>CM061141.1:317260378-317289912 GCA_030789695.1 Scilla litardierei | reverse complement strand
ATAGCAGAAGACGAGCAGTTCGGAGACGCTGAGTTTGAGGTCCCTACTGAGACCGAGTTTGAGGACACTGGTGACCAGTCCTAGTCTCACCTAGAGACTTCTTTTAGTTGTTGCTGCTTTAGTAGTTGCTGTTAGGTTTCGGTGTGTAACACCTATATATCTCTATGTTTATGTTTCGGCCATGCTTTAGGCCTATTGTTCAGACTTGTACTATTATGACTATTCTGTGATGATGTAATATTTGTTGGATGTTGTTGGTTGATGTTCTTTTATCTGCTTTATTATTGTTGTTGTTTCCTCGCAATGCAAGGACCTGCTGCTATAAAAAAAATTTTACAGACGCTTATCAGACTGCAATTTCACAGCTCCACGTCTGAGCGGACCTCCCCACGTCTCGCCTTCCGTATTAGGGAAGCGGGGCGTGAAAAGTGGAAATCAAGGGGGCGGCGGATCTGGGAGGCGGTGGGCGGCGGATCGGCGCAGCGGGAGGCCAGTCAGGCACAGGGAGGCACGCGCAGGGGAGATGGGGTCCGGTGGCGAGATGGCACGCGCGGAGGGCAGCGGTAGCAACCGATCTGGCGGCATTCGGGAGTAGGCACGCGCGGATCTCAGGGGAGCAGGGTTCGGGTCTGGGAGGAGGGCAGCGGCGATGCAGGCAGTTTTCAGGCGGGGCAGTCAGAGGGCGAGGAGCAGCGCGCGGCGTGGTCTTTTGGGAATGCCGGCAGCGTTATCGGAGGGTAGATGAGGCGTGGGTGGTCGGAGGGTGCGGAGCAGTGCGCGGCGCCGCCGTGGTGGGCGATGGGCAGAGGACTGGGCGAGGGAGGAGCACGGTGGTTAGGCCTTCAACTGAGAGGGAAATAGGGTGAGGGGGAATTCGGGCTGGGTTTGGTGGCAGGGAGAGGGAGATAACGAGAGGGGTATAAGTAATTGAAAATATGAATGTTTCTTTGTTTAGTCATAGTGGTAATTAAAGGGGGGTATTAATGTGGGTTGGTAGGTGTTTAGGGGGATGTATCAGATTAGGAAAAACTTAAACGTTTCCCCTCAATTGTCGACAGATTAGGGAGGTTAGGGAAATTAAGTGAGGTTAATTAAAAGTAATTAGTAACAAGTAAATGTAATTAGTTAAATGAAAATTACGGTTTTGCCCCCCAAAACTAAACGTGTCCGAAAAATTACGAAAACAGTACAACGGGTCTGTATCGTCGCGAGGATCATGAATACGAAGTCTAATTTAAGGTTTGAGTGACGAAAAAATAGAAAAAAATTATTTATTCATTTGAACTTATTTGATTCTATCGCGATTACAGAAATTCGTGTACGTTAAAACTAGACCGTTACATCAGGAGGGGGTGCTCACGGTGGAGGGAAAGAAGCTTGGGCCGGTGGCTCTGGTAGAGAGGGCGAAGGCGGTGGCTCTGCGGGGTTTTTAGGGCTAGCGAGAGGCGATTGGGGTCATCGGCGGTTGGTGTTCGAAAAAGGAGGGGGTTCGGTGTTCGACGCAGGGAGGTGGTCTCGGCGGTCTCGGTGGCTTCCGGTAGTTGTCATCGGGAATTCGAGGGCTTCGGCAAGGCAGGGAAAGCGGAGGAGCTCGAAGAGGAGTTTCGGAGCTGCTCGTCGGAGTGGGCTTGGCGAAGCTCCCCGTCGACGACGGAGAGGAAAAACGGTGGAGCAGCCGCAGCTTCCTCGTCGGAGGCGAGGGAAGCGGCTTCATGGTGGATGGCACCGCGGAGAGGGAAGGAAGAGTTGGTGCGCGGGAAGCTTGTTGGGAGGAGGGCTCACGGAGCGGGGGCTCCGTTCGTCGATGGCGAGGATGCGGCGATGCCGAAGAGGCTAGAGGGGTGAAGCTCGGGGTGGAGCTCTAGATGATGGCAAGGAGGAAGAGAAGACGAGAGGTGGGTGGTCTTGGTCGTGGCCGTGGGTTCTCAGGGTTGTGTTTTCAAAACGTTGGAGGATATGGGGGGCTTAAGGGTTAGTTTATAGGATTACGATAATATTAAACTAATTAAGTGTAATAAATGGGTCGGTGGGAGGATTCAAGAGGGAGTGAACCTGGTTTAGCAAAATGGAAAACGTTTGGCATTACTTTTCTTGTGGGCTGCCACGTTTGGGCGTGTTAATATGAGTAATGGGTAATTAGAAAAAGTTAAAAGTAATTAACAATGTAATTAGTAAAACTTAATTAACTAAAGTAATTAATAAAACAGTAAAGTATTATTATTTTAATAGTAAAATATCGATTTTCACAAACGATTCCGAAAAATTACGAAAATAATGCCACGGGCTCGTATCGGTGCAAGAATCATGAAAATGAAGTCCATTTTTAGATTTGAGCGACCAAAAAAATATGAAAAAACTTATTTACCCATTTCTAACATCTTTTGAAAACATTTTGTTATGGAAATATGTGGACAACGAAAACCGGCCGTTTCACTCATGCTCCACGCTCACAAGCTTTATAGACTCGCAACTTTGATGCTTGACTGGACTAACCTATCTAACTGGACTCTACCTCAATCCACGCCCCGTGAATCACGAATCCCAAAACTACGCCATGTAGCTCTCACCACAAAAAATAATATAAAAATAATACAAGGATCAAATCGCACTACACCATAAAAATTCAAAATGCTCAATTAGTGACATCGATGTGGTCTCGTCTGCTCGTATACAGCTATGCAATAGTTCTGATCATTCGTCAATCGGAGGTCGAAGGTCTATATGGTAAGAAATGGTTTCTCAAACTTTCAAAGGTGCCTCTTCGCAATTTTTGAATTCTACAGAACTGTTCTATTAAAAGGTCTGAATTTGTGTGCTGCAGCCGAGTCTCTTCCTTGGTCCTCATGCCTCTGTTGTTGCTGCTTGGTGCGTTTGTTGATGGTTCTTTATTATCTTTTTCCTGTACACAAAAACCCATAAGCATTTAATAACTTATAAAAAAACACAGCACTTACCTTTGATGTGCTTTTCTTTTAATCTTGATGGTATGATGCTTTGTTTATCTCGTGCCCTTTGTCCTTAGCCCCTGACAACAACTCTGCAAAAGGAAAACATCGATGACAAACATAAATCTAACATAAATCTAGGCTGAGACTAACTGCACCTCAGTTTGAGGTGCTGTGAAGTGACATTTGCCTTGAATGGTAACAAAGGGGAAGAGAGAGTAATATAGGGACAAATCATATGTAATACTTTTTGCTTTTTTTGGGTAAATGTCCCTTCACTGCACCTCAATTTGAGGTGCAGATAGTCCCAACCTAAATCTAATAAGAGAAGGACAAAGCTTTAATACCTTTCCTCTTTCTAGCTTTATATATCCATCTTTCTATATTTTTTTCTTCTTGCTATAAAAACTCCATGTACACCTGGGTGTGTGTGTTTTGGTGCAACAACAAAAACTAAGAAAAAGGTTAAGTGAAAGAGTTAATTAAAAAGGTGCTTTAGATCTCAGAGTGTGATTTTCAAGCTGGTCCATGTGTTATATATATGGTTTTTTTTAAGAAAACCATAGCCATTGGTTATTTACAAGATTGCACCAGCCACTCTTAATTCGTCGTTTTAGCTTAGTTTTCAAAACCTAAAATTCATGTGACTTCCTTGTTGTCTTCACCATAATCCATGGCCATAGTTGATACTTTATAACTTCATGAAAAATCTGAAAAATGACCAAATTGTCATTATATGCCCAATATGCCTTTTATCTCAAAAATGACCAAAATACCCCTTTGATTTTCCGAACTCTTTTCAACATGAAAACACTTAACAAAAACTCATTAAAAATAATTCATGAAGATTTGTTATCATCAAACAAGAAATCATAGACTGTTGTTTTCAACACATCATCCATCATGGGGGTGGGCCCCACACCCCCGCCTAGATTGTGGCCAAGGAGAAAATCCCCTCCCTGGCCACCTGATCCCCATTAACCTATAAAACCTTATGTGGAATACTAGGCAATGTTGCTAGACTACACTTAAAAGGTTCAAGTTTAGCTTGGTAGGTAACTATTTTTCCTCCTTTTTTTCCCATCTCTTCATTCTCCTCCTAATGAGTGTTACGATTGCCTATCCCTTGTATCTTCCCATTGATCTTCTCATTGATCGATAAGGATGATATAGGTTAGGCAAACTGTAGTCCCAAAAAAATCGCTCTGGTCCCCATCCTCTCAAGTTTTTACCCCCCACACATGTATATATGTATATATATATATATGTATATATGTATTTGTGTGTGTGCGTGAATAATGTCAAAAGGATGGCACCTGACCAACTTGGGTCATGTGCGCTGACGTGTCGGCCTCTCATTGACCGTCCAAAAGCAATTGCTTTTTAGGCGACCAATGAAAGGCATCCACGTCAGCGCACCTGACCCGAGTTGGTCATGTGCCATCTATCCTATAGTAATCCACACACACGCCCGTGTATCTGTACCAGATATAACCCGCATAAAGAGCAAAAAAAACTTACACAAAGGATATGGTGCACGCGCGCAAACGACAAAAGAGTGAGAAGAGTGGGTGTGTATGTGCATCGTCGGGAGGAGGCGGGACTCGTACGAAACTAAAAAAACTAAGAGTTGGAAAGGAGAGACTTCGAGTTTGTCTTGCATGAGGACTCACTTTATAACAGGCGATGGGCCAGATATGATTCACTCCCCTACCTTAAATGCTTGAATCCGCAGGAGGTGGATTATGTAATCCGAGAAATCCACGAAGGCATCTGCAGAAATCATTGTGGAGGGAAGGCGCTAGCCCATAAAGCCTTGGGACAATGCTATTACTGACCGACCATGTTTGAGGAGGTGATCGAGTATGTGCGAAAGTATCACGCATGCCAAAAGTTCGCAAGGCACAAATCGGCCCCTCCGACAGATTTGGTACCCATTATCAGCCCCGTTCCATGTGCTAAGTGGAGGTTAGACATCCTTGAGCCATTCATCCCGGCGAGCGAACAACAAAAGTTCTTGATTGTGGAGATAGACTACTTCACTAAGTGGATCGAAACAGAACCTTTGGCTCGCATCACTTGGAAAGAAGTCAAAAGCTTCGTGTGAAAGTCGATCATCTGTCGATTTGGCATCCCACATTCCATCATGACAGACAATGGAACACAATTTAATTGTGCCGGGTTCCAGAATTTTGCTTTGAATGGAAAATCGAGTTACACTTCGCTTCTGTAGCTCATCCTCAGTCTAATGGGTTGGCAGAGGCAGCTAACAGTGTATCTTGAAGCCGTTGCAAAAAAGGTCGGAGAAGCTAAAGAAGCGTGGCCAGAGTAGCTCCCCAACTTATTGTGGTCGTACAGGACGGCCTGCAACAACTCAACAGGAGAGCCCCCTTTCATGCTCGCCTATGGGTGTGAGGCGATCGTACCCGTGGAAGTAGGGGAAGAAGCTCTTCGCTTTAGACACTATGATGAGCGAAACTCAAAAGGACCCGAACTCAATTCATATTTGATCGACACGGTTAGAGATCGAGCCCTTACCACCCTCATCAGACAGAAGGGTCGTTTAGCTCGCTACCGCAACTCCAAAGTTCAAGGACAAAGTTTCCGCATATGCGATCTTGTGTTATGGAAGGCTGCCTTTTTTCTGGAGATTGCTCGACAAAGAAAGCTCGCCACAAAATGAGAAGGCCCATATAAGGTGGCCGATGTCCTTGACCTGGCCACCTATCGACTCTCTACTATAGACGATAAGAAGCTTTCTCATCCCATGAATGTGAAACCTTTGTAAAAGTACTACCAGTAAGAATGTAGGCGAAGAGAGTGAGTCGTACTGATATTATTTTTCAACATTTCTCTTGTATTTTGTTGAGCTAATAAATGCATTAAAAGTACAAGGTCGACTATTTCCTGCTATATACAAATTTTCATATTACGTCTGTTGGTTAAATTTGCCTCAAGCATCGTATCACCACCCCTGCTCTGCAATATGATCAAGGAACCAAAACTAAAATGGGTTGACTGAGCCATATGATTGTGGATGAATGACCCTCGTCATCGGACGTAAGTCGAAGAGACCACGCCCTCCGCCACCGAACAACTCTCGTCGTCAGACGTAAGTCGAAGGGACCACGCCCCTCGCCACCGAACGAATGTAAACGGGTGGCCATACCCCACACTTCCGAACTTGTTACCCGTATAAGCTGATCACGCTTACTAGTATGCGCGAGTAGACCATGTTGTACCTGTTATTTAACGATCCAAGCTCAATTATTCCTCAACGCTAAGGCTCAAATCGCCAAGGCTCAAATCGTTGAGGGGGCAAGTACATGTGGAATAGGCTTAGTTTTCCAATACAATACGCTAACATAGTTTGGTAAAAAAGCAATTTTCTCATAGATGGTTGATTTATACAAAATATCATGCCAAATCTATACAAAAGACTGAAAGTTCTATAGCTTGATTACGAAGAACCATCGCTCCCTAATTCAAGGAACTCCTTCAAAGAATGTTGCAACTTAGCAACAAGATCAGTCCTTAGGGCCTCCACTGAAACCGCCGAGCGTTCCAATTCCGCAACGCGAGTTTGAAGCTCAGACTTTTCCTTCTCCAATCGAGCCTCGGCGGCTTTCCTTGCACTAGATAAGGAGACAATATAGTACCTAGCATTCGACAATTCCCATTCAGCTTTTGACTTGGCATCCAGTGCTTTATCCAAATCTTCATCCAGCTTTTCATTTCGAGCTTCAAGCTCTGAGGCTCTTTTCTCAGCAACATCTGCCCTTTGGCGCTCAAAATTGAGTTGAGCCTCCACACCGATCATCTCCACGGCCCGACAACGGAGCTCCATCCCAAACATGGATAGCTATGTAAAACCCGGGTCAGAGATATAAATGATGGAAAAAGGAGATGAAGAAATAGTTGACTAACCTGGTAGCCACAACCCACCACGAAGTTGGCTAGTTTTTCACAATCCATCCCTTGAAGGACTTCACGACCACGAGGGAGAATGGAGTTCTCCACAAGACCACAGGTCGTCTCAAAGTCCAAGAATGCCAACTCTTCTTCCCATACAGTGAAAGGAGGCTGGTGGCGATCCCCTTGGATTACTTCCTGCAAAGTGAAGGAACGTCGATTCAGCACTAAAATTCCCTCATATTTCAACGGTATTGGACTCCAACCTAGAAGTTTGAAGACAATCCATCTACGAACCAGCTTCCGTCTACCGCATGCCTCTGATGAGGCTCCATCTCATCAGAGGCATCCACGTCAGTCCATTTTATTGTTGGCCGAAACACATCCGTCAACAGGTGACAAACAGTTTGGTTTTCGTTTAAATGGAATGACTATTTTTTATAATTATTATTGTTGGTTAATATTTTGACAATATATGTGGGTACTAATTTGATCAAATGGAAAAGAAATGGACTATATACACCTCAATTGAGGTGTAGAGATGTGACACTTTGCCATTTTTGGAAAGAAAAATCACATCATAGGTCAAATCTTTCCCCCCTCCTCCAATTTCTTTCCAAAAATGGCAAAGTGTCACCTCCCAACAACTCTCTTTGAGGTGTATATAGCAAGGAAAAAAAATATGATTAACACAACTGATAAATTGTAGATAATATGATCCAGTAGCTATGCAGGCACGGCTGCCGGTATAAAGTGATGGGTATAATTCAATAGATACCCATACATACATGGGATGGGTATGGGCATAAAATTAAGAATCAAGTACGGATCTGATATGTGCTAGATCATCCACACGCCAGAGCCCTTTAAAGGCCAAATTCCAGTAGTGAAAAGTTAGTATAATCAAATACAAGATACTCGGAACTTTTGCAGCAACACCTTAAAAATATGCATCATGTTAGAATCACTCTAAAGAAATAACAAAAATTGTATATCAAAAACATAATATTTTAGCCGATAAGGTGACTTCATATAGTAGTTCATTTTGCAAACCTTGGCATCAGTCTCCATTTGGAAGGGCTTTTCTTCAAACTCAGGAGCAGGTACACCATTTTCAACCCCTGCTCCAGAAGCATCCTGCATATTGACATCATTTCCTGCAGATGAGTCAGCTTTTGCTTCATCTGTATCCATCTTCACTGCTTCTTTTGGTGCCTCCCTTTCTGCTGGAACTGGAACTTTAACTCCCTCCTCCTCCAACATCTAAAGATGAACAACATTTCTCACCAAGTAAAACAAGCAACATATTAAACTGTGAAGATTATGTGACGTCTATTTTGACTTACAGTTGCAGACTCAACAGAAACAATTCCATGTAGATTTAAGCGGACTTTGACTTTCATATTTGCCCGTTCACCTTTGGCAGATTGAAAGGGACCAATCTATCAACAGCATAACAGTTGTGAGAAACTTGAGGCAGAGGTCAAGAAACCCGAAAAAAAGTTGCCAATGAACATTATCCAAAAGCAAGCACATACCGTGTAAGTGCTAATCTTGGGCGATGGCAATTGCAACTCGCTTGCATCAGCATACATGACATCAAGTGAAAATGTACCAGATCTGAAGAAAGTCAAAGCTTTGACACTTGGAATTGGGGTTCCCTTGGGAAATACAACTGAAGACTGCTGATGTTCAGTCTCACTCTGTGAGTCTTGGGCAGAACCTTTCCATGACAGAGCAATTGAAAAGGGGAAACTCTCATGCACCTTCGAAAACAAGGCAAAGTGTTACAACATGATCGGAAATATATGTGCATTCATGTAGGTTCCTAGTTCCAAAGTTAACAATGCAAGCGGCTCATAATCGTCAAAGAAACAGATAGAATATTCATAAACTATATAAAAGATAAGGAGATTGCTATTAACACCGAAAACTCGGTGTATCGAGTTGACAACGTCTCAAAACTGGAAAAGATAATTATTTTATGGGTCAAATCATATCCTATCTCTCTTTGGTTTTTTTCTCCTTTGGGAAAAATGTCAACTACATGCACCGAAGTCTTCGGTGCATGTAGTTGTGCTCGAAAGATAATACACCATAACAAGGATATGACAGCTTTATGTACAATAAATTGAATGATCATACCTGAAACTTGCGAGCTTTGAATGTGGGGCTAAGAATGGCACATTGAAGTGCACAACCCCGAGCAACACACTCGCTAGCGTTCATTGTCCTTCTTGGTTCCTTCCCAAAAAACTCTGTCAGAATCTTAATGATAGCTGGGACTCTTGATCCCGAACCCACAACCTCGACAGAGTGAATGTTCTCCACAGTCAGCCCGGCATCAACAAGAGCATTCTCCAAAGGTCCCTTCACTCTCTCCAGTATCGGCTTGCTAATCTTCTCAAACTCTTCCCTCTTAATGAACCCCCTAACATCCCTCTCATCCATCAGACAATCTATATTCAAAGGAGACTCACGGTATGCGCTCAGAACCTTCTTCAACTTCTCGCAGGCAGCACGTAACCTAAGGCAAGCCCTGGCATTTTGGTACACATCGATCTTGTACTCCTTCTTAAACTTGGCAGCAAAATGCTTAAACAAGACCTCATCGAAATCTCGCCCACCAAGAGACCGATCAAACGAATGAGCCAAAACTTTCAGCTGGCCCTTCTTGAACCCAGCCATGCACACTTGCATGCTAGCATGCCCAATATCTACGAAAGCCACGTTCACTTGATCGTTTTTGGGTAAATCGGTCTTATAAATGCCATAAGCCAAAGCAGTAGCCGTTGTCTCGTGAAACAACCGCAACGGATGTAATCCTGCGATGGTCGCAGCATCCAAAACAGCTCGCCGCTGCAAATCAGTGAAGTACACGGGGATCCCGATGCAACAGTCGACGACATCCGCATTCAAACTCTTCTCAGCGATCCCCTTCAGATTTGATAGCACCATGCCTAGGACCTGGGTCGGCGTAAACGTCCGCTGCTCGCCGAGATACCGAGCTTGGATCAAAGGGAACCCATCAGGCCCCTCGGTGACCGCAAATGGGAGATTTTGGATATCCCTCTGAAGCTCAGGATCGGAGAACTTCCGGCCGACCAATCGCTTAATCTGTGTTATCGAGTTCTTAGGGTTCATCATCGACGAGGCAGCCCCCGCCGTCCCAATGAACCGCTGCTTCTCGCCGAAGCATACGATCGCCGGAGTCTCCCGCTTCGACTCATCGTTGAGCACCACGTCGATGCCCCGCTTGCGGGCGACGGCGACAATGCCGCTCTCGTTGCCGACGTCGAATCCCACCACGCTCATCGTCGAGTCTCGCTAGTTTTCTGTACAGATCTAACCGCAGGTGATGAAAAATTAGGGCTTTGAACAGATCTGGGTAATGGAGCACGATCTAGATAGGAATCGATTTAATGACGAGAGACTATTCTTAGGGTTTTAGAAAAGTACCTCTCCTTTCGATTTCGCGACGGATCGGGAGTCGTCGTTAAAAAGTTTCGGGGAAGAGAGAGTGTTAAAGATAGTAATTACAGTACGTAGGGAATAGTGTTAGTCTCTTCGATTCTTGTGAATGTCTCTTATGGTTTAGTGTGCCTTTTGTGTTCTAGTGCATGTGGCTCTTAGGCTTCAATGCCTAACAATGAGTTATGTAATCTATATATATGATGTCTTCTCAGGTAACAAGATTAATCAAGCTAATTAATACAACCCTTCTTCTTCTTAATATGGTATCAGAGCCAGTTTACTTGTACTGATCCCCAACTTTCTTCCATTGCCAATTCTCCCTCTCCTTCTCCTCTTGGGGGAAAGGGAGGACAATCAAACTCATACAACTCTAGCCAAGTGATTTTCAGCAACAACAGAAGAAGAAATGTCTCTCCTTATTGAGAAGACTTCCGTTGGCCGTGAGTTCAAGGTCAAGACGTGTCCCAGGCCGACTTCGGCCGCCTCGAGATCGAGCTTGTCGATGTTGAGATGCCTGGCCTCATGTCCTCCCGGGCTGAGTTCGGCCCATCGCAGCCCTTCAAGGGTGCCCGGATCACCGGATCCCGCCACATGACCATACCGACCGTCGTTCTCATCGAGACCCTCATCGCCCTCGGCGTCGAGGTCCACTGGTGCTCTTGCAACATTTTCTCCACCCAGGACCACGCCGCTACTGCCATCGCCCGCTCTCCTCTTCCATCCTCTCTCGTCGCATCTGAGATCTCATTTTCCATTTCTTCTTCTCTCAGATCTCATCTTTAGTTTTCTGCCTCTTAAAATTAGCATATAACTTCCCAGTTGCTCCCTGCTTCTTCAATGGCGAGCATCTCTGCAGCTCTCAGCATTGCAGCCCTTCGGAACCATCTTGCTGCCTTCGCCTCCTCGTACATGTCTAGTTGATCGGGTTCTATGACGGCATACCCTTCCAAGCTCTTTCCAGAGAACATCTTGCTCCAGCTCTGTCCAGTGCTTTGAAACTTTTGCCCCTCTTGCGTGGGGCCTCTGGTAGCAATATTAGATGGAATGCTCATCTGAGTAACTCCACCATTTGTACTCGTGTTGTCTCTACTCTGCTATCATCCAAGTTATTCCCAGAGATGTTCCGACTGGAAGGACGCTTCATATCTCAAACAGTTCTTCGTCCTCCATATTTCTGTATGCCCACCAACTGTTCGACACTATGACATAGTGGAGACCCGTGCCTAACTGCTACCCATGAACCATGCCGGTGTTGCCCCAGCGACCACCTCTCCGTCCCCATGTCAACGATCTTGTCGATCCCTTTCGGTTCTTATCCTTCTGTAGTACATCGGATTGGCGTCTTCTTCCACAACATTGCCGTATCCTCAAGCAATCGATCATCATCGGCTCAATGCGGCTTCGGCCCCCTGCGGTCTCGGTCCACCATGACCTTTGCCTCCTGCGACAGCTCATCGGAGCATAGCCTCCTCGGCCCCTTGTGGCCTCGATCCCCTGTGATCTTTGCCCCCAGCGGCACATCATCGGAGCACAACCTCCTTTGCCCCTAGAGACACATCGTCGGAGCACAGCCTCCTCGGATATTTGCGGCCTCGGCTCCCAACAGCCTCGCCCCTAGCAGCACCTCATCGGCCCCTTGCGGCCTTGCCCATTGCGGCATATCATGGGAGTACAAACTCCTCGGCCCCCCAGCTGCCTCGCCCCCAGCGACACATCATCGACACATGCCTCATCGGTCCTTTGCGGCCATCCGATGTCACCGTCTATTGGGTCTTCGTCCAAGTCGTTGCAATCACTCTCCTAACTCAAGGTTACACCTTGAGTTTGAGGGGGAGTGTTAAGATAGTAATTACAGTACTTAGGGAATAGTGTTAGTCTCTTTGATTCTTGTGAATGTCTCTTGGGGTTTAGTGTGTCTTTTGGGTTCTAGTGCATGTGGCTCTTAGGATTCAATGCCTAATAATGAGTTATGTAATATATATATATATATATATATATATATATATATATATATATATATATATATATATATATATATACTGGTCATAACCCGTGCCCGCGGGCACGGTTCATTTAAGATTTTTCCATGCGAAATCTTTGTTCCCCAAAAAATTATTTTCACAGCAAAATTTAAAAGAACACCAAATTAGTATAACAATATTTAGCGGCATGGACGCCTTCGTCGTGGAACAAAAAATTCGACGCGGGCACCTTCGGCGTGGAACAACAAATTCGGCGCATGCGGAACAACAAAATAGCATTAAAAATTTTAGCCGGCATGCATGCTTCTGTGCGGGCCCACACCGACAGCACCCACCCTCGCCTACGATGCCCACCCTCGCTAAATGCTAAATTTTTTTACGCGTATTTGTTGTTTCGCATCGAAGGCACCCGATATATTTAGTATTCTCAGTTGCATTTGACGCACCATATGTACCATGCCTTATAAACTTATGCATCGTTTTATTAGCAAATTTGTCTTGATTTTCTCTAGTTGAGTTGATATCTGAGGATTTCTTTAGATTCTATTTTAGTAAATTATTCTATCAATAAGGCAACATTCTAAGTGCAGTCACTATTTGTACTAATTTTATTTTTTTGATGTTATTTGAAATTTGACAACCCGTTACCAGAATGAATCATAATATAAACCATTAACCATAGATAGCTCTTGGAGAAAGAAAAAACAAAAAAGCCTAATGTGGCGACAAACTGGCTAAAAAACTGGCTAAAAATTAACAAACTGGCTAAAAAAAGTCATAATCATAATATAAGTGTCGAGCTTCACGTTTTCTAATTACAATCTCAAACAAATTAACAAACTGGCTAAAAAGTCATATATTTCCAATTTGATCAGTCCAAAACAATAAAATCCTAACATTGAGATCCTTAATAAACCGATCAAAATGCAATTTGATCCCTCTCAACTACTCCATCACAACGTCATTGCACTTGCAAAGAATCTTTAAAGATTAAAACTCATCAGGCCTGCAAATCAAAACTCAAAAAAAAAACCTTAAATTAAATCAAAAATTTAAACAAAAATGTACAAAGACCAGGCATCAAAAAGATGAAACCTTTCTTTAATTTTTTCCATCAGACAAATAGACAAATAAACTTCAGATCACCAACAATTCATTTTCATGTTGAAGTTAAGAAACCAACTAACATCCATCCCAAGGAATTTCATCAAGCCTGAAAGATTAAATGATCAAAAAGATATGTTCCAAAACATATGTACATACTAAAGAGCCCAAAATGCTCTAACAACAACATTGTGAAACACCAGACTAACAAAAATAACAACTAACATGGCATCCAAATCAGAACGCACTAAAGATAAATGACATTAAGCACACATCATTTCAGTCAAATATTGTTATATCAATTCCTTTAGGTGTCCAAGATTGAACTTGTAGAACTTGTGGTAAAGGTCCGGTCTATATACATTTTTGTGGCTGACATCTGGTTCTACATCTTCCTTGGCTGCCTCCATAGTATGAGCAGTAGGACCTTCAATGCATTCCTTCCTGTTACTCCTCGATCGCATATCCTTTAAGAAAACAATTGTCACCATTGTTTTGGGGTAAAGAACCTGGCCAAAAGGAAGCAAAAGAATAAATTTCACCAAATAATTCAACTGACTAAAGACTCTTATGTTGAAAAATTCTTGTATTTCATTCACGTCAAATCATCCATATGCATGTCATAATAAAAATATCCGACTCGCTCAATTCTAAATGTGCTCGAGAGATTTTGCTTTCTCCAAACTGTCCAAAGGCTCTACAAATTTGGAATTTGTCTAACTTCATTAAGATTAGATTTAAGTGAACACAAAATAGCTTGAACAAAGAAGCAGTGGAGCAAAAAACGACCATGTATTTTAGTTTGCACCTTATACAAAAATAAAATGAATGGTACATTGCAATCCTTTCCGCTGCAAAATAAATAGTGTTTCAACTTCCCCTAAAAAGCAAGCCATATGATAATTCTAACTTTCAAGGGCATAGTTCATTTGGCTAAGGAAATGAAGATATTCCCCCCTAAAAATCTTAGTTTTCCAAAAATTAAAGCTCAACAACTGTTAATTAGTTCCCTTAAAAATTTTAGTTTAACCAAAATTTTCTACCCCTAAAACAATAGTTTCCTCCAGATTTACCATGTGCCTTAAAGGACAGTTCAATGAACCCCCTCAAAATCTTGGATTGACAATTTGAAACAAACATCAATAATTAAAGCACAAAAATTATTAGTTAGTTTCACTCAAAAATTTTATTCCCCCCCCAAAATTTAGTTCCATCGTTTATTTAAAATATTCCTACATCAAAATCTAGGATCCCATAATTTTAAACAAACATGAATAATTGAAGTGCAGTAATTGTTATTCAGTGCCCCCCAAATTTTAGGTCTCTCCAAAATTTATTCCGTTTAGATTTAGTTTTCCCCACAAAATTTTAAATTTAGTTTCTGCCAAAATTTAGTTCCCTCAAAGAATTTCTTTTCCCCCAAAATTTAGTTCTCTCCAAATTTAATTCCCATACATTTTAATATTTTACACCAAAATTTTCACAAACTCTCATTCTAAATTGTGGTTTCCCTAACAAAATTTTGGTTTCCCCCCAAAAAAATTTTGGGATGCAATTTTTGAGGACAAATTTCTGCACCAAATTTTTTCATAGGAACAATACTCGTAAATAGATATGATTTAAAATGTTTTTTAGATAGTTAAATTTATTGCAAAAATATCTTTTTCGACCAATTTAGTTCATAAATTATATGAACATAGCCTGATTCAAATGAATTTATAAAGACTTGGGCTAAGTTGTAACTTGCAATTGGAATGAGTAATCCTATTCTACAAAAGACCATTTGATGTTCTCGATGTTAACGTCATCACGTCATCACTAAATAGGTAGGATAAGCATGTTTCGATTGTCAAGCCTGTAAGATCACATAGTTTTTCATATGCCTTTATTCATATGCCTGCACTATCATTGCATCCAAAAAACAGATACATACATAGACATATCCATATCGATACCGCCGAGGCTTGGGACCTTGATTATACACATTTACTAATTATAATGGCTCTGCCAATTGCTCTTAAAACTATACCATAGAAAAGTTATATCAATGAACATATGAATGCATCATAATACACAATAAAATATCATAGTTGCATCTTTCAAAGATCATGAAAACCACATTTTACATAAGATGTGTTTGATTGTTCAGAAGTCCAGCAGTCAAAATTTAACCTACAATTAAAATAAAAAACCAGTCCATGGATTCAGGTTGTTCACATGACATTCATACGTATTTTTCTTGTATGTTCTCTTTCAAGTCAAAAGAATGTTCAATATACAATGCAATCATATCGAAAGGCCAATGTTTGTGTATTTTGGCTACCAACCGACTTCAGCCAATGTCTGCTATACTGCTGCTGTGAGCAAGACCGAGGTCCTTCTTTCGTTGAGTATATTCAAATGCCCCTCAATTCCAGAAGCTACTACCGCATACTCCTCTGTAGCTGCTGAATTAATGCTTGCAATCTAATAAAGAGAGAAATTCATAGTGAGCATGTTAAGATCAAGAAATGTGCAACTCAGAAGACCACACAATAAATGTCAATAACATGTCGATAGATTTTTGCGCAGTGCATGATATTACAACTGGCATAAAAGGTTCATATTTACCTCAGATTTAAGATTTTCTACCTCTGCGATAACAACGCTTTCCCTTTCATTTTGTTCTGACTGCTTGTGACGGAATCAGATTTCTCCTTCACATTCTGATACATTTTATTGAGGGTGTTGTTTTCTTTTGATAGAGAATATCTACAAAAACATGCTTTCTGCTATGTATTGAAACTCATTGAAAATTTGATTTGTAGTGCGAACTCTCAACAAATTATATTGCACTTGCATGGAGTATAATACACGATAAACTATGCTCGTAAGAACATACGTTATATGCACATGCTTTACTTGATAAAAGATAATTTTGATATATAACTTACTAACTTGGGATTGCAGCGTCTCCCCATCAGAACATACATTATATGCAATTATGCATGATGCTTCCTCTTTATCTACAACGGCTGCATTTAGTGACATCTCCAATTCATTTATTTTTGTCTCATATTTTATCCCCACCCAAATGTGAACAATTAAAAAATTATGATATTTTGCCATTAGTGTTCTATTCTCCTAATATTTCTTTAAAAAGCTGTAGCTTTTGTCCATTGGTCACACCAAAAGCTACAAACTTTAGGATTTATTTCATTCAAAATTCAAAAATAAAAAAATTCTCCCCAAAAAAGTTAAAGAGCACTAAGATGGGAGTGCAGCTACCATGCATGCAGCGACATTGAAGGAAGTTTAAAAAATTGAAATGTTTCCACCCATTGTAATTTTCACAAACTAACAATCCCCAAACACTATCAATCCAAATTCATATGTGAATTTTCACAAATAGTTTGTGGCCGATATCAAATTCTCACCAATTTCATACAACAAAAAAAATAGCACAAAAGATTTTATATTTGTTACCTTGAGAAAGAAATTGACGGCGACAGAGGGATAATATCTGATGGTGCTGGTCACATTCCCCCTCTAGAGTGATATGACCTATTCCAGTTCAAGAAGATTAAAGGATTATGATCTTTTAATCAACGGAAGCACTTCTCTATCAATGACGGTTAAAATTATCACCTTTAAATCTGAAAAAATAAAAAAACTCAAACTTGAATGAATTATTCCAGATCAGCATAAATTTCCAATGTTTTTTTGGATCGCAATGCTCATCATTCTGAATGTAAGATTTATACTCGGTGGGAGAGAGGTTTGTAGTCGGCACCGTTGAATAGGCTGGCCAAGTCAGTGCGTGTGAACAGGCAGGTCATGAGGTCGACGCCGGTGAACAGGCCCACCATGTCGCCATGAACCACCTTCAAATCTTAAAAAATTAAAAAAAACTCAAACTTGAATGAATTACTTCCAATGTTTTTGTGGATCACAATGCTCACGGTTTTGAATGTAAGAGCCATACTCGGTGGGGAGAGCTGCGTTTTGATGCTGTTGTAGTCGGCGCCGGTGAACAGGCCGGCCATGTAGCCGTGAACGATCACCTCCATTAGAGATCTAAAAATGGGCATATAGAATGAAGAGAGATTAATACCTTTAAAATAAGGAAGGGGGATATTAATCACTGGAAAAATTAAACAGTGATTAGAGATCTATACCTTTAAAATAGGGTTGTAGACAGATAGGTATGGTTTTCTTAGGTATGGTTTTCATCGAACTGTATGGTTGTTGACAGATAGGTATGCGCTCTTGCATAAAAAGTTAGCATTGCACAGAGTAGACAGCTGCAATAGGACATCAGACATTAGCCCAAGCTTCCCACCTTCAGCAGCAATCCCTTCTTCCAGAGAATCTTCTTCAGATGCATCCTCTGCCACTGATGTAATGCACTGAAATATTGCTAATAGCCTTTCTAGCGGAAAACTTCCAGGCCCCTTCATATGAATTTCTTCAGCCATGGTATCTTTTTGGTCAATTGATGTCTGAGAACTCCTGCAAACAGGTGCAGAAAGCACGCGAGACCTTCAATATTTGATGAAACATTTCCATTACTCTAAATAAAATAAAAGGATGTGTCTATAACTCATGTGGTTATTTGGTTGATGGGGGCATACTTTCTCTTTCGTCTCCGGCTGTTAGATCCTCCGGTTGAGTCGAATAGTACTGCATCAAGGGTAGCAGGATTCCTTGAAGCAAGAAAGGTGGATAACAGAAGGTATTTGGCAGACACCGACATATGAAAGTCCAACTCATTAGAAGCCTCCTTCCCCACTATTGTCCTCGTCTTCCATTTCGTACTGATACCTCATTCCTTAGCCACTTCAAGAGAAGACCAAGAAGGCACCATAAACGTCTCATTTAAAGCAGCTGCTAGATGAGGCTGAAGGTTATCAAACAGCCTTCTCTTTGTGGCCTCATCGGGAACCAAATTCAAAATCAGTTAAAGGTTCACAATATATCTGAAACAATGGCTCAACTGAAACAAAGGGCTTCAACACAACACTGCACATAGAGAAACACAAACAAAACAAAGGGCTTCAACACAACACTGCACATAGAGAAACACAAACAACAACATCGAACCGAATCAAACCAACATAAAAGTCTATTTCAACGTTGGCAAATTTATAGTTCGATGAAAACCATACCTAAGAAAAGAGAATTGGGGTTATCCTTTGATGGAAAGACAGCAAGACAACTGTTTCCCACTCATCTGCGTTTCTCTAAACTTAGGAACAATATTCTGATGGCAATAGATTTTCGTTTACCTTCTCTTGGCTGACACTCCTCAATGAAACTATCATCAACTGCACACTTGTGAGCTGAATCCGATGCGTTAATGCCACTGTCACAACTCTTCTCTACTATCTCTATGAATTTCTCAGTATCCTCTGCATTGATACTGAATATTGCAGTAAGATTTAGCAACAACATATCTGTAAGCTGAGATTGTTGGAATGGAGCTCAACCTGAATCTCCTTCGCTTGGCTTCCGTCCTTCCATCGTTCTGTCGATTGATTCTTTGCTACGTCTCAGATTTTTAGTGTCAGACGCAGCTGAATCCTTGGGATTTGCATCCTTTTCCTCCCTGCCCATGTTCTTTCCCTTGTTGATTTCTTGCAGAATCGAACATGGGATAGTGGCAGAGATCTAAAAGCTCGCTCTTTAGCGCGATCCAATGCCTCGGTATTGGATGTGGGTCTTGGATGTGGGCGGAGGTTTTTCCATAGGGGTGGCCCGGGTGGGGAGTGCCAGTGCGAGATAAAGAGGCATGGGCTGAGGGTTTTTTTGGGAAGAGAAAAAGGCTGTGGCATTTCTTGGGAAGAGATAAAGTTAGGTTTTCAAATTTTTGGTTATTTTCCCCAAAACATATTCCCCCCAAAAGTTCAGATTTCTCTCTTCAAATTTTTTCACAAACTCTCATCTCAACCGTTGATTTATCAAGATTGAATCTGTACCGTCTTTCTATTAACCCCTTTGTCCTAGTCAGCTTGTCCTAATCAGCCCTAGGATTCAAAAAACACTGTCAAATGTTTAATTTTTGGAAAACTAAGATTTTTAGGGGGGAATATCTCAAGTGAAGACCTCTACGTGGTGGGTCTCGTTGCGAGTGCGTGGTCCAGCCTAAAGCTTTGGACATATAAAGCTAAATCATGTGAATGTTTATATATACAATGAGAGAGAGAAATATTAATAAATAAAATTTATGTGAATGACACTAAATTGACTTATTACTGTATCCAATTTAGAGTGAGAGAAATATTAAAAATAACCAAATTGACTTATTACTCTGGTAATAAAATATAATTAAAAAATGATAAGAATGCATTTACAAATCAAAAACACTTTTATCAAAATCCAATCTTTAGCATTTCAAAAGGATTTTAAAAGGAAATTATAAAATAGGTCATGCAAATATTACAAATTTTTGAGGAACATAAATCATTATTCTAAATAAAAGGAAGCAAAATTAGCATGTTAGGTAAATATACGCTTAAAAAGACAAAAACGTTATAAAAATTGGAGGAAACATGCATACTTTCAATAAAAATCAAAATATAAGATTTGAAGAATATGTTCCAATGATACGGACCATGGGTGCTTGATGGGTTCAAGCAGAATGCAAGGAATATGCCGGCAGGGAAGTCGTAGGATGCATCTGCAAATAAAAAATAGTATTCTCCAACCTCACAACAAAACCCAAAAAACATCAGCTAAAGAAAGACTCCAAGCATCAGAAATAAGTGGCAGAACGTTGTGATCAGTATCAGAAAGCAGTACCCGCATTCAAGTTGGAGACTTAAGAAGCAGCAACGGATGAATCAGGCACATGAAATCTCTTGGTAGCATAAGCTAGCATAGAAACAACCGCCTTTCGCTAACAATGAACACATAAGATCCCTGCCAATACAACAATATAGAATCCAATTAGTTAGAAATAGAAGAAATTTTTGTTGGTAAAGATACATGTGATTTCTTTTAGTCCAAATGGCCCGCATAGATGCCATCATGATTATACACCAAACTAATCGAATCTACCATTTAACTTTCCCTTCCAAGTAGTACAACATGCATGAAGAACCATACTTTCTAGGGCCATGTTACAAAACCCTTTCTAAATATTAGTAGCATTTTCGACTTTTACCCATTATATTACCCCAATTCGAAATTTACTTTACGCATATGAAATATTAACACAATTTTCCAAAGGACGACCTTAACTTTTGAAAACATTCAACGTCCTCAACTCTAATAGCTAACAATTTTGAAAATCTAACAGAAGTCTGCATATCAGCTTTCGTTTAAATGCATTCTCCCTGTTGTAGAACACCACAGGCACCAGTAATGAAAAAGAGGCATTTGCAAACTGACTAAACAAACAGAGATGATAACATGATATGAAGAAAATCCATGAACAATATACACACCAGAAATATACATGCAAACCAAATATGTGAGGACAAACCTGTAATCCGTATGGTCTGGATGATCGACACACTTATTTGCCAGCTCATTTCAGTTAGGCATCTGAATTTTGATTTGCAACTTCACGGTAGAGAATTGGAAGCATGCAAGCACGCTAATACGACGACACTATTGTGTTATGATTAAGTACAGCGAGCCAAAACATGCAGCTTAATCTAATAGACAATTTCAAAATCTTGAACCATGTGTGATAGCAGGATAATAGTATCCAAATCATGCTCAAATTAAATATTGTTCATGGATTTTCTTATAACAAATGTTATAAAAAATTCAAAGCTGATATGCATTACTGGTGCATTGTGAGGTCAAAAATTCATGAACAATGTTATAAAAAATGCATTGTGAGGTTAACCCAAGACATGCCCATATCTAAACGAACTGCATATGAATTTTTGCATATGAATTTTTGCCCAAATGGCCCGCATAGATGAGTAACAGTAACCTCCTTCAATTTTTGCATATGAGTAACAGTAACCCATATCTAAACTGCATATGAATTTTTGCATTGTGAGGTCCAAATTTAAAGCGTCATAACCTCCTTCAATTTCATGAGTAACAGTAAACAAAAAAGCAATATGATCTAAGAGTAAGCATCACAACCTCCTTCATATAGATCTAAGAGTAAGAAGTAACAGAGGACAGAAGAATTTTGTTGGAATAAATAAAATCAATAGAAATGCTTATACACCTATCACACATGCTATACCATCCACCCAAAAAGCTTATCCAGCCACTAAACATGATAATAGCATCAAAATATAAATGAACTGCCAAAGCATTACTCTGATCTCTTTAATCAAATATGGAGGGGTTGAGTGACACATAACAAAAATTCATACCTCCAGCATGTACGCTTCAGATTGATACCAATCAACAAACTTGATTGCAACTTCAACTTTCTCCATAAACCTATAATCAGATCCTCTGCCAGTGTTCTGTTTCACCACTGCAAAAATTATATTGGAACATGAAATTTGTCATCAGTGTAATGTGAATTTTCTAAACAGACATGAGTTGGGGATAGACTCGCAAAGGAAGGATTCGCATACAACATCAAAACAGGCACGTGTCATCAGTGTATTGTGAATTTTTTCAACAGACATGAGTTGGGAAGCTGCCTATTTTGAAATTTTTTTTGCAGGCAAGTGGATTGTTGCTTTTTAACTATGGATCCTTTCATTGACTACCTGCATGATGAGAGTTTCAAAATTCTCAACGATTTGAGAGTTTCAATATCAAAATTTGCGGATCCTTTATAAAACATATATCAATCTCAAGTTGCAAAATTCTCAGCGATGCATTTCATGGTATTCAAAAATATTTAAGAAGATCAAAAAAGTAATCAAACAAAGAAGATCAAAAAGGAAACATTCATGTACCTGAAAGCGATGTGCCTTCTCCTTGCCATTCCTGTACATGCGACCAATCCAGTGATCGGGCCCTGAATCCATCCTTGCTCAGAGGTCCGCAGAGCAATCTAATGAAGGAGCTAGGGTTTTTTTGGAGCGGAGCAGCAAGGGCGGAGGTTGGTCAAAGGTCCACTGAGCAATCTAATGAAGGAGATAGGGTTTTTTTTGGAGCGGAGCAGCGAAGGTCGGAGGTCGGCGCCTGAGGGTTAGCTGGGGAAAATGATCTTGTTGCTTTCTTCGCGATAAGACTCGCTGCTGTCGTTTGGGGAAGAGCAAGAGCCGCGACTGTTGCTATCCCCAAAAACGTCTCTGGCTCTCCTCAAATAAAGAGACTCTTGATTTACCCCAGGTCACGATAAGAGTTGCAGCATGATCAAATGGGACCACAACTCAAAAGGCTGAGTTAATACATGATGGGACTATTTTCCAAGCAACCTCAAATCTTCATCTCAACTGTTTATTTCCCTAGATTAAATCCAGACCGTCTTTTATCAACCCCTTTGTCCTAGTCAGATTGTCCTAGTCAGCCCTAGGATTCAAAAAACTCTGTCAAATGTAATATAGATACTAGTCATAACCCGTGCCCGTAGGGCACGATTCATTTAAGATATTCCCATGTCAAAAGCTTAGTTCCCCAAGAATTTTGCTCATCCCAAGGAATTAAGTTAATAACAAAAATCTTAGTTCCTCAACAAATTTAGTACCATCCAAATTTAGTTCATCTCCAAAATTGTAGGGTTCTCCCAGCGAAATTTTCGAGTTCAAAAAATTTTAGTTCATCCCAAAATTTGATAGTCAAAATTTTTTTTCCCATCTAAAGCTTGAATCCCGTAAATTTAAACGAAAAAAAATTATTTAAGTGCAATATTTGTTATTTAATTCTACCAACAGTTTTTGTTACCCCAAAATTTGGTTCTACCAGAGAATTTAGTTCACCAAAAATTGGAGTTCCACCAAACATTTTAGTTCCCTCAAAATTTGAGTTCCACCAAACAATGGATGAGCCATGACCCGACTGAAAAAATACTCATAGATGCTGGTCATACAATGATCGAGCCACACCCCGATTGCAAAATACGCAGATTTATACAGTTGCAGATTGATACAATGACGACAAACGACTTATAGCGGATGGTCATAAAAAATGCTAAGATCATGTACCATCCAATAATAGTTTAAAGAGCCATGCATGCACACATAATAACATGAAATAAATTGAGTAAATTTCACAACAAATACATGTAAAATCATTCATGTCATTGTTCAACAAATACAATTTGTGAATGGTTGTGCATAGTGGGTAGATTTGAGTGGCAAACTTGTAAATAAGTGGCATGTGCGCGAGCGGGAGTAAATAGCAAATTTGTAAATAATGGTTGTGTGCGCGAGTAAAACAGCCGGTGCGCATAGCAACTCCCTTCTCCAATACACACACAAAGCAAACTATTAAAACAATCACATCGTCATGCTCCAAAAAATGTAACATTGTGCATTGCTAAATGGATCGAATGAATAATGTTTCTGCTCCTTTTTAACAGTCAAATTAACATTGCCCAAGCTTGTTCCCATCTGTTATCTACAAATTTCAATCCCAATTAAGAACAGCTCAAGAAACAAACGAATTAGCACTATTCCTCTCTCGCTAAACATCGTGCCTAAACTATGCATCTCAACTGCTGGGCATGGGAAGCGCACTGGAGACGCTATGCGGCCAGGCATGGGGCGCGGGGCAGTACGACATGCTCGGCGTCTACATGCAGCGGTCCTGGGTCATCCTCGCCGCCACCGCCATCCTGCTCACACCTCTCTACGTATTCGCTGGGCCGATCCTGCGCTCCATCGGCCAGCAGGAGAACATATCGGAGGCCGCGGGGAGGTTCTCGATCCCGCAGCTGTACGCGTACGCGGCGAACTTCCCGATCCAGAAGTTCCTCCAGGCGCAGAGCAAGATGATGGTCATGACGTGGATAACGGCGGACGGGGTCGTGCTGCACACCTTCTTCAGCTGGCTGTTTATACTGAGGCTGGGGCTCGGGCTGCCGGCTGCCGCGGCCGTGCTCAACGCGTCGTGGGGGTTCATCGTCGGCGGCTGGTGCGGCCCTGCGTGGTGCGGCCCTGTTGAGATGCATAGTTTAGGCAATCTTCCCCTTTTATCTGTCTTCCTCTCTCTCCTGCAATTAAATGTCTGTTGCTGTCTTGGAAAAGATCTTAGAATCAAATGGTTGTTGCTATCCCCAAAAAAGCCTCTTGCTCTCCCCCAAAAGCAGACTTGCTTTCCCAAGTCAAATGGCAAGTTACGAAAAGAAATGGGCCCCACACAAACTCAAAAATACTAACCATTCATCTTAATTTTTAATCCCAACCGTTCATCATCCAAGATTAAATCTCAGCCACTTTTTATCCCCCTTACTTGTCCTAGTCAGCTTGTCCTAGTCAGCCCTAGGATTCAAAAAACTCTGTCAAATGTAATATAGATAGATATATATATATATATATGATGTCTTCTCTTGTAACAAGATTAATCAAGCTAATACAACCCTTCTTCTTCTTAATGACGAATGCAGCAGGATCTGAGGAATGTAGCAGGATCTAGATATGAATTGTTATGAATGGGGACGACCTTTGGTCTCCACCCACTAACTATCCATCATTACACCCACTTAGTAGTGGGTGTCCCTTGGGTTCTAGATGATGTAACCCTTATATGAATGGTTATATGTTTGGTTATGGCTTCGATCATTAGCTAGCCTTTCCGATTCTTAACACGTTATCGGCATGATTACGCTCGTAGCGAAGGAAAAGATGCGGCGAAGCTCTAACGAATTTTTTCGCGACATCTTGAGAAAGGAATCGATGCGCGAAAAAGGATTCGTAACACACGCAATCTAGAGGTATCTCTCGATTTGTGGGCACGGGTTATGACTAGTATATATATATATATATGATGTCTTCTCTTGTAACAAGATTAATCAAGCTAATACAACCCTTCTTCTTCTTAATGACGAATGCAGCAGGATCTGAGGAATGTAGCAGGATCTAGATATGAATTGTTATGAATGGGGAAGACCTTTGGTCTCCACCCACTAACTATCCATCATTACACCCACTTAGTAGTGGGTGTCCCTTGGGTTCTAGATGATGTAACCCTTATATGAATGGTTATATGTTTGGTTATGGCTTCGATCATTAGCTAGCCTTTCCGATTCTTAACACGTTATCGGCATGATTACGCTCGTAGCGAAGGAAAAGATGCGGCGAAGCTCTAACGAATTTTTTCGCGACATCTCGAGAAAGGAATCGATGCGCGAAAAAGGATTCGTAACACACGCAATCTAGAGGTATCTCTCGATTTGTGCAAAAATGCCAATTTTTTTCATGATCATGACTATCTAGATCTAATTTTGTATTAAGATCAAACTCGCATTTTTTATATGCCTATATCTAATTTTCTAGATCTAAAACATGATTAAGGGTCTAGAGATCTAATTATAAAATAAAAAATAAAAACAAATATCTTGTGCAAAAATCTTGTTGTTGATGTCATTCGAAAAATCAAAAATTTATCATATTATATGAATCAGTGCGTACCTTTTTGATTAATTTACTCTAGCGTGCGATTAATTAAATCTTAAACTGTGACATCGATTTTTCTAAATATCGCTGAAGACATTACATTCCAATTTGACAAATGTATCATTTTGGAATCAGAACTAAGCATGTAATAACTGGCAGTTACACTTTGATGGTATATGTTATACTAGATCATCAAAACTAAAATAAAAAAGCTTGTTCCATGTAATGACTGCACATATGAGTTGGAGAGATAAAGCAAGTTAGCTTACTCTTCATTCTGAATATTAAGTTCTTCCATTATTAAAACCAATGACAATGAATTAATTCATTCTGTTGATGTAAAATTTATTTAATCATAGCAGCAATCATACCTTGAAGCTTGATATCCCTAATAACTCTCCCTAGATCTTCAACCTGGGCTCGTAAGGGTTCTATGTTCATTCTTGATATGCAAACAAACTCTCAAGCAATGTGCACTGTGATCGGCGAACTAATTGGAATGAATATTAGTTTATAAATTGGAATCAGAACCCAGATAATGATGTGATTATTTTGGTTAACTTATATTGGAGATTTATTTAGTTTCGTCTCCAAATTGCATAAATCGGAAAAATTTCCTCCCTTTTCCTTTTCATATTCGTATTTGTTATGAACAGGCCTTGTGACCTTTGGTATTAAGACCATTGGTATCCATCTTAATCTATATATCTGCCTACCACGCCGCCGGCACCATCGGCTTTGCTGGCCGTTTTGTCGGCGACCGCCAGGACCCCCTCCCCTGCAATGTTGACCTCGGCTTTGTTGGTCGCTTTGTCGGCGACCGCCGAGACCCCACTCCCACTGCAGCGGGATGCGGCCGTCACCGCCGCCACCCAACCGCAAACCCTAACCTTAAGGTTAGGGTAGAGGAAAAAGGGTGATGGTTTTCCCACCGTATGGGATCCAGCCCATTAACTTTAAATATATATAAGCTATTTAATATGTGTGCCTGAAGCCCACATCAGGCACACATGCCTTTAAAAAGGGGTAGACATTAGCCTAACGGGCCTGAAGCCCGCGGCCAACCCACGACCCTCAGGCCCGCAAGACGAATTAATTTTAATATTTTCTGAAAATTAAAATTATATATATATATATATATATATATATATATATATATATATATATATATATATATATATTTTTGTATTTTTAAATATATTTGTATATATATTACATTTAGAAAATACCGATAAATTCCCAAAATTCCCATAATAATCCAGAAAATTCTGGACAAATTCTGGAAAATTACAAAAAAATCAATGAATAAAATGGGAGGGGATTGATATCATAAATGTTTTTGGGGGAACATGTTACTTGGGGATATCGATAATATATGTTTTCGGGCTCGTTCAGTTATAAATTTTTTCTGAACATGACCCGATTGACCCGGTGCATACCGCGGGCGACCCGAAGCGTCCGTTTCCACCACATATCCCACCAAAATTTCTTTTTTGGTTAAATTCCCACGAAATTCTTGGAGACAGGTCATATAAATCAAGGCATCTTAGTAACAAAACATTAATGCACAATTGATTTAATACCTTGTTTGCATGTCATTACTTAGGTTATTTTCATGTACATAATTGTTTTGTATACTTCAAATGAATTGCCTACTTAAATGCTCTTTATATGTGCATGATATATTTAATAATTCATGCATTTATACTCACATATATAAATTATGTATTATGTCACACGATTAATTATAATTTTCAAAAATTTTAAAAATCATATCTATATGTGATAATTGAACATGAAGTTCAAAATCAAATATCAATAGCCTTCTGACCAAACAAAATACGAGGGATTATGCGAAAACTATTTATGCCATCTTCTTAAAGATGCTTACTACACGGTAAATAGATCTCACAGATCTATGGTTTATATAGACCAATATGGACACTGGGAGTATGCCATAACACCGCTTAACTCTTTTAGAGTAATCTCACTTTATAAGGAAAGATTCTTGAATCTAGCCTTTAGTATAAGCTCACTCCTGAAGTCATGGCTTAATAAATAAGTGAGAAATAATTTATGACATTCGCACCCACGTATTTATTCCCCTTAAGCATGTTTCTCTATCCACATAAAAATTGAATGACACTAGAAAATAATGGCCTGAAGACAATATAGGAGCATTCAAATGGACTTTCAAAAGTCCCACATAAATATGAAAAGTGGAAGTATAGAAACAAGCTCATTCCCTTGAATATGGCTCCTTAAGTGAAGATATGATATACATTGACATGGAGTAAGCAATGGCAAACCAATATCAGACCAGAACTTCTGATAAGACGCATAATGCTTTTGCAACATGAATGTGCATTAACTTATGCCATATAAAAATATATACTTATCTGGTCTAAACGACGAAAGTCGATTGAACTTATGTATACTTAGCTACTCCCGAGGACAAATAAACTTTGAAAACAAATTTAATCTGTTGTTATAACAAAATTCTTAATGAGTATAGTTGTAGACATAGGCTCTCAGAAATATTTAACCCTAATAATAGTCCAATTAAAAACTATTATTGGGACGTCTTCTTGAGATTCAGGCTTTGCAAACCTGAATGCTCTATATGAGGATGCATAACTCTCGAAAATCAATAAAAGAAACATACCAAGTTTCGATGGATATTCGTCAAAACGAAATTCCTAAATATGACTCAAGAAATCAATGCGGCCTGAAGCTTTGTCCCACTATAATCCACGTAATAGTCAAAAATGTCGAATACCCTGAGGTGATAGTTACGTGGATTATGCCTGTGTTCACACCAAAAAATGGGTTATTTAAATAAATCATTACAATGATTTAAACAGATTACTTATCCATTAAAAATCCAGTTGTAAGTGACTACATGGGAACATGCAATTACAATTCAAACTATCAAAACACCTCCTTAGAACATACTTATATGAGCCTGATCACCTCATATAAACAGTTTCCGAGAAACCTTAACGGGGAAAGCGTTTAGAGCACATCTTATAGATTGTGCCATGATGAGTATACATCCCCATATCACCACTATAAACCATCAAAATGCCGTCTTAGAACTATTTATCGGAAGTAATTAACCCAGATAAATAGATTCCGAGCACTCCGAACAGGGGAAGCATTTAGAGCACATCTCATAGATTGTGCCTTGATGGGTAATCATATAAAGAACCGATAGTGAAGATTTGATCCTGAAGATCCTTCACATTTAATTCTCTTTAAATTCCCAGTATTAGGTTCAACAGAAATATTATCATCATCCATGAGCCTGAAGCTCAATTGACCATTTCAAACATTAATACCTATGATTTGATTATCATGAATTGTGATGAGATCCTGAAGATCCACACTTATGAAACTGTTAAACAGTTATCAGACATAGTTACTGACAATATAAATATTGTCAAATTCACACATCCATGCTACTAATATCCAGCTAAGATTGACATACCAAATATAATGGATGCAATCCACCAGTAGCAGAAGTGGATGTCCTCAATGGATGAGAGGACATACCACGAGGCTCCAAAGCGAGAAATAACTCCTGGAGACCCTAAAGCAATACCACCACAGGAAAGTGAGCTCATCTACACATCATCTCCCTTTCCAAA
>CM061141.1:315112308-315402826 GCA_030789695.1 Scilla litardierei | reverse complement strand
GTGACTGCCGAATCTCTTGTTTTCTGATTAATCTGGCGCGACTTGGTAGCCTCCTGTCTAATACTTGATGCATTAAGCGATTCCAGGCTCTCATTTTTCTTGATGGCCTCTTCTATTCGAGTGGCTAACGGGATGTCTTTCTTTGCGATGAGGCTTGTAACTTTGCCTGAAGAAAGAACATCAATTGCTCAGCCCTGTGAGAAATTAGTCGACCAGACCATCTACTCAATAAGGTGAACGCTGGAGAAAATTCCTCTATCAAAGAGAGAATTCTATCAAGTATTCAAGTTCAAAATTTTCTCCGAAGCAAACACGCAATTGTGAAACATCAGGATTAATGGTTGATCTTCTGGAGACTAAAATCGATTTATTCACCCTCAAAAGCTTTCAATATCAGCTTCTTAAATGGCTATCTGTATCTCCTGTTGTAACATTAGTCGGTCTAAAAAAATCTGATCTGCAATCTGGATTCTCAACTGAGAGACTGAGATGAAAACCAACTAATCAAAACTAGAATTAAGCTATAGAGGCTCATCCTCAAAGTCAAATCAAACAACAAAATTTTGTGTATGTTTTATTATTTTTCATTAGTTTACTGGTCTCGGGCAATAAAATATGTGCCCAGTAGAATGGGCTTTCACAAAAGAGTCTCTGTCTTTTGGAAGAAGGTGAAGTGTTACTAAGAGAATATTATATGCATAGCAGCATATGAGAAAAGCATCAGACCACACAGAAAGTTCTATAAGGAAAAATAGTCTAAAGTTCAATCTCTCACACACACACACACCCCCCCCCCCCCCCCAACCCCCCCCCCCCCCCCCCCCCCCCCCAAACAAAAAAAACACACACACACCCACCCCCCACCCCCCCCCCCCCCCCCCCCCCCCCGAAAAAAAAATAAAGAAATAAAAAAACACACACCCAAATACCCTCTCGCGCGGAACTCTGACATGTTTTGAAGAAACCCCTTGAACTTTTTTGTGCTCTAAGCCCCATTGAACTTTTGACTACTCAAATAAACCCGAAGTTTAGGTGGGTTTAGAACACACAAAAAAGTTCAAGTGGGTTTCTTCATAATGCATTGAGGTTCGGAGGGGTTTCTTGAAAATTAGCCCACTGGAAACACACAGTTTTGCTAGTAATATGTTTTTGTAAGGTAGCTTTATGCTTGGATGCAAATTTTAGTTTCAGCATGCTTCGAAGTTGAAATGGAAAACATAGAATAATGCAGTTGACATGAACAATGCAGAATACCTTTAGCACCCATGCGAGCAGTTCTGCCAGTCCGATGGAGGTAGTCAATCTAGTCACATAAAAATGATCGAGTTGAAGCCAAAATTATACCAGCCATAAAAGGAAATAGAGAATAATAATGTGCAATGCTCTGCTGTAAAAACTCAAAACAATAAAAGCGACACTCACTGCATTTGATGGGAAATCGAACATGATAACATGGTCAACATCCAAGTCCAGACCTCTAGCAGCCAAGTCCGTGCACACCAATGTAGGACAATCGCCCTCTTCACTCTTGAACTTCTTCAGGTTCTCGACTCTGCCATCAAGGACAAAATTTTAGCTAACAAGAACTCTTGAGCATCCATGTGAATATATCATTGTCCTATTTAAAATAACGTTTGCTTGTCAATACACGCTAGTGCTAACAACTTTGGTCAGTACCATCTTGGTAACATTTGTATGTAATGCAAGATTACAATTAAGAAAATTTGGGGCTTCTTTAAGTTAAGAAACATAATAAAAAATGATTTGTAGGATACCATAATTAATGACTAAGAAAGTAATTTAATTAAAGATTCTTTCAAATCTTAGGCTCAAACTGAGTTATTGCTAACTAATAAAACCTACAACACTAACCAATTTAGTACTCCTTGTTCCATGTAATTTAGCGCTACCAAACTAACAATTAAGTTCCGTGTAATCCTGCCTTAGGTTAAAAAAACACTTCTAAATCTGAATTAAAAATTGTGGTTAATAAAAATGTCGTAAACAACATCCTAAAACGCAAGCTTGCCCCCCCCCCCCCCCCCCCCCAAAAAAAAAAAAAAAAAAAAAAAAAAAAAAAAAAAAACCAAAACAAAAGGCTAGGTGCTATGTTGGTAATGGATATCATAAATTCTGGGAACTTTTTCTTTAAAAATTATTACTTACAAGTCAAGTAGAGAAATAATGATGTAGAACGGGAGCGAGAAGAGCATTGGTGGGAATTTGGAGAAGAAAAATTGATAATTGATAACTTTTCAGATCTGGCATCCAAAAAACTGACGACCACCCCGAAAAATCTGACGATCACCGACTCGCACGTCTTGCACGTGGAGATTTTTCAGACATCTCGTCCAGGCAACCAAGCACACTCTCGCACACCAATACAAAAGATTTAATTTTATGAAGAAACCAAAAGTTTATATCAAAATTTCTATTCATTGATTTCTACCAAAACAAATAAGTTCGTGGCCTTTAAATAGGCTAACAATTTGACTCTCAAAACCCCAATCCAATCCACTATAGAACTAGAACTCTAGAATAATTAAAACACTCAAAATAACCAAAATAAAAGACTCAAACCAACTATAAGACTAAAAAAAGACTCAAACTCTATAACAAAAAGGACTCAAAATGGCTAGAAGTCTCCAAAGACTAAAACTTTATCTGCATCACATATAAAATAAAAGACATAATATCAAATTTGATCTATGTTATTCTTCCCGGCTAAAGACCTTCACCACCTGGTAAATGACGATGGGAATAACATAACCGAACATAAATAAATAGTCCCTTATAACTAGAGAAGATACATCCATGAACGTTGAAGTATAATAGGATATAGATCTGCATACAAATATCTTCTGAAAAATTCTCTCAAATAACAAAAGAAGTGAAAGCAACCCGTCTTGTTAGGACGATGTGGAGGATCTAGGACAACAAACTCGATGTGCTTAATCTTCTCAAGCTTCTGTAAAATAATCGACTTAGTCACATCAGGATTATCACTCAATAAAGCTCGTCGAGAACATGCATGATGCATGCAAAGCCTTCTCATTAGTTCTAATACGAACCTTTCTAGGCAAACTCGAATCATCTCGTCATCCATAACTACAATTTTTTGTAAATTTCTCTTTAATTCTGCAGTAGACTCGTGAGTATCATTGTTTATTGTAAGTATTTCGTAAGTCTCGATATGTAAATCACTCAAATCATATGTAAAATGGTCACAAAATGCATTAGGAATAAGGTCAAAGCTATACTCTAAGGAACGGGAATTCACATGACGAGGTATTTAAGTTAGTGGATTTTTAAGGTTTAACTCGCTCTTTTAATTTTCAATTATGTTCTTGGATTTACAATGGGTCAATGCATTTTTTTTCTCTAAATATAACTATGTATATGTTGGATCTCCCAGAAAGTGCAACATCTAAGTCAAATAGCCAAGACCTACTTAGGAAAATATGTGAAACATCCATAGGTATGCCATCACACCAAATGCCATCGAGATGCTTGAAAACTGGATAGGCATTAAACAATGTTGGGTAACAGAATGTGATTTATCATCAACACATAATTTTATAAGGTTGTGGATGAGGTTCAGCTTTTAGTCTCATCTTTTCAATAACTGAGTTGGCGACTATATAAATTCAACTACCTCCGTCAATCTTCACTTTGAAATATTTATCCCTAATTTTGTTGTAGGTAAAGAAAACAATAATTTTTCGCCAATCAACCTCACTCCTAGGTGTAGTAACCATACATCTAATGACTTATAATTAGGCACTATAATCCTCTTCACCATTATCTGTAATATCGGTAACCTCAGGAATATATTCTTCTTCAATTAATTCATCATCATTATTGATCTCTCCAAGTAGGTTTTTATTAGGGCACTGACTAGCAAAATGACCAAAACTATGACATTTGAAACATTGCACCCCTTAGATTTTTGTTGTAATGGCTCTCCAACCTTAGCATGCTATTTATCTCTTTAGCGGCATTAGTTTCTGATTTAGTCATGTCACCTGACCGCTTAACTTGCTCTTCGGCTTTAAAATAGGCTTCTTGTCTATGGGGCTCTTATGAATTACAAATTTAAGACTAGGTTAAATACTTATTGCACATTATAAACGGTGTGAGGAAGCATCTCACGCTTAATATTTACTCTCAATCCAGAACGAAACCTAACAAATGTATATCGTGGGTCTTCTTGTAGTTCACTCCTAACAAATAGGTAATTGAACTTAGGCATTCAATAGTCATGTTTCCTTAACGTAGCTCGTTCAATTTTTCTAGTAGTCGATCTATATAAGTAGAAGGTAAATATTTTTCTTTAAGCTTGATTTTCATTTCATTCCAAATCTGTACAGGTGTCAGATGCTCTCTCTCTCTCTCATTCTCTCTATATGGATATCCAGAAAATTTTGGTAGGCTCTATCAATTTTATCTTATTAAATCGGACCTTTTGTTCGTTTCATAATGTGTACCAATCAAACAAATGCTCCATCTCTAACCAATCTGAGAAGGGCTAAGGATTATAAGTTCCATCAAAGTTGGGAGCATCTACCCTAATATATCATGTAATATTACCTCGCCCAAAGTAATTCTCAAAATTCTCATCGTCTCCTATTATTTTGATTGTTTCCATTTTTGATTATCATATATTCACCATCAAATGTACTCCGTGCTTCATCTTGGTGAGCTTATTTTCTATGGCTTCTAGGCGACCTCTTGGTTGATTTATGTCGAATTTTAGTTCTAGACATATCTTTTGAAGTTGATTTTCTTGTCCTTGAATCGCATTCCTTGTCCTTGAATTGCATAATCATCCATGTCTGGTTGTAGGGTTTTACCATTATGCAGTATAATGCAATGCCAACCAAAACACAAATGAAAATGCGAGAACCTAAAAAGCAATTAAATGCATGCACTAATTATGTAAATAAAATAAAATTCTAAGGTCCAAATCTATATGTCAAAACGCAATCCTAAATATGCTAATGTGACACATATCAAGACTAGAAAAATATGCAATACCAATGATATCGGTTGATCTGAACAAAATCAAATAAATGAATTTTTAGATTTAACAATTGAGGATTTGATCAAATTAGATGTTACATGGAGTGCAAATTAGCTTTATAGTATCACATAATATCTCTATAACTTGTAGAGCTTTAATGCGAAATTTGATTAAGGCCGAAAATTTCACGCGAAAATCTTGAGAAATCACCAAAATATGTTGAAAATACGACTGAAATTCCAGCAAAAATACGACTGAAATTTCGAATCTGCACTGTAGCAGTCGGATCAGCTTGGCTCGACTAAGTAGGCTTGACATCAGCTCGGTCGCCTTGGCTCAGTCGGCTCAGCCGATGAACAGTATGACGCTGTCGGCAGTGCTTAACGGCTCAGCTCGACCACAAGAACGGCTCACCAGAGCCGCTATCATAGCACCTCAACGATGTTGACTTTTCTGGCTAATTCCGACAGCGATCGTCAGTGATCTCTTTTGTTGTGTTTGCCTTGGTCAGGCATACTTAATAGAGGAGTCGGGGAAGGCAAATGTCATTAGGGGCGTCATTGTCGACAATGTGGGGACCATGGTTCAAGGTTGCGGCCGATACCCTTGGGTATCGGCCGTTTCGTTTCGGTTTCGGTGGGTATCGAGACCGAAACTCGGGGTTTGTTCCGGTCTCGGCCGAAACCTTGCCGTTTCGGCCAGTTTCGGCCGGTTTCGGCCGAAACCGGCCGAAACGGCACCGTTCCGGCCGAAACCAATTTAAAAAAGAAGAAAATAGAGGAATGGGAAGAGAAACAACATCAAAGAAGGGGGAAAATAAAAAAAAAATTCACTGTTTTACAGCAACATCAAAAAAGAAGAAGAAAACAAGAAGAAAAAGAAGAAGAAAAGGAAAAAAGAGGAAGAGAAAAAGGAGAGAGAGAGAGACTCACCTCTCCTCACGCCATCCCGCCTCCTGGCTCCCGCCTCCCATTCTTCCACCCGCCCCTCCCACCTCCCGCCTCCCGGCTCCCGCCTCCCACCTCCCATTCTTCCTCCCGCCTCCCCAAAGTAGAAGAGCCCACCGCCCCCTAAAGATCAGGAGTTAGGTCACGGGAGTGCCGCATTCTTTTTCAAATGCCAAACTTGTAAACTAGTAGTAGTGGGCTGTATTTAAAAACAAGAAATGGCAAACTTGTAAATAAGTGGCTCAGCTGCCTCCTAAAGATTTTTTTGGGGCAAACATGTAAATACATGGTATGTTCGCAAAGCAAAACGATGGGTGCGGAAAGAAACTCAGCTATTTTTTGGCAAACTTGTAAATAAGTGGTAGGTGCGCAAAGTAAAACGGTGGGTGCACAATACAAACTTCAATTGATCCATTTATTTATCTATTTAGTATCTAAGTATTTCCGAAACCGAAACCGATACCCGAAACGAAACTGCCGAAACTAGCGATACGGGCGAAACCGAAACTTGCTTCCGAAACCGCCGAAACGAGCGATACCGAAACCGAAACCTAAATTTTGGGAGGAGCGATACCGAGACCGAAACCGAGACCTAAAACCTTGGTGGGGACAGCTCGCGGGTGGCGAAGCCCTCTGTTGACACAGGAGATGACGGCGGAGGTTGCATGGGACTAGGGAGAGTCGATTGGAGGCGTAGAGGCAGCGATGGTCGGCGGAGACGGCGATGGTCGGTGAAGACGACGCAACGCCGGTGAGTTAGAGTTAGTGTTTTTGTAAATTTTTTCTTTTTTTCTTTCTCTTCTGTTTTTCCTCTCCCTTTATTTTTTTAAATTTTCGCTCTATTTTTAAAAAAATTTGTTTTTTCTTGGCTATTTTTTTCTTTTCAAAGATTTGTTTACTCCTTTGATTTGTTCTCTCTTTTTTGGATCTAACTAAAAGAGATTTTTTTTATTTCTAAAACCCAACAATCTTTTGATGGATGAAGAAAAGAAGACCAACCAGATTTAGCTTTGATACCAATTTGATGCAGAACGGAAGCGATAATGGAGATGATGGGAATTTGGCGAAGAAGAAAACTCAAAATTTGATAACTATTCTGATATCGCACCGCGGAAATCTGACGATCATTGACTCGCATGCCTCACATGTGGAGATTTTTGGACATCTTGCCTAGGCAACCAAGCCCTCTCTCACACATCAATGTAAACGATTTAATGTTGTGGAGAAACTAAAAGTTTACACCAAAATTTATATTCAATGATTTCTACCCAAACAAATACATTTCTGGTCTTTAAATAGGCTTACAACTTGACTCTCAAAAACTCAATCCAATATAAGATTAGAACTCTAGAATAATTAAAACACTCAAAATAAATAAAAGATTCATAACAACTAAAAGACTCAAAGAACCCAAACTCTATAACAAAAAAGACTCAAAATAACTAGAAATCTCCAAAGACTCGAACTCTATCTCCATCACATATAAAATAAAAGACTTCATATCAAATTTGATCTTTATCAAATATTCTGATCCTTTAGACAATTAGAAAATGCTATTCATTGTGGGAAACATCCAAAAGATAGAGGTGATACAGTTAGCAAATCAGCCGAACCAAGAGAAGCATGCTTTATTGTCTTATAACGATTATAAACACTATCTCATAAATATTCCTCATACAGTCAATAACACCTTAAGGATTAGCTAAAACTAGGTTATGATTCCTTTAGTATCAAAAGGCAGAAATAAAAAATAACAACCAACATAACAAACAGTGTTGCTTTATAAGATTTGGTTAAAAAATGATGCAGTTATCAATAACATTATGTTTATTCGGCAACAGCCTAACTGCGCTCTCAAACATTGATCCCACATGCTTACACAATTAACCAATGTTTCTTTAGGTCACCTAACACAAGGGTGTGTTCTATATCATGGAGGTCCTGAGAAAGGGAGCAATCCAGCTTTTATTCAACTTTTCCCAATATATGGAAGAAGTTAAAAGGACCAGTGTTGGACACAGTAGTTAAGATCAAAGATCTCTTCTCACAGCACTACAAGTAACAACAACCCCCCCCCCCCCCCCCCCCCCCCCCCCCCCCCCCCACGCGAAGCCTGTTAAGCAGGCTACAGTAAGCCATTTATGGATCTGTTCATGCTTCACGAACTGAGAAGTGAAATGTAGCATGTTTGAGCACTCAGGATATGAAAACAGTCCTCTTAGAAATACCAAAGCATTCAGTAAAATGAATAGTCCCCCCCCCCCCCCCCAAAGAAAAAAAAAACACCACCACCACCACCACCACCACCACCACCACCACCGGGGAAGCCTTTTAAGCAGGCTATCTGTTCCTGATTCACGAACTGAGAAAGAAATATAGCATGTTTGAGCACTCAGGATATGAAAACAGTCCTCTTAGAAATACCAAAGCATTCAGTAAAATGAATAGGAGCAGGCTATCTCTTCCTGATTCACGAACTGAGAAGTGAAATATAGCATGTTTGAGCACTCAGGATATGAAAACAGTCCTCGTAGAAATACCAAAGCATTCAGTAAAATGAATAGGCACACCTTTCTGCAGCTGGCACTTCTCCATGGTAATTTACTGTAAATATGTTATTTTCACTGAGACAGTGGTCTACAGCACGGCTGGAATTCAGTGTATTACAGAACACCATCACCCTGTTCCCCTTTGCCAAACTCGGCTCAAGAACCTGTGATGGCATATAACTCATAAAATTACTACTTACACAACTAGGTAATAAAACGGTGTAACAAAATTAGGTAATTTGGTTGAGACATTTTTGAGAAGCAAGCCATTAAAGATACTTATGTTTGGCAATCAACAATCAGCATCTGGGGTGACTAATAAGAAAACATGTGCCTACACCTTTCCTCAAATATCATGCATGTAGATGAAAATATGAACTATTAAAAGCATATAAAGTTTAGAGAATAACCTGTAAAAGAGACTCCATCTTATCTTCAGAACCAGAAAGTGTAATAAAATCATGCCGAGCAGATGCAATTTTCTTGTGCAATGTGGATGTCCGCAAATGGGTTATTCCTTGAAATTCTTCGTCAACCAATCTTTGCACTGCCTACAAAGAACGTTATGGATAAGGACTCTTGATGGCCAAAATAATTTGGCAGGTTAAACGTAAACATTATGGACAAAACTTATAAGATAATGATAACATAATGGAAAACATGTTACTGTAATACTCACAGATCTCCAGACAAATATATGTAACCAAATGAAAAAAAGCAAAAGCATGTTTGAAACTATAGACATAAATAACCAGGTCAATGCGACATCCATAGTTAGACCAAATGAAAATCAAAAAAATCCTCAAAAATTTGATTGGGAACGTGTTCAGTTTGGTTCTTGGCTGTATGTGTACCTCAGAGCTGAATGTATTTCATCGTATCAAATTTGACATCTTTCCCCTTCTTCTATGCAATTTCTCGTGTAGAAGAATTTGAAGGAAACCAACGGTCATTTAGGGTCACATTACACCTTTCTAAAGTCTATATCAAGGTATGAATTTCACATCAGTATCTGTTCCGGCCGAAGGTTAATGTCAATATCATTAATATTGCCGTATCAGCCACTTCTTAAAACGAAAACTAAAAAGAAAGTAACGAAATATGATAATTTAGCATCATTTTGACATCTTTTTGCAGAATAGATAGCATTTGGACCATCTTTCTGATAAAAACTTGTAAAACATAGTACTCAATCCAATAGTGATTTACATGCAGACTGGGTATTTCAATTCTAGGGTTATAGCTTTTAGAAAAACTTAAGATTATCCTATAAATTTATTTTAATTCCCCAGCTGATTGGAGACCAAGATTAATATATTAACTATTTAACACTAAAGGAACAATTTTAAGTTCATGAGATGGTGGATCTATTGTAGTTCTACCTCCCTTTTATTGCAGAAAAGCATTTAAAACTGAAAACACGATTTGATTAGGATGCTTTGAATATAGTGATATCGAATAGCATCAGATTCATATCGGCTGGCATAGAATTGTATCAAGTTCATAACAGTCGTTGTCAGCCTATATAAGCCACATACATCCGATATTATTAAAAAAATATCGGTGATAGTCACATCATAGCATGAGCATCATGTCGGATAGTATCGTCTCTGTACCTAAAAATGCAACACAATGTAACCGATACGCATCAAAATCGGCTAATAATTGAATCCCTGGCACATGCTTTAATTGGCCATCTAAGATAGGGTTGATATCGTGCCAACGAGTTGTAAACCTTTGTCAAATCCTCCATATAGCCTTGCTCCATAACAAACAGCGTGTTAATGAAAAAAGAAATCTTAGGTGATGATGATGATATTAAAACCATTAGAAACTCATATTTCTTTACCTGATTGATATTTTAAACCTTCGGTAGTAAAATCTTCTCCTTTAGACACTAGACCCCCACAGAAACTTCCAAACTTTTTCCAGCTCTCTCCTTTCAAATGTTGCCCTCACCATGTTCCAACAAATAACCTCAATTCAGATACCTTTACATCGATAAAAAAATGTGTAATGCAAGAACCTAACATCTTAACAGTCAATCACCATATAGTCTAGTTTAAAAAAAATCACAATTTGCATTACTCCAGGTAAAAAGTCACTTCCTACTTCCAAGACATTTACAGCTGCAATTTAACTGTCTGATTTTCAGTATTGTAGTGTGGCAAATCAAATGGAGGTATGGGTTATTATTTTATTGAACTTGAGCTCAATGATGATGGCGTTCTGAAGAAACAAGGGATCAAATCTTGTACCAGTTCCGAGCACATTGAGTATGCAATCATAGCCAATAAATGACATAATGTGTTTTCCCTGATCTACTACAATGTCATAGGCGATGATGTCCAATATTCTCATGCCATTGGACTTTGGACGAATCCACTCAAAAAGTGGTGTCTCACAAACTCCATTGGGATATCGACTTTGCCAGCGATATTTTTTTGATACAACTCTTGGGTATACCGCCCAAACAAATATAATCTTCATGTCCATCATTCTAAATTCATTGATCTCCCAGTTAATGACACTGAATTTTTTTAAGTATCCCATGAATATATTTGCTAGACTGATGACTTACAGTCAGATAAGAGTGATCTTTCTTGCTCCTCATATGCACGCCTACCCCTCAAGCATAGGTATAACTTCAGTCTTGATGTGTGTATGGCCAGATTGAAGATTGATCCTCAGTCTCAACATGCAATCAGCAACAGGTCCACGTTGAATAAAAACGCGTAATAAAACCAGCAAGTCCCATTTGCATTAACATAATATGAGCTGTCGGGCCATATCATAATGCGAGTCTCGATTTGTGTATAACATAAATTAATGATATTCATGTGCTTTCTTGAAAACCGCCATTATCTTTTCTGCAATAGAATTTTGTTAAATAATACACTAGACTATGATCATTGATGTGCCAAACATGTCAGCCGTTGCCCAGATATGATCTGGTTCATGATCATTATATTGCATGATTCCCTTTCTCTGATTCATACTTCTCCATCAACATCATCCCTTAAACAACAAAGGACAGCCTATTATATGGTTGTCTAGTTGATCCATGTGCCCATCTATATTGCCCATTCCATTCACCTTGTTTCTACCGCTCTTGTTCTCCTTATTAGAGTATTAATCCAGGAACTAATTTATTAGCAGAATGCAGACTTATCTTATCATTTCAATTATACCACCACTTCATCTATATACCCGCTGAGTGTAGATCATAAAATCCAGCATGTGAAAAAGCAGCTCTGCCAGGACAAAAGCATCAAATTACACATGGAAGCAAAGTTGTCATTTCTTATGTAACATATCGCATCATAACATAAATCATAAATAATTAAACATACAACTATATACATATCACAAAAAATAAACAGTAAACAATGTATCACCATAGAGAAATGCTTAAAACCGAAAATATTCCAGGCTCGATGAGGCATGAGGAGCAATGATAAGCATCGATGAGATTGATAAGATTGGGAAAGAAATTAGGGCAAAAAGATGATATGGTTATTGATATTTCCTAGTTCGAGAGGAAGTCCACTCTCCCAATAACCTAGGCTAACTAATCTATATAATAACTAATATTCTCTCACAATTTTCCGCATAAAAAACTCTCCTAATCATTGCCCTCTTATTTATAATAAGATCTTCCTGATGAGCCATCATCCCAAAATTACAGAATTACCCTTTCCTAGGGTTTCGCCTTGAAATTACAAAACTACCCTTAGGGTTTGTGCCACTGCCCCCTTTGTGTTTGCTTTGAGCCATGTCGCATCCACAATATTCAACCTATCATTACTTCCCTCCTAACGAGACACCTTGTTCTAAAGGTGGAATTCCGGAAATCTCTGCGGGATTTCTCTAATTGGCCCACATGTTGTGTCCTACTTCAAATGAGGGTGCATGTCATCTCCTACATCTTCCTCCTCGGCTGCTACACCCCCGCCTGACAGTCTAAACCTAGAGGACGTGATTCCAACAATGATGTTCCGGGCCAAAATTCTCGTCACAGCGAGAACACAATCCTTGTGTACGCTTATTCTATATCTCTGTCTCCGTGATGCACTTGAACTTATTTTAGGGTCATGCCCCATTGTTCTTGTCCTACGTTATCTGAATCCCTACTGGTTGTGTCTTCTGTACCTCCATCGTGGCATTGGTGCACGAAGTGAACCCGCTCGATGCTCTCCTGACACTCCGCTCCGCTATGTTACTGTCCTCAATCATATGGGCCAGCTCCATCGTCTCTCCTATCCCCTTGGCCTCAGCAGGCATAGCATAGCTCGAATGTCTGCTTTGAGCCTCTTGATAAAGTTTTCTTCCAACACCGCTTATGATATCCCTCTCACTTGGACTGAGAGCAATTCATACCTCTCCATGTATTTCCTAACGGTCCACTCATGCTTGAGAGCGAAGAGTTGTGTCACCACACTGAGTATCGCATCCAACAGAAAATCTTTAAACTCCTCTCACGAGCGCACATGTTGTCTCTGCACTCTCCACCGGAACCATGGCAACGTCTTCCCTTCCAAACATAGGGTTCCCATCAACTTCTCTTCATCTGCATGTTGGTTCACTGCAAAGAATCTCTCGACACGATACGCTCATCCATAGACGTCCTTTCCCTCAAATATCGGCATATTCAACTTTCAAATTCTCGAATCGGCGCCAAATTGCCAGCATGGCTCTCTATCAGGGTTGCTCGTATTGAAATTGCTGAAATGCGTTCAAATTGGGAGCTGTGTGACACCCAAAATCCCACACATAGAAAATCTTCGTTCGCTCGTCCTTTGTTGAAGCATCACTGACCCTCGTCCTTGCCGACACCCAGCAAGTCACCCCCGCTCTTTTGAAACCACACAACCCTACTCCGCCTTCATCAACCCACAACGGAACTCCACCCTCGTCGAAGCCGTAGAAACCTCCACTGATGTCACCGATGCCCCTCCAAAAGGGAGCCCACTATCGTAGCCCAGCGGCCCCCTAAGGGCCACCGCCGTTGCCCCACCTCCTGTCGGGGTCCACCGGCCCTCTGTGGGCCGCCATCGTCTCCCCAGGGGTCGCAATCCCTGTATAGGACCCACCAACCCCATGCAAGCCGTTGCCACCCCAAAAGGGGGGCCCGCCGCTTGCTAGTACTCGTCGGTCTCTCGAGGGACCACCGCTTCCAGTCGGGGCCCGTCGGCCCCCTGTGGGGTCACCGCCATCACACCATGCTGCACATGCAATCCCAGGGGCCGTCGGTCCCCCTATATCCCCTACCGGGCCATGCAACCCTATTACCTCCATCGGCCGGACCCCTAAGGATCAGGGGTATTTTCCGCCCACGCGGGTGAGAAACATGTGTTGCCTCGCTCCGTCCTCTCAGATCTGTTGTGGGATTTTCTTTCTACCTCAACAATGTAACAGCCTTCCCTTTGATGTTAGCGTTTTCCGTTGCCGGTCGCCCTCTCATGTGTCACCACCGTTCATATCCAATAGTTGCTTCATCATGGCTTCGAGAGATGGAAAATTGTTCCTCCATCATTCCGAAACATTCCTTCCATCGTTCACTATCATCCCTCCATCATTTCGAGTCGTGCCTCAATCGTGTTCTTGAGGATCTCCACTTCGTTCTTTAATTTTTCATACATAGCATCTACCTTTTTCGCTATCGCCATTGATTTTCATAATCAACTAATACCAATTTTATAGGATTGGAAAAGAAATTAGAGCAAAAAGATGAGATTTTTATTGATATTTTGTGGAACTACAAGATTAGGCCTCAATTTGAGAGGAAGACCACTCTCCAATAACATAAGCTAACTAATCTAGATAATAACTACTATTCTCTCATAATTTTCTGCATAAAAACTCTCATAATTCTTGCCCTCTTATTTATAATAAAATCCTCATAATGATCCACCGTCTTGAAATTACAGAATTGCCCCTCCCTAGGTTTTCCATCCTAAAATTACAAAACTGCCCCTATAGTTTGTGACGTCGCCACCCTATGTGTTTGCTTTGAGATACATCCCCCTCCACAATATCCAGCCTATCAGAGGTCTGAGGAGTCTTGCATGGGTCTCGGGAGGCTCGACGACGTTAGAGTCTTAATCAAGTATCAAGAGGCTTAACGACATCTAGAAGCAACATTAAGGCTCGATCATGCCGGAAAAAGGTGGTTATGCTTGGTAAGGCCTTTGGAGTCATGTCAAGGCTTGATTAGGCTAGAGGAGTGAAGGTGATTGTTGATGATGCAGGAGGGGAGAAGAGGATCAATCAAACACAAGGCAGACATATTTGTTTGATTGATGTGTGGTTTAATTAACATAATTAAGGAAAGTACTAAATAACAAGTGGGGACATATTTGTTTTATCATTATGTTTATCACCGGAGTATTTTTGACATTGGAGTGATTTCATAGATTAGACGAGTGCGGACGTCCTCTATTGGCGTATTGGTAGGAGAATATACTTTTTTGTATTCAATTATCTTCCTATTGTTACTTTGTTTCTACTTTGATTATCAAACCGTTAGATTTCTCTTTTCGGATCTATCAATTTGGTATCAAAGCTCGTGACGATCCATGGCGGCGCCGACAACGAGATCGAAGGATAAATTCGACACTTTGAAGGAAAAAATCATGAGAGAAATTGAAGGGGTGAAGAAATCACACGAAGAGACGATGAAGGCGATGAAGTCATTGACGGATTCCATCAATTTATTGGCGGCTAATCAATCAAGGCAAGGAGAACAATTGACGAAGCTCCTCTCACAAGGGTCGACGAGTCACCCCGATGGAGGAAACCCTAATTTGTCATCAAAGGCGGCACCTTTGAAGAATGGGAAGGAGAAAGAAGATGATTGGGATGTGAATCGGCTTTATGAGGAGGATGGATCATACGAAGGGGAAGATGAAGATCCGTGGAAGGAAGACTACCGCGAAACCATTAGGCGAAGGGCGGAAGAAGCGAAAGGGGGCACGAGCGGCGAAGAACACAGGGGCTCCCCACGGAACCCCTGGAAGAAGGTAGGGGGCAGCATACCCCCCAGCACCACCAAGGGCAGGCGAACATCAGACGGCCCCCGCGCCCCCTGCTACAGGCCGCGGAGGCCTGGGGAATTACCGCCAGGGCCCGGCGGCCCTGGTACAGCCTTGCAGGGGCCCTGAACAGCAGCGCACAGGTCCCGCGAGGCCCCCGCACCCCCGTGGTGCCTTTGCCGGGCCATTGTGGCCTTCCGACTCCTCCAACGAGCAGCGCGGGCGATCGCAGCAGGTTGAGAGGCGTTTCCCGCCGTATTTGGAGGATTCGGCTCGCGCTTTTGGTGGAGGATTTGACCCTGGGGAGAGTCAGGGGTACTATGATGATGGAGGAGGCTATGGGGCTGAATTCGAAGATGACGCGGGATGGGATGACTTTGAGTGCAGGCGTGGGGGTCCCCGAGAGGACTAAAGTGGCGGCAAGGGAGAGCCACCTCGCCGTACGAGACCCAGGATGAGAGGCGACAGCACTATCGCCAGCCTCGCTATCCAAAGGAGAGGCACGATCAGGGACACTTTGGTGGGGACTGCATGGTACGGAAGTTGAAGATGCCTCTGTTCAAGGGAGAGGATCCACATGCATGGTTGTTCACAACGAAGAGGTACTTTACAGCGCACCGTATGACAGATGCTCAGAAGTTGGAGGCGGCCGCTATTTGCATGGAGGGGAGAGCTCTGGGTTGGTACCAGTGAAAGGAGAGGAGGCAGCAGATTCATGACTGGGAGGAGCTGAAGGACCTAATCTGGAGAAGTTCAGGGATCTCCGCCTGGAAAACCTTCACAAACAGTTATACGCCCTCGGACAGGATGAACCAGTACGGGAGTACATTGAGAGGTTCGAGACTTTGGTGGAAAGAGTACACTGCGTCTCAGACGAGTCACTAGAGGGCACCTTCCTGAAGGGGCTGAGGCCCGGTCTTCGAGCCACAGTAAGACCTTACAAGCCCAGGGGGCTTTCAAAGGTCATCAAGATGACGCAGTTGGTAGAGGACTCCCAGCAGAGGATAGGAGAGTCAGAAGCAGCTACAGTGGCCAGATACAGAAGGGCACCTCATCTGGAGCAGGCGGAGGGGGTCACCACTTGGGCAGAACAGGCTAGCAGGGAGAAAGCGGGGAAGCGGAGTAGCGCCCCCCAGCAAGAGGCCAGTTCAGGGGGATGTCTGATGCTGAGATGGGGGAGAAGCGTCAGAAGGGCCTATGCTTTAGGTGTGACGAGAGGTTCACTTCAGGCCACATGTGCGCGGGGCGCAAGTTACAGATGCTGCTACTTGAGGACGACGAGCGGAAGGAGGACGTCGAGGACGAGAGCGCTGAGCAGGAGGAGGAGGAGGAGGAGGGCCATCAGTTAGACGTGTCAAAGGTGTCCCTTAACTTCGTGGTATGGTTCACACTGAACCACACCATGAAGTTGAGGGGGGGACATCGGCGAGCAGGAGGTGACCGTGCTGATTGACAATGGGACGACCCACAATTTCATCTCCAGAAGAGTGGTGGACCAGTATAGACTGCAGCTAACCGACTGCGGAAGCTTCAGTGTGATGATGGGGACGGGAAAGAAGGAGAATAGTCTGGGAGTCTGCAAGGGGTTGGTGCTGACCCTACAGGGGATACAGGTGATGGCGGACTTTCTACCTTTAGACTTGGGGAGCACAGGTATCATCCTAGGCATGACATGGTTGCAGACGCTGGGGGAGATGACGGTGAACTGGAAACTTCTGCGGATGGAATTCCAGGATGAGGGGAGAGCGGACAGACTACAGGGGGAATCCCAGCCTTTGCCGAGTGGTAATGACACTGAAGACCATGCTGAAGACCTTACAGACCGAGGGAGGAAGGTACTTGGTAGAGATGTACACCATGACAGAGGAGGGAGGCGCAGAGACCAGTGGGGAGCATACCGTACCAGGAGAGGTGCAGCAGATGTTGGCGCGGTTTGAGGAGATCTTTCAGGAGCCTCGGGGTCTGCCACCGCCGAGGGTCCATAAGCACGCCATAGTACTGCGGGAGGGTGCTTTCCCTATCAGTGTCAGACCCTACCGGTAGCCCCAGCACCTGAAGGATGAGATTGAGAGAATGGTAGTCAAGATGGTGGAGGCGGGAGTGATTCAACCTAGTGTGAGCCTCCTGGTGAAGAAGAAGGATGGGAGCAGGCGTTTCTTTGTGGACCACCGAGCATTGAACAAAGAGACAGTGTCAGATAAGTTTCCCATACCGGTGATAGACGAGCTCCTGGACGAGTTACATGGGTCAGCCTGGTTCAGCAAGATAGATCTCAAGTCAGGCTACCATCAGATCAGGATGCGACGGGAGGATGTGCCCAAGACGACGTTCAGGACACATGAGGGCCACTACGAGTTTCTCATCATACCGTTTGGCTTGACAAACGCACCAGCCACCTTCCAGTCCCTTATGAACAAGGTATTCCGTCCGTACCTGAGGCGATTTGTACGGGTATTCTTTGAAAATATATTAGTGTACAGTCGCACCTTGGAGGAGCACTTGGACCATCTGCAGGTTGTGTTTATGGTGTTGCAGTACCATCAGCTAGTGGCGAACAGGAAGAAGTGCTTATTTGGGCAGCCACATATGGAGTACCTAGAACACGTGGTGTTAGCAGATGGGGTCGCAGCAGACAGGGGAAAGATAGCGGCGATGTTGGATTGGTCGCGGCCCACCACCCTCAGGGGGTTACGGGGGTTTCTGTGCCTGACATGTTACTACCGCATGTTTATGGAGAGATATGGGACGATCGTCTGGCCGTTGACAGAGTTACTTAAGAAGGATCAGTTCCACTGGGGGGAGGAGGCTACCGCAGCATTTGATGCCCTGAAGAAGGCCATGACGACCGTTCCAGTGTTGGCGTTACCAGACTTTTTCAGTCCCTTTGTGGTAGAGGCAGATGTGTCAGGGCATGAGCAAGGAGCAGTGCTGATGCAGGATCAGCGGCACATTGCATACTTCAGCCAGGTGTTGACAGCTAGAGCCCGACTGCGATCGGTATACGAGAGAGAGCTGATGGCCATAGTCCTGGCTATTTAGAAGTGGAGGCCAAACTTGTTGGGGCGGAGTTTCCTGCTACGCACAGATCAGCGGAGTCTGAAATATTTTCTGGAGCAGCGTATGGTTGTCGAGGAGTATCAGAAGTGGCTGCGGAAATTGCTGAGGTACAGATTCGAGATCGAGTACCGACCGGGGCTAGAGAACAAGGCGGCTGATGCATTGTCACGGCGAGAAGAGGAGGCAGAGTTGGCCGCACTAGTAGTATCCGTTCTTCAGGATTGGGGGCCGTTACAGCAGGAGGTGGAGCAGGATCAGGAGCTAGGAGGCATACGAGATGCCCTTCTGCAGGGATCGACTGGATATCCGAGATATTCTCTTCAGGATGGACGGCTGCTATAGTATGGGAGACTGGTTCTACCGAGGACAACGGCTTATCTACCTGTCATACTACGGGAGTTTCACAGCAGTGCCGTAGGAGAACATTCTGGAGTGTTCAAGACCTACCAGAGACCGGCGAGGGAGGTCTACTGGAAGGGGATGAAGAAGGAGGTGGCGAAGATGTTGACAGAGTGTGACGTGTGCCAGCGTCACAAGTACCAGGCGATGTCCCTATAAGGATTACTACAGCCGCTCTCCTTGCCAGATCGAGTATGGGAGGACCTCTCCATAGACTTCATAGATGGATTGCCGAAGTCGGGTGGTTATACCGTCATCCTGTTGTGGTCGACCACCTCAGCAAGCATGCACACTTTGTCCCACTTCGGCATCCTTATAGCGTTGTGTCAGTGGTAGAGATATTCTTGAGGGAGGTCATCAGGTTACATGGACACCCGAAGTCCATCGTCTCAGACAGAGACAAGGTGTTCGTGAGTAGATTCTGGCAAGAGCTGTTCAGGCTGCAGGGGACAGCTTTGAGACGGAGCACAGCTTACCACCCTCAGACCGACGGGCAGACAGAGGTAGTAAACAGGAGTGTGGAGACCTACCTGCGGTGCTTCATATCGGATAATCCCAAGGAGTGGGCTCGTTGGCTGGCGTGGGCGGAATACTGGTACAACACATCATATCACACGGCGGTACAGACGACACCCTTCAGGATTCTTTATGGCAGGGACCCACATCTACTACACTATGTGCATGAGTCGACACCAGTTTCAGATGTGGAGCGGTATTTGGCAGAGAGGGATCAGGTTTTGGAGGAGTCGAAGCTCCATCTGGTGAGGGCTCAGCATGTCATGAAGGTGAGAGCAGACTTACATCGCAGAGATGTACAGTTCGCGATGGCAGATATGGTGTACCTGAAGCTGAGGCCCTACAGGCAGAGATCCTTGGCTGACAGGAGGAATGAGAAGCTGGCACCGCGTTATTTTGGACCTTTCAAGGTTGAGGTGAGAGTGGGACCGGTGGCATACATGTTGAGATTGCCCCTAGGATCGGTTGTTCACCCAGTGTTCCATATATCGCAGCTCCGCCAAGCGATCGGAGACCACACACCCTCCCCACCCTACCAGAGACATTGACAGCAAATATGGAGGTGAGACTGGAGCCTGAGGCATTGAAAGGAGTGCGACGTAGACCGCAGGAGAGCTCCAGGTTTTTCTGCAATGGAAGGGCTTGCCAGAGCACGAGAGCACGTGTGAGGCTATGGACGAGATGGTGACGCGATTTCCAGACTTCCACCTTGGGGACAAGGTGGCTCTTTGAGGGGAGTATTGATGGGACGCAGGTTTACTCCCGACGGAGAACCCGCGCCCAAGCCTGCTAGTTTGATTATCAAATTTACAAAAAAAGGTGTATTCTCCTAACAAGATAATACTTGGGCGCGGGTTCTCCGTCGGGAGTAAACCCGCGTCCCATCAATATACTCCCCCCAAGAGCCACATTGTCCTCAAGGTAGAAGTCTAGAAATCGCGTAGCCATCTCGTCCATAGCCTCACACGTGCTCTCGTGCTCTGGCAAGCCCTTCCATTGCAGGAAAACCTGGCGCTCTCCTGCGGTCCACGTCGCACTCCTTTCCATGCCTCGGGCTCCAGCCTCACCTCCATATCTACCGTCAATGTCTCTGGTAGGGTGGGGGAGGGTGTGTGGTCTCCGATCGCTTGGCGGAGCTGCGATACATGGAACACTGGGTGAACAACCGATCATGGGGGCAATCTCAACTAGGGCTGTTGACGAACAGAACGTTCGACGAACTACTCGTGAACAAGCTCGGTACATGTTCGTTTACGTTCGTTCGGGAAGCTTAATGAACAAGCTTGAACAGATTTTTAGAGCTCGGTTAGTAAACGAACAGAGCTTGAACATAACCATGTTCGTTTATTTATGTTCATGAACAAGCTCGTTAAGTGTTCGTAAACAAGCTCGTGAACAAACTCGCTAAGTGTTCATGAACAAGCTCGTTAAGTGTTCGTGAACAACCTCGTTAAGTGATGTTCATGAATAAGCTCGTTAAGTGTTCGTGAAACTAAAATTAAAATTAAACACTCACCTCCTCAAATTGAATTAAACACATCCACCTCTTCAACTTCCCATCTTACCACTCCTAAACTCACAGGCTCCCAGCTCTCTTTTGGTCCATTGCCATTGTTCGTTCGTTTGTTTACAAATCTGTTCATGAACAAGATTGATTGTGTGTTCGTTAACACGTTCCCGAACATGTTCACGAACAAGCTCACGAACAAGCTCGATAAGTCTTGTTAATGAACAGAACGTTCGTTCGGTAAGCTCGGTTTACGTTCGTTTATGATCATTTACGTTCGTTCGGTAAGCTTGACAAACAAGCTTGAACATGTTTTTAGAGCTCGGTTAGTAAACGAACAGAGCTTGAACATGGATTTTGTTCATGAACAAAACCAAGCACACTGTTCAAGCTCGTTCAAGCTCGTTCGTCAACAGCCCTAATCTCAACCTGTAGGCCACCGATGGTCCCACTCTCGCCTCAAACTCGAAAAGTCCAAAATAACGCGGTGCCAGCTTCTCATTCCTCATGTGAGCCAAGGATCTCTGCCTGTAGGGCCTCAGCTTCAGGTACACCATATCTGCCACCGTGAACTGTACATCTCTGCGATGAAGGTCTGCTTTCGCCTTCATGACCTGCTGAGCCCTCGCCAGATGGAGCTTCAGCTCCTCCAAAACCTGATCCCTCTCTGCCAAATACCGCTCCACATCTGAAACTGGTGTCGACTCATGCACATAGTGTAGTAGATGGGGGGTCCCTGCCATAAAGAATCCTGAAGGGTGTCGTCTGTACTGCCGTGTGATATGATATGTTGTACCAGTATTCCACCCACGCCAGCCAACGAGCCCACTCCTTGGGATTATCCGATATGAAGCACCGCAGGTAGGTCTCCACACTCCTGTTTACTACCTCTGTCTGCCCGTCGGTCTGAGGGTGGTAAGTTGTGCTCTGTCTCAAAGCTGTCCCCTGCAGCCTGAACAGCTCTTGCCAGAATCTACTCACGAACACCGTGTCTATGTCTGAGACGATGGACTTCGAGTGTCCATGTAACCTGATGACCTCCCTCAAGAATATCTCTGCCACTGACACAACGCTGTAAGGATGCCGAAGTGGGACAAAGTGTGCATGCTTGCTGAGGTGGTCGACCACAACAGAATGACGGTATAACCACCCGACTTCGACAATCCATCTATGAAGTCGATTTCCTGTAGTATGGCGGGTAGATAAGTCGATTTCCTTGGTAGAACCAGTCTCCCCCAATATAGCAGTCGTCCATCCTAAGAGAATATCCCGGATATCCAGTCGATCCCTGCAGAAGGACATCTCGTATGCCTGCTAGCTCCTGATCCTGCTCCACCTCATATTGTAGCGGCCCCCAATCTTGAAGAACGGATACTGCAAGTGCGGCCAACTCCGCCTCCTCCTCTCACCATGACAATGCATCAGCCGCCTTATTCTCCAGCCCCGGTTGGTACTCGATCTCGAATATGTACCCCAGCAGTTTTCGCAGCCACTTCTGATGCTCCTCGGCAACCATCCGCTGCTCCAGTAAATATTTAAGACTCCGCTGATCTGTACGTATCAGGAAACTCCGCCCCAAGTATGGCCTCCACTTCTGAATAGCCAGGATTATGGCCATCAGCTCTCTCTTGTATACCGACCGCAATCGGGCTCTAGTTGTCAACACATGGCTGAAGTATGCAATGTGCCACTGATCCTGCATCAGCACTGCTCCTTGCCCATGCCCTGACGCATCTGCCTCTACCACAAAGGGCCTGGAAAAGTCTGGTAACGCCAACACTGGAACAGTCGTCATGGCCTTCTTCAGGGCATCAAATGCTGCGGTAGCCTCCTCCCCCCAGTGGAAGTGATCCTTCTTAAGTAACTTTGTCAACGGCCAGTCGATCGTCCCATATCCCTCCATAAACATGCGGTAGTAACATGTCAGGCACAGAAATCCCCGTAACCCCCTGAGGGTGGTGGCCGCGGCCAGTCCAACATCACTGCTATCTTTCCCAAGTCTGTTGTGACCCTATCTGCCGACACCACGTGTCCTATGTAGTCCATCTGTGGCTGCCCAAATAAGCACTTCTTCCTGTTCGCCACTAGCTGATGGTACTGCAACTCCATAAACACAACCTGCAGATGGTCCAAGTGCTCCTCTAAGGTGCGACTGTACACCAATATATTTTCAAAGAACACCCGTACAAATCGCCTCAGGTACGGACGGAATACCTTGTTCATAAGGGACTGGAAGGTGGCTGGTGCATTTGTCAAGCCAAACGGCATGACGAGGAACTCGTAGTGGCCCTCATGTGTCCTGAACGCCGTCTTGGGCACATCCTCCCGTGGCATCCTGATCTGATGGTAGCCTGACTTGAGATCTATCTTGCTGACCCAGGCTGACCCATGTAACTCGTCCAGGAGCTCGTCTATCACCGGTATGGAGAACTTATCTGGCACTGTCTCTTTGTTCAATGCACGGTGGTCCACACAGAAACGCCAGCTCCCATCCTTCTTCTTCACCAGGAGCATCGAACTGGAGAATGGGCTCACACTAGGTTGAATCACTCCTGCCTCCACCATCTCGGCTACCATCCTCTCAATCTCATCCTTCTGGTGCTGAGGGTACCGGTAGGGTCTGACGCTGATGGGGGAAGCACCCTCCGGCAGTACTATGGCGTGCTTATGGTCCCTCGGTCGAGGCTCCTGAAAGATCTCCTTAAACTGCGCCAACATCTGCTGCACCTCTCCTGGTACGGTATGCTCCCCACTGGTCTCTGCGCCTCCCTCCTCTATCATGGTGTACAGCTCTACCAAGTACCCTCCTCCCTCGATCTGTAAGGTCCTCAGCATGGTCTTCAGTGTCACTACCACTCGACAAAGGCTGGGATCCCCCTTAGTGTGACCGCTCTCCCCTCATCCTGAAACTCCATCCGTAGAAGTTTCCAGTTCACCATCATCTCCCATAGTGTCTGCAACCATGTCATGCCCATGATGACATCTGTGCTCCCCTAAGTCTAAAGGTAGAAAGTCCGACATTACATGTATCCCCTGTAGGGTCAGCATCAACCTCCTGCAGACTCCCCGACTACTCTCCTTCCCCGTCCCCATCATCACACTGAAGCTCCCGCAGTAGGTCAGCTGCAGTCCCTGCTGGTCCACCACTCTTCTAGAGATGAAATTGTGGGTCGTCCCACTGTCTATCAGCACGGTCACCTCCTGCTCGCCGATCTCCCCCTTCAACTTCATGATGTGGTTCGGTGTGAACCCTACCACGGAGTTAAGGGACACCTCTGTCACGTCTAGCTGATGGCCCCGGGCTCCTCCTCCTGCTCAGCGCTTTCATCCTCGACGTCCTCCTCCACCTCGTCGTCCTCCAGTAGCAGCACCTGTAACTTTTGCCTCGCGCACCTGTGGCCTGAAGTGATCCTCTCATCACACCTAAAGCATAGGCCCTTCTGACGCTTCTCCCTCATCTCAGCATCAAAAATCCTCCTGAACTGTCCTCCTACTGGGAGACGCTACTCCTCTCCCCGCTTTCTCCCTGCTAGCCTGTCCTGCCCCAGTGGTGATCCCCACTCCGCCTACTCCAGACGAGGTGCCCTTCTGTATCTGGCCACTGTAGCTGCTCCCGACTCTCATATCCTCTGTCTGGGAGTCCTCTACCAACTGCGACATCTCGATGACCTCTGAAAGCCCCCTGGGCTTGTAAGGTCTCGCTGCGGCTCGAAGACTGTGCCTCAGCCCCTTCAGGAAGATGCCCTCTAGTGACTCGTCTGAGACGTCGTGTACTCTCCCTGCCAAAGTCTCGAATCTCTCAATGTACTCCCGTACTGGTCCATCTGCCTGAGGGCGTATAACTACTCGTGAAGGTTTCCAAGGCGGGGATCCCTGAACTTCTCCAGAATTAGGTCCTTCATCTCCTCCCAGTCACGAATCTGCTGCCTCCTCTCCTTCCACTGCTACCAACCCAGAGCTCTTCCCTCCATGCAAATAGCGGCCGCCTCCAACTTCTAAGCATCTGTCATGAGGTGCGCTGTAAAGTACCTCTCCATCGTAAAGAGCCAGGTATGTGGATCATCTCCCATGAACAGAGCCATCTCCAACTTTCGTACCCAGCAGTCCCAACCAACGTGTCCCTCATCGGGCCTTCCCTCTGGACGGCGAGGCTGGTGATAGTGCTTTTGCCTCTCGTCATGGGTCTCGTACTGCCGAGGTGGCTCTCCCCTGCCACCACCATAGTCCCCTCAGGGACCCCCACACCTACCCTCAAAGTCATCCTATCCCGCGTCACCTCTGAATTCAGCCCCATAGCCTCCTCCATCATCATAATACATCTGACTCTCCCCAGGGTCAAATCCACCACCAAAATCGCGAGCCGAATCCTCCAAATACGGCGGAAAACCCCTCTCAACCTGCTGCGATCGCCTACGCTGCTCGCCGGAGGCGTCGGAAGGCCACTATGGCCCGGCGAAGGCACCACAGGGGTGCAGGGGCCCCGCGGGACCTGGGTGCTGCTGCTCAAGCCCCGGCGGGGCTGTACCAAGGCCGCGGGGCCCTGGCAGTGGCTTCCCATGCCCGTCAGGCCCACCGCCAGGCCCCCGCGGCCTGGAGCGGGGGGCGTGGAGGCCGTCGGGGCCGTCGGGTGTTCGCCGGCCCTTGGCTGTGCTGGGGGTGCACCCCCCCCCCCCCCCCCCCCCGCCATCTTCCAGGGGCTCCGTGGGGAGCCCCTCTGTTCTTTGCCGCTCGTGGGGGCGGCGGCTAGGTTCGTCGTCCCCCCTTTTTGCTTCTTCCGTCATTCGCCTGATGGTTTCACGGTAGTCTTTCTTCCACTGATCCTCATCTTCCCCTTTGTATGATCCCTCCTCCTCATAAGGCCGATCCGCATCCCAATCATCTTCTTTTTCCTTCCCCTTCTTCAAAGGTGCCGCCTTTGATGTCAAATTAGGGTTTCCTCCATCGGGGTGACTCGTCGACCCTTGGGAGATGAGCTTCGTCAATTGTTCTCCTTGCCTTGATTGATTAGCCGCCAATAAATTGATGGAATCCGTCAATGACTTCATCGCCTTCATCGTCTCTTCGTGTGATTTCTTCACCACCTTCAATTTCTCCCATGAATTTTTCCTCCAAAGTGTCGAATTTATCCTTCGATCGTTGTCAGTGTCGTCATGAATCGTCACGAGCTCTGATACCAAATTGATAGCTCCGAAAAGAGAAATCTAACGATTTGATAATCAAAGTAGAAACAAAGTAACAATAGCAAGATAATTGAATACAAAAAAGGTGTATTCTCCTACCAAGACGCCAATAGAGAACGTTCGCACTCGTCTAATCTATGAAATCACTCCAATGTCAAAATAATAGCCTAATCCCTTGCGATGGCTAGCCCACAATATAAATAATCAAAACTAGGGTTTTCGGCCAAAGGAGGCACGTGCGAGGCTAGCGGGCTTGGGCGGCTAGCGGGCTTGGGCGCGGGTTCTCCGTCGGGAGTAAACCCGCGTCCCATCACAAACGTATTTGTTTGATTGATGTGTGATTTAATTAACCTAATTTAGGACAGTATCTTTATCTTTTAAATGTTAAAAATGATTAAAACCCCCACACCTGAATCCAAGTTGGAGTAGATCCAAACTTGATTCAAGCTAGGAACCATATCATTCTAACACGAATATGGAACGATATGTATCATAGCATAGGATATGTTAAGTTTGACCATCTATGATGCGAGTGGCCAATTCATATCTATTTCACGGTGACTTGTACTGTATTGTGCGATGTGTATCCCTTATCATACAATATCAACAGCTATGCAAGGAAGAGAATTTGGGAGCAAGCACCTTGAACAAGATATAATTTACTACAAATGATGAAAAATCAATTTATTGTACAATCGCCAAATTTTCCGAAAGAAAATCCATTTACCCCTTGAGAAACTATATAATTTACAGGCCAGGCATTACTCTCTGGCAGTAAAGCTTATTTGATCCAGGTATATTCTTTTAGTTAACTAGATTGCAAGCATTATCCCAAGAGTAGAAAATATTTAAACAAGATTGTTGGAAAACCATGTAAATCTTAATTGGTTATTAAATTGTAAATGAAGATGAACATGCTGTCAGTCAAAGGGGAAAGTCAAGAAAATTAGTCAAATAACGGGAAGTGGACTAATCAGCTGGCATATCATGGACCAAATAAATTTGTGGACTAAATATCCATATCAAAGAAAAAATTGAAACCATAGAAATACATTCTAAAGGCACCATCAAGTTGACATATAATACAAAGAAGGCAGTTAACATCAAATGCAATAAGAAAATGCATGAGATAGTCATTCCTACTAACAAAATTCCATGAATGTAACAACACCAAGACCTGAGAAAATATGATCCCTCAATATTGCCTACTATCAAACCTTTGTCATTGTTGCAGTGACTAGAACAGTTTGGAATCCTTCATCACCAGGTTTCTCCGCACGCTTCTTCAGGGGTCCAAGGAATTTGCGAATGTCAGGACCAAAGCCTCTGTCAAACATTGTATCTGCTTCATCTAAAACCTATGTACAAGTTTCAAAATCCAATAAAATGTTATGGAAAAAATATATCATAACCCTATCAAGTTCATTGAACTTCTAATGATGCAAATTTCAGGACACCTAATTGAGCCCACCAAATATTTAATGTCCCCATAGACCATATTCCCATCTTCAATGTGCTGCAAGAGCCTTCCAGGGGTGCCAACAACCATATCAACCGGAACATTCAACGCATCTTCTTGAGGCCTTAAACGCCCACCTCCACTTATCCTGGTAGACCTGAATCGTGCATGGTGGCTTATAGATTTTGCCACATGAAACACCTACACGTCTAACAGTTAGCTGCTATTAAATCAAGGACCGTATAGCATTATTTTGGATCATATCTTAGAAAATATCCAAATACCTGTTCAGATAACTCTCTTGTAGGGCAAAGCACAACAGCTCTTGGTCGTTTTGGCTTCATCGTCTTCCCATGCAATTCTTCATCACACCTCAACAGCTGCAAAACAAAACAAAAACCTCATGAAGATATTCATATCAAAGCATGAGACCTATAATATGTACGCATCGTAATCTTTGTGTAAGCGAACATTCCGTTGTATCCAAAAGATGTCTAAAGGAGGATATACAAACAGAACAATATTTTGCTCAAACTAATATATTTCAAACATGATAACATTGTATAAGTAAACCAGTGTTAGGTCTATTAATAGAGAAAATGGCCATTAGTATCAAAAAGGAGGGAAGTTGGTAGTAGTGTATTGCACAACATTTTAATTCTATACCGGTTTATAAACCCATTTTCTTCCAAACATGAACGCCGATTAAACGTCCAAACGCGTCCAATGCTTAAAAACATAAAAAAATCCAAGAAAATCATTGTTCTGTGGGGAAGATAGTTAACAAGTAGCAACCCATGTTGCATCGGCATGGACAACCCGACATAAAAAATCTAGCGCACACACAAATTTTAAAAAGCATGCCAAAAAAGTAAGTATGATGCCTGAAAAGCACAGCTTCACCAAAGAAATGTTGATGCTACATAACCTTTTCAAAATAAATAAATGTATGTCCATTATCCAACCAAACTCAAAAATTTAGGAGTAGCACAACAGTAAAATAGAACAAGAAAGTAATTCTCCAATAAGTAAAATGTTACCATATTGCTAGTGGTGGATGAAAGGGGGTCAAGAGGAATCAACCCTCTAAGATTTTTGCAAATCATGTATGGATGGATGCTTTTTACTATGGCTGACTTTAATGATCGTATAGGCTTATAAAGAATGGGTTATGAGAGTGTGCATAGAGACATTGGTTTTGGGAAAAGAAATGCAGCTCGATGACATATTTTGAACTTCTCCCTTGCCTATGACTTAATGTTAATTAAATCATGGTCTCGCAAAACAGATTCATACTTGATAATCTTTAGAAGCAAAACGAATAGCAATCAAATAAATCTCTTTCTAACTAAAAGAGTAAAAAAAGATATTACACAGATTGCAAGGTAGTACCAGGACAGAGTGTAACTACTTATCATAGAATTTAACCCTAAATGTTACATTTTATGACGTGGCAAAAGAACCATAAAGTTAAGATAGATCGTAGAATTTAAGTGGTGGAAATTAAAGAATGATACACATGATATATTCAAAGAAAAGATTCTTAAAGATGCTAATTCGGAGTTCAAAGAGGACACAAGTGCTATGTGAAAGAACGTGATAGATTGCATTAGACCAATAACCACAGAACTTGATATATGTAAAAGTATTACATCACCAGATAAGAATATATCCTAATGTGATGAGTAAGTGAATGTTGTTGTTAAAGCTAAACGCGATTGCTATAGAAATCTTGGAAGATGTAGGATTAATGATGACTTCAAGAGATAAAATAACTAAAAAGGAAGCTAAAAGAGTTATCCAAGGGGTTAGATACATGGTGTATATCGATGCTTATAAGAAATTAGATACAATTAAAGCAAAAAAAGAACATCTATCAACTAGTGCGAATGAGGAAGAAACATCAAAGGAAATTGTGCTCCGTTAAATGTATTAAAGATGAAAACTAAAAAATTTTGATCAAAGATGAGGATATCAGTGATGGGTGGAGTGAGTACTTTGATGAACTCTTTAATAAAAGCCATACCTAGGATATATAAGATGAGTATCTTCCCTCGATAGAGCTGAATAGCTACTTTATACAAAAATTTAGAGTATTAGATGTGAGAAAAGCATTAAAAGAATAAACCCAAGAAAACATATGGACCGTATGAGATTCATGTTACGGTAGGAAAATGGATAAGAGATGTAACGTTACATAATTGGTAAAGTTGCTTAACAAAAAATAAGAATCAAATAGAATACCAAAAGAATAAAGGAGTAGCATTTTAATACCTTTCTATAAAAATAAAGGTAATATACAAAATTGCTCTAACAATCATGGAATCATGTTAATATGAGATACTATGAAACTATAAAAGAGGGTGATTGAGTCAAGGTTAAGAAAAATACCATCATATCACGAAATCAATTTAGTTTTATACCGAAACTAGAATAACAGAGTCAATCCATCTCATTAGGTTGATTATTGAATAGTATAGAGTAAGGGAAAAATATTTACATGTGATCTTTATTAAACTAGAGAAATCCTACGATAGAATCCTAGAGAGGTTCCATTGTAGACCTTATTTGAAAAAGATATCTATCCAAAGAATGTTACTTTAACTCAAGATATGTATGATGGAGCAGTCAAAGACTTGTGGATGAATAAGATATAACTTTTCGATCACAATTGGGTTACATCAAAGCTCGGCTCTGAACCCCTTCCTCTTAACTATATTAATAGAACAGCTCATTATGCATATTCAAAATAAGGTGCCTTGGTGTATATTATTTCTAAATGATATAATTTTAATAGATAAGACTAAAAGGGTTGTATATATAAAGTTAGATTTGTGAAGGTAAATATTAAAACCTCGATGTTTCAAACTTAACAGGTACAAGATTAAGTATAAAAATGTAAGATAAATAAAGTGAAATATGAAGATCTTAACGTGATGAATCTCAATGGAAAAAACATATCAGGAATTACTTTGAGTATCTCGGCTCGATTATCCAAGAGAATGCATGAATTAAGAAAGAAGTTGATTATAAAATTAAAACAAGATGTTAGAAGTGAAGAGTCATAATAGGAGCGTCGTATGATTGAAATGTGCTGTTATGGTTAAATGATAAATTTTATAAAATGACGACTAAACTAGCTTTGTTATATGATAAAGAGTATTAGGCTAGCATCAACAAGCATGAACAAAGTTTGAGTGTAACAGAGATGTGAATATTATAATAAATATGTACTAATATTAGGAAAGATAATGTAAAAACGAGAATATTCGAGCGAAGGTAGATGTGATCCCTATAAAAGATAACATGCGAGAACATCACTTGACTTGATATGGTTTAGTCATATATACCGAAGACCTATTGATGAGTCTGTTAGAAATAAAGAACATATGAATGTTGAGATCAAGAGAAAGATATGAAACCTGAAGAAGTTGATAATGATAAGAAGTGATATGAAAGTTCTTGTGTTGACAGAAGAGAAAGCTTTAGATCATAATGCATTGAAAACAAGTATCCAACATCGCAATCTGATGTGATGAGGATCTAACATTCTTTCTATTGAGTCCATGAAGCCGACCCCAGTTTTTTGGAATGAATGCTAAGATAATGATGATGTGTATGCATATGATGAGTCCAGTGCACTAACATCTCCCATGTGCAGTGTATTCTGATTAGTTCCTGGACATGAATCATGCACATGGCCTTTTAGGTGTGAATGATGTGAAGAGATCAAAACTTTGGTCTTCCCAATCCCAAACGCTCCCCACCTTCTCCTTTTTAAGAAAAAAAGTATTAAATTGTAATTATACTACAAGTTCCTAGTGTATCTGTCATTAGTCTCAAAATTAAAATCTAAGTAGGAATCCATCTCCAAAACTTAAAATGTGGATGATGCCATGTATTATCTTCCTACCGTCATTAAGGTGCAATTTTCCTATATTTCATTATGTAATAGTTTGCATATTTTTGTCCTTGCCATAAGACTACTTTTTAATTCAAAGACACACCATGAGTACCATTGTAGCAAAATAACATATCTTCATGTGGTCGTTTAGCATTTTATTCGTTGTAATAGTTATTCATTCCCTTTAATAAGAGTGATGTCTTTTCATTTTTCGATATGATCCAAGTTTCCTTTGTATGATTTGAAGTAAAAAATTTCGGGCTCCGTCACTGATGTCTTGACACAGCAATTTAATCAAACATGTGAACTGCAACACAGATTCTGCTTGTAGCAAAGGGCATAATTTGACTTAAATCTTGAGCTTTTAGAATCAGTATCAAACCACAACCAGCGAATAGTAATCAACAAAACAAAATCAAAAATCAAAACCACGGAAATGAGCAACATTTCACCTGAACCAATGGCAGCATATATGCCAGGGTCTTTCCCGACCCAGTGTGGGACCCTAACACCACGCTCCTCCCTTCGAGGACGGCGGGGATCCCAATGCACTGAATCTCCGTCGGGACCTCGATCCCCAGCTCTTTCACCGCCCCCATCACCTCCTCGCTCAGCCCCAGCTCCATGAACCCCTCCTTCATCCTCTCGCCCTTCTTGACCTCTTCGACTGTTGCCGGAACCGAGACAACCGAAGTAGAAGCAGGATGACGATTAGGAGGATGGCTTGGTTTGGCCTTGACATTTGGGGGATTGGCTGCGCCCTTTAGGTGGCGGGAGCGGAGACGGTCAAGAAGGATGGAGTGGCGGATGGATTCGTCGGTGGCTGTGGACGTGGCGGTGGTGGTGGCGGCGGTGGAGAAGCAGAGGGTTCGTTTGGGGCAGAGATGGAGTCTTTGGGATTTGCGGAGAGATATGCGAGAGAAAGAGAGGGAGATGAGAGAGGAAGAGAAGAGAGAGCGAGATAGGATGTGGGTTCCGCCGCTGCCCGCCATTGCTTGTGCCGCTGCCGCCGTTGCTTAAAAGGAAGCGAGCGAGAAAGAGATGAGCAAAAGGTAAGGGGTTTTAGGATATTTAGGGGTGGATTGTTTGCCGTAAGCACCCTGACGTTTGGGATAATTTACATGCAAGGCTTGCAAGCTTTGTGCAATATCCAATTCCAATGTATTTTTTGTTGTGAGTTGAGTGAGACTTTTGGCCTACTGCACGTGTCTTTGATAGAACGTCTGCAGTAAAGTTGTTAACCAGATACAGTGTTGTCCTGAAGAGCGCCACTAGACCAAGGATAAGCTGCTTCTGCGCAACTTCCAAGGGTCAATGAATATATATTGCATATGCAGGCTTAAAGATCATCGCGATGACTAAAACACAAAAGGTCGGCTACCTCCTAAATATCTACACATCATCTTCCAATGTCTACATCTTCTTAGAAGCTCATCATCCAAGAAGCAAGTATTGAAAACGCTCAGCCAGGTCCAGCATTACCTTGCAGACACGCTGAAGACCGATTCAAAGAATACTTTAGTGGAGTCATCTACCGACTTCGAAGAGCATTCCACTCCAGAGCGCCTCTACTTTCCAATAGCCACTAGATGAGTGATGATTGTATTTTCTTTCAGAATATGATGGATGTATAGACGAATAGGAGATGATTGTATAGATACATAGGAGATCTGCAAGCCTGAAGCTTGTACAGATCAGGGGGTGACCCTTAATAGTTGTACTCTTTTCCCTTAAGCTGTTGGTTTTTCCCACTGGGTTTTCCACAGCTAAGGTTTTAACGAGGCAACCACAGTGGCTCTGGATCCAGAAGTATCCACCCCATTAGCATACTGAATCCTGAAGTATTCATATGCTTAACCCAAGGTAATGGAGAGATGAGGGGGAGTGTTGTGAGTTGAGGGAGGCTTTTGGCCTCCCTCCCCTCATCATCTCACCATTACTCCCCACTAACTTAGTGGGGAGTCCCTTGGACTCTAAATCCTATTATGAGTTAATATATTGAGAGCCATGACTTATGCCATGGCTACTCCTAGAGGAGATTGTTTACACTTCTTTCAATCTATCTCAACATTTTTCCCCTTTTTTACGTTTTTATAATGCTCACGAGTATTAGTTTTGTTGTGAAGGGATAATACCGAGTTAGTTAATCGGTTAGGATCACGGCTTATCTTATAGATAAGACCGTATCTATTGTATCTTATCTGTAAACACTCCTTTATATGCTAGAAATAAAGAGCTGGGGTTACTCCCCAGATGATGATTCGTAACACGTTATCAGCACGAGACTCTAGTTAAATATTTGCACACACAAAACGGTTGTTGCGAAAGCGAAGGAAGGCGGGAAATCCACGCGCATGTCGTCATCCACATCAAACGAGTGTCGTCATCCGCGTAGGCGTCGTTCAATCGTCGATATCTCCGGAGGTCGGATATAGAGGTAATCTCGCTAAAAAGGGTCATTTTTATCATACGTATGATAGTTTTATCCATAGATCTCGCAAGATCTGTGTAGAAATATGGATAATCGTCCAAATCGAGAATTTTTATCGTCTCAAGTCATGTTTTTAACATGTTTAAAATCTATAAATAATAAAAACTAGGTCTTTTATCCTATTTCGGCCTCGCCGGCGACCTTGCCGCTGGCCGCCGCTATCCCCTCTCCCCTCCCCGCGTCGTTCCCCCCCCCGAAGGGGGGCTGCCGCCGTCCCCGCGCAGTCCCCCCTCCGAAGGGGTTGTAATTCCCTGCTCCCCAGGATACCCGGGAAGTACGAATCCGTCCCAGGTGATACCAGAGCAGCGAGTGTTACGAAGGGAAATACAAAAAAAACTCAAGCAGGTCCACTGTGCACTGCTGGGATGGTACCTGTAATGTTCCCAAAGCACAACCAAACAACCAACAGCATAACATAGAAAGAAACACAGAGAGAAACTGTACAACAACTGATCCCAAAGAAAAGTCCGATTTCTATACATCATCCATCATTAACAACTCGTCACTACTTAAACAAAACCCAAAAGTACAAACATCCTCTCCTCTCCCCTCGCCACCCCAACCTAACTCATCCACATAACTCCACTGCTCCACCTCACTGCCACCAACCAACTCCAACACCTGAACCTGAAAAGTCAACGATGGGGCACGTCGAAACGTGGCCCAGTAAGAATACCATACCCCAACTAGCCCTTACATGAAGTGTGGAAAATGTGTACGTGAGCAGGCAGCGTGTATGACATGGCATAAACATCTACTGCAGTAAAGGAAGTAACAACTATAGTTATGAGCATGTGGGAGCGTGCACGTGCAACTGGCCAGGTGTACATACTAGCATAATGTACAAGAGGCAACAAGAACAAGTGCAACATTTATAAAAGCAGCTAAGTGTTAATAGTAAAACAAGGTAACTAGTAACATGGAGCCATCTCACTCATTCATTTCTCACAACATCAAATGGCATTTTCAATCTTATTACATGGTTATAAGTTATTATATGAAACTTAATAAACAAGTCGAATAACTGGGACTGGGTCCCCCCCAAGTGGGGTGACATTCCTCACCATAACACTCAAACTCACAACACTCAAAAATATCAACACTCGTCCTACTCCCCGCCTCTGTGGGCACGACAGGAGTGTTAATCAGTCTCATATTTGTCCAGCCCCGCCTATCTTCTCGTTCCTTCGGTTTCATCCAAACCCTCCCTAGGGCCCTCACCCACCTCATAGTGGAACGAGCTAATCACATGTTTCTTTTTTAACTAATTATTAGTCCTAAGGTGATATGCATGTGATCTGATTTCATTTGGTATTTTGCCCCATGGAAATACATTACATAACTTAACAATTCCCATAACAATGTCTAACCAACTTTGCAACATAAAGAACATTTCTAACATCATCCCTTTCCATGCACAACAAAGCATTTTAACGATGAACATAGGATGAACCATGTCACAATCAGATAATGAGGCCTCAAAACATCAAACACTTTACTTGGAGACCAAACAAACTTATTCATGTAACTCAGCTGCAGAAAAATTTCAGAATAGTCACAAATATGGGCATAGTTCTCCACATTTTTGAACTATACTTCAAATTTTATTCCACTGTGTGTTGTAGATATGATGGTCCTGGACTTATATACAAAATTTCACGCACCTAAACCAAGTGGTTGATTTATAATGAATTTTCTGTGAAGTCTATCAAGGCTGTTTTTTAGATAGCTTTCAGGTGCTGTAAAGATTAGTAAATTTGTACCAGTTACAGTTCGAATATGAAATTTTGGTCTCATGAAAGAAGTAGATATGGTTCTTATCTTTCCAATGACACGAAATCACCCCCATTTAGACACCTACTGAATGCAAAAATGGCAAGGTCTGTACAATTCCGACAGAATCTGACAGGTTGCGATACTAGAATTTTTTTCGAGCTAATTGCAGTGGTCAAATTAATATTTGCTGAACATAAAAGTTGGATCTAATGGGTTAACCTAACTACCATAAATTTTGTGGGGTCTCATTCATCCTACAACCGCTCAAAACTCAGAATTACTCACCGCGCACAACTACTCAAAACTTAGAATTGCTCACCGCGCTCAATCACTCAAAACTCAGACAGATTCTAAGGGCTGTAAAGGTTACTAATTTAGGACATGTTACAGTTAGAATCTCCAAAACATGACCGGGTAAAAGTTGTAGAAAAAGTTGTTATCTTTCCAACGAGACCAAGATTACCAATTTTTATGGAGTGTGCAGTGACTGATCTATATTTTACCGAACTATGTCCAGGCTGTGTAAAAAAATCAGATGTATTTCAAAGACAGAATTTTTACCCCTAATTGCAGTCCGAATTAACAAAAGTTCTCAACATGAAAGTTGTAGATAAAGTTCCAATACTTATACCATAAAAATTACAGAGCAAACTCCTGTCTATATTAGGAGAAATGAGCAAATCAATTAGCATATAAATCTGTCCAAAATTTCAGCAACATCAAAAATGAAAACTAATGCCATTAAACTAAGATTAACTTAATTTCTCATGCTTAACATACACTAACACTAGTTAGAGATGGAATCCTACCCTAGCGGTGATGAGAGACAAGGGGGTAGCCCAAATCCCTATGGCTCCTCCTTCTTCAAGCACTTCTCCTTCTTCCTTTCTTTTCTCCTTGCCTTGGGTTCCCCTTTCTTCCTCTTCTTTCTTCTTCCTTCCTCCCTCTCTTTCTTTCTTTTCTCCTCCTTCAAAATTTCGGCCAGTCATGGTAATGAGAGTGAGAGGGAGATATTTGTAGAGGAGTTCAGAAACGAAGGGAATTTGGAAGAAGAGAGTATAAGAATCAAGAAGGTAATATTTACACGTTCGCCATCCTTCACAAATATCTCTCCCACTACACCCACCCACTCACCCTTAATTACAAGCAAGTCATGACTTCTCACACTCTCCTATTATGCACACACACTCCCCATTAATTACAAGAATGCCACTAACATTAACCCCCTTCTCACACCAGGCTTTCTACACCAATCCTACACACCCATTCACATACACATACCATCATACAACCACATTCATGCATCACATACTCATGCGTCACCTCACTATTCATGCATGTACACTACACCGACATTACTAAACACACTATATTACTAATACATAAGCATTCAACAAGCATCTATGAGCAACCATGCAAGCAACCAATAAGAATACACCATTAGCATCAATTAATGATACTTACAGGACTAATGGTAAGTATAATTACAAGTACTACTCCGCACAATCATACAATATTACTATACCACTTCATAGTTCACTGCACATACTATATGCACAATCAACCATCTAAAGGACATGCAAATATGTACTCACTTGTATACAAACACAAAAACAATACATAGTACAAAGATATACACTCTATTTTCACTTAAAAATATAGGCCATACGTATATGGCACTCTGGGCCTTTACAGACAGGACGCTCTGGGCCTTTACAGGGGGCGCCGTCCCCCCCAAGGGGGGCCACCGATTCCACACCCCCCACCCCCCCACCCCCCGCCACGGCGGCAGGTGGGCTGCCACCGACCCCCTCCCGCTACGACGGAGGAGGGGGGACGCCCCCCCCCCCCGGCCACGGCGGCAGGCCCCCCCCGCCTAACTACGGTGGGGGGTCCTCCTATCGCCCCCGCTACGGCGGGGTGGCGGCCCCTCTCCGGGGCGACGCAACCGGGGGCGGCGGGGGCATCAAATCCTAGCCACCGCCCCACCCCCCCAATATTATTTGGGCCAGCAGCCCAATAACAAAAAAACCTTTGTGGGCCTCAGGCCCGTAGGCCTATTTTCGGGGGGAAAATTAAGGCTACGGGCCTGAAGCCCGCAACCACACTGCGATCTTCAGGCCAGCATGCCATTTTTTTGGGGAAAAAACAGATAATATTTAAATGGGAAGGGGCTAAGCATAAGCTTTAAAAGGCTTTTGCGGGCTAAAAATTAGGTTAAAAAGGATTTAGGGGCCCTAAAAATTCATGAAAAATCAGGATAAAATTGGGGACATTTGGAGACATTTGGGGATAAATTGGGGATAATTTAAAAGGAAAACTTCTTCCTTTTTCATGAAGAACATGTCATTTTTGGGCTCTTTTCAAACTCTTTTGAATAATCCCAACTAGCACAACTTTTTGCATTATATGATGCCTTTTTAGGATCATAATTATATGCTCTGCATCACTTTTTTGGCATTAAACTTAATAATTAGGAAGATCATGCGACCACTCTTCCGTAAGTCAACTAATCTAACGGTGTATGATGTTGCCCAGTGGTCCAATAATTATTAAGTAATTAAATTGTTTATCCTTCTGTGAATATAAATGCATGTGATGCCTGTGATGAAAATATCTGCTGAAAATGTTTGACGAGCACAAATTTTTGCATGGATGGCTAATTGCGGTCTTGGATCGGCTGTTTAAGTCCCACATTTTATTTCCTACACTTTTATATTACTTTTGATAGAAATTGTAGTGATGAATTTATGTAATATCCAAGACCGAAGACTAACTTTCCATTGAGACGGAGACCACACTTGAAACTGAAGATCTTATATGGGACCCACGTGGTTTCCAAAGCTGTAATTTCTTTTTTAAAGCTTTCATTTGTGTAATATGGACTGTAATAGACTTTGGACTTTCTATTTATGTGGGACTGGCCGATCCACGCAATTAGCTCTTCATATAAAATTGCCTCCGCATGGAAATGTTTATTGTTTAAATTATTAATTCATGCAAATTTATGTTCTGCTAGATAAAATGGCTAAAATCGTAAGTGTCGATTTCGAAGTGCTGGATGCATCAGGGAGAAACTATCTGAGCTGGCAGCTCGATGTGAAGTTCCATCTGCAGACTAAGCCCCTCATTTCTGCTGTGACTAAGAATGAAAATGTAAGCGATATAGAAAAGGCGCAAGCCATTATCTATATTCGCCGCCAAGTGGAAAAGACCCTAAAGGGTGAATACCTTACGGTCGAAGATCCATTTGAGCTGTGGACTGCCCATGAGGATATGTATAAACATCAGAAAGATGTTATTGTAACGACTCGTATTTGTCAATACATTTATTTACGTATTTCACGTATTTTCTCATTTCAAAAGTTTTTTTGTAATGGTTGGTTAGGAAGTTTACATCAAAAAATGATTTCAAAAATCTTTATAAAAATATCTTGAAGCATCAAACTAGTTATGGCGTATTTCAGTAAGTTCAGGTCTTATCAAATACCTCCAAATAATTTTGATAATAATTCATTTTCAATTGTTACTGTTTTAGCTGAATTAATTAATTTTCTATCTAAACATCATCAAAACGTTTTCAAACTTCTACAGTGTCATTATATGATCATTTAGGGCTCTCCATATTAATTTCATAATTTTCTGATATCAAATCGACTTAGAACCTACAAACCCGCAACCTAAACATTTTAGCCTAAAACTAGTATCTCCGTAGTTCAAACCCCGAAATGGATCTCGTATTCGTGATTCTCGCGACGATACGATCCCGTGGCTATGTTTTCGTAATTTTTCGGAGTCGTATGCAAAAACGGGGTTGTATTCCTCCGCTTTTACTAATTACATCCCATGATCACTTTTACTCTTACCCTAACTAATTATGTTTACCTCCTAACCCCACTTAATTAATACCCTAACTACCCCCATTAACCCACCTCCCAAAGTTGGTTAGATCCGTTTTTCTTGGATCTAAATTGATGTCATAAGTTAATATTCTCTATTATAATTATTAACTAAATAATTTAACTAAGCCTATATAACCCGCAACCTGTTCAAACCCAACCCAGGCATCACTCTCACTCTCTCACGTTCACTTCCCTTCCCCCTCGATCACGCAACAACCCATTCCCCTTTTCGATCACCTCTCCGATCAACTGGAACCCACGCACACCTCTCACTCAGGCCGAACCCAAGCTCACCCCACCCCCCCCCCCCCCGTTCATCATAAAGCCCGCACCCTCTCAACTCTCCCTCTCGTTCTCTCACCGAACCCACGCCCTTCCTCCGGTGGTCTCGTCGTCAACGTCGCCTCCCGCTCCTTTGAACCACTCCCCTTCGTCCGCCTCCCTCCGACGTCGTCGATAGTTAGTCCCGGAGCTCCGACGAAGAAGGCCGCCCAACGACGTCCCGCCTCCGACGAGGCACACCGCCCTCGACAGCCTCGACCGAAGCCGTCCAAGCCCCCAGCTCCGACATCGAGCCTGTCCAGTGTCGCTCTCCCTGACGACTGCCCCAAGCGCTCGCTGTTGTCCTCCTACCTCCAAGAGCCCATCGCCTATACACGGAGCTCCGGCGAAGCTCCCCCGCTCCGCCTTCACCACTCCTCTGTGCGCATCTCTCCACCGTTGCCACCTTCAAGCTCTTCGACCACAGCGCCGCCGTCGCTCACCATCACCGCCACCATCCTCCACCTCTCCGACGTCGGAGAGCGCACAAAACCCACCCACCCCCCGCAGCGAACGTAAACAAAGGAGGTGAGAACGCGTAGTGATAAAACGTATTTTAAAATGTATTTTGGTAAAATACACGTATTTACGTATTTTGATAATTAGATAATATGGGTTTAATAGTTTAAAATTGATAATAAATAATATACAAGTCGGAAAATTACAAGACCAGGTCCAGAAAATCATAAATGATGTTCTGGACCCAATAGCGCTAGTTTCATCTCAATCAGACGCGTAGATTTTCAACAATAAATTTTTAAGCCTAAAATTTAAATACGGTGTTTTCATTTAAAAATTCATAACTTGTTATTTTCATGTAAACTGATACATGGAAAACATATATGTTGTAGTACTATTCGAGACGGTCATTTTGATAGCTCAGTTGAAACTTTCTGATGCATATTACACCCAGAAGAAATGTTTGAACAAATACGATAACAAATTAAAAATAGTTTTTAAATTGATTTTGAGCTTTTAAAAATTATAAAAATTACCAGAAGCTTCAGAAAAATATTTCCTTCTTCAGTAAAATTATATTCCCCATATCTAGCCTATATAAAAATTTAGAATGCTTTTTGACACCGTTTCGTTCGATTATAAAATCAAAACGATCCATTTAAATAAATAGAAAATCGTGTGTTCTTTAACCGATTGTTTCTTGTGTTTACCGGTACTGATTATCGTGCACCAGCTTTCTTGGAAGCTCTAGATCTAGTCCCGACTCACTACAACAACCTCAAACCTGTAAGTCACAATGAATTCTAACTTTAGAAATTTAGATAGTGTACTTAATGAAAATACCGCATGCTCGAAGTATGGGATCGGTATCATAGTTGTTGGACTTCAAACCATTGCTCAGGACTAACATTCTCTGTTGAGGCTTCTGCGTTGACTTTTCAACAAGCGCTTTGGAGTGTTGTTAATGCCTTTGAACATCTCTGGAGTGAGACCATTGTGCATAACTCTATTGGTATGTAAGTCGGTCTATCACAACCGTCATTAGCATCTTTGCCTTTGGAACATCGGATTGACATCATATTGCTGGAACGTCCTATCGAAATTGAATGCTTGAAAGTAGTTGGCACTACACTGGGTTTTGGGGGTAACTTATATTAGTGAATGTGTGTGAGCGACTGCGAGCCATCTACACATTGCATCGTACCGTACTGACCGTCTAAAATGAACTGTACCGTCTAAAGTGAAATGAGATCCACCCGGGTAAGCGCCCCGTGGCAGGAGATGGGCTCAATGGTTGCACACTATACTTTCCTATATAAGTCACGTAGTTTCTAGCTTTACTACTGCTTACTTGTCCTTTTATTGTTACTACATCTACCTAGTTGTCATACCATCGTCATCACATTACATGCTGGTTAAAATATTGTTGCTAACATGTTACATATGCCATGACACAGTTGTTACTCTTGCACGTTACTTTTTGCACATGCACAGTCACCTTTACTTTATGCATTACCTGCACTTTACTTACCACACCTGAGTAGCCACCAGTATTTTACTTATCACTCTTGCATGCATGTCTGCTCTTACCTTACTTTCTGCATTTGCATGATCATCCTCAATTGTTTACTATAGCCTATTCCATATTTTTGCACTACTCTATTTCTATTGCTAGAATTGTTGTGACTTACCTACGGTTCCATTTATGGCACCGGCAGACGACGACCAAATAGAGGAAGTGGCCCCTGAGTTTTGAGGAGCCAGAGTTTGACCCAGAGGATGCTGTTTTCTAGCTGTTTGAGTTGGTGTGCGTGTTATATTATGTATTTCCTTTTCACATTTCCTTTCTGTACTTCCTTTATGTATTTGGTGAGAGAGTGTTGTTTGTTGGTGTATCTTAAACTTGGACTGTAATAATGTATGCTGGTTTGAGTATTGGTACATCTCTGGATTGCGGCTATATTGATTTCATTGGTAAACTGCAGACCTGCAATTAAAATCAAATAAGTAATGCCCCTGAGAGCGGGTCGTTACAAATTTGACGGCCCATGCAGGTCCGCGCTAAATACCTCGTGAACAGTATAGTAAAATCAGGATGTGATGTATATAATACTCAACGAAGCCGACAATTTTTCTATGTATGCAGGTGATTCAGGTTCAATATTACATATTTAACCCTCAATTTAGCTCTATTTTGTGCTCATGTGATGCTACATTGTTCTCTAATTCATACGTATTTTCTACACAATTATTTATTAGAGAAAACACCTTATTTGAGCACAAAACAGCAATTAACTGCATATTTCTGCACTTTTTATATTTTTCCTAGATTGGTCTCGATCTCACGATTCCAACGACTTTTTATTTGTATTTTTCTGAGATCTGTGCTAATTACTATGAATTTTTGAATGCAGAATACCATTTAATTGAAGAAATACAGAAGAAATACAAAAATACTCTCGGCCGCCAATCAAAAGTCGACACGGGGTCGCATCCGTCTCTATTCCGCCGCATCCAACCGCTAAGATCTCCCCCGCCTTCGAAACAGATATGGGCCACGTGGCAACTTTTACATCGTTCGATTTCAATCGAACGACAAATAGCGGCGCTGGGAGAGTGGGCGACGTGGCTTCACCGTGTGCGTTGATTTCCCATCGGACGGATTATAATCCCCATCGAAACAAAGCTGCAGCGATCGCAATTGAAACTCTCTGTGTCCACGTGGCGGCCATCGAACGCATCCCCGCTACATCGAACGGCCAGGAACGCGGGCCGCTCGAATTCGAAAGCGGAGTCATACGAGAGCTGCGGGGGCGACATGTCAGCATCTCGACGGTTCCTGCCTTCATCCAACGGTCATCGACAATCCCCATTCGAATTCAACGGCAGCGGCGCTGCAACATTTGCGCCGTCGATCTTGGATCCAACGGACCACACCGATCCGAGCGAGAATCGAAGAGCGGGCGGGACACGAATCTTAAAGTCCACGTGGCTCGACCACGTTTAATCCCGCTTGCGATGAACGGTTGAGATTGCTGGCGACTGTGGGTTTGGTTTTAATTGGTATTGGGTACGGTTTTGAACCCGTTAAGCTCCCCAAACCCGCAATGCCTCTATTTAAGGTATTCATAGGGTTTTTTGGGCGTATTAAAGCAGATTTTGGCGTATTTTGAGCGTATTGGAGGCTCTAAGAGCCGTATTTCGACAGGGAAAAATTCTGTAAAATTCCAGAGGCTATTTTCTTATTTCCAGATAGTTTTGGTGTATAAACTTGAAGATTGGGTGATAAAATTCTAAACTTCTACCTCGTATTTGATGCTTTTCTATCGTATTTGGCTATTAAATTGATGTATTTTGCTATGAACGTTGTTTATTCTTGCACCATGAGTAGCTAAATTGTTATTGTGCATGGTATGACGTAGTTAGGGGATATTATTTGTGTTCGTTTGGTTGTATTCCTTGTGCTAAATCGTTAAACGCCATTAAAATTGTAATCTTTGTTCGTAAATCGTCTTTTTCATCTTCCAAAAGAAGTGATTGAGTTGATGATCGCCCCAAAAGGGTGAGTTTTGATCTCCCCAAAAGTGAGTTTCATACCGTAGTTTTGATCTCTCCAAAAGAGAGTTTCATATCGTATTATAACTTTAGCGACGATCTTATTGAATATTGTGCTTGAACCCCCAAAAGGGCATCTTCCGATGAATTGCTCCTAAAAGGAGAATTCATTGAGTTATATTGGATATTTTTCCGGTGAATTGCTCCCAAAAGGAGAATTCATTGTGTTATATTCATCAACCAAATTAATACGAATCATTGATCCTAACGAACCCATACCATGTGCATACTTTTTATAGATACTTCCTTATACGACTTTTCCTTGTTCATATTGTTCACGTGTTCACATCACCATCACCACCATCATTAGTGAAGTGGTTAGTCTCTCTTTGTTGGATTTCTATTTGATTTGAATTGTGGTTGCAACAGATTTCCTCCTGAGGATTCGACATCTGGACTCACAGATTATATTACTTGTACGGACTCTTGCGCTTGAGACAGAGCACATTTTCGGAGCCCACCAGCAGGTGTGACATTCGAACGATGGAAGGGAACACTTCGGAGAATCCCAGCGGAGCTGATCTATCCAGAGCTAGTAACCAAACCAACAACAGACCACCTCCTGTTGTGCCTCAAATTTCTGATATCGCATTACGAGAGTTGGTTCAAGCTATACGAGGATAGCACAAGCATGAAGGAGGTATACAATAATTTGGTTCGCTTCGCCCAAAGCCCTGGAATGGTTTGGACGGTCCTCTGAAGGCTGAAGAGTCGCTTCGAAGCACTGAAGATGACTTAAGAGCAGCTCAGATCATGGAATACGCATGGGTGGATACTGCCAAATCGCAACTGATTGACGGAGCTAGGATTTGGTGGATCTCAGATGAACGTCGTCTGCAACGACCAATTGAATTGGCGAAATTCACCGATCATTTCAATACTCAATACTTCTCACCCGAAATTCACCGATCACTATACATACATCAAACATCGCTATATTCAAACTACAGACATACATAACAATATACTTAGAGTTTGCCCACTCAAGCTTGAGTGAGACTCGAAACACATATCAGAATACTCTATATACGTAACACGAAATTTATACATATACCAATACCACTCTAATGTATACACATCTACCAATATAACTATATGCACACCATATGTCACTCACAATTAATATTTAGTCAGATAATATCCACATAGTTCAATCACTTTATATACCATAATAATAATACGGACCTCAGCACACGTGTAGTTAAAATACTTTTCCTAATACGCGCATTCACCGTATCGTCACACACACATATAACATATATTCACACCATATCCTATTACCTATAATTAGTATACCAACACATCTACACCATACATAGTTAAGATACGCATTGGTCGTGTATACCCTTGGTATACACTCACACAACATCCATAAAAGCAAGCATACAAATCAAAACTATATTTCTACCACCATATGTATAACACCTATATACTCACGCAGCAAAACATGGCTACATACGTCCCAGCACAAAACGTAACTACGTATGAGCACACACTCACACGTACTAACATACAGGTCATATAATAGGTCTACTCACTTAGCTATACGTACACCTATTATCATCACACCTAACATACATATAGTTTTACCAATCAAATTATTTCAACCATTATAAGTATCTCCAACTACATACACTCCATTAGATATTCCAACACTGATTCATATACACACAGGCATCCCTAGTATGGTATAGCTAACCACACAACTCTATAAATACTAACACACAGACAACTTCATAATATCACGAATAACTCCGAGTATATATATATCACACAATAGGCAATCATTAATATACTATGGGGAGTACACTCATTCAAGCCCACACACTCCACTCAGGTACATGCACCACAACACCTCACAAAGGTCCAAGGGTCTACTAACAAATTAGAATTGACACAGGCAACGACAAGCACCAAGGCCTAAGCAATAGAGGGAGGTCGAAAGCGTGACGAGGGAAAGATCGATAAGCACGAGTTCAGATAGGACGAATACAAGGAGACAGCTTGGTTAGGTGAAACAGTGATTCACTCGTGAACGTTTAGGTAGAGGAACGGGAGATGTAGTGATACTTATATAGGATTGAGAAATGAAGTATCATAAGTTAAAATTCGCGAAATTGAAAACTGTCGTGCTTCAAAAAGTTGAAATCCCAGTCTGAAAAGAAATATTTGGAGATCGATAAAACGAGTTGTTCAAAATAAATTTGAGTCGAATATTCATAACAAGAGAAAATGGTCTATTGGTTTTTTTTATATGACATTATAAAAAGGAAGTAAAATCATTTACACGAATATTAAGGATGTGGTTTAGAAAATTTTATACGTCAGTAATGTAATATAATGTTGTCAAAAGTTTTTTTTTTGAAAGTCACAGAATGAAATCAAGTAACGGAAGAATTTAAACTCATGTTAAATGCTTTCAAAACTTTTAGGCTATGGAAAAATTTAAAATAATCAATATTGAAATTTCTTTTAGAGGAACCAGGATGTGCCAAAATAAAACTGGTTTACACAAAGCTTTTAGCATACGAGCACAACGAGCCTGGCACGGACATAAAAATAATTGAAATTCAATTTAGTTTAGAAATTATTCTAAAAGTATGTATGGTGAATGGAAGATAATAATGACTTAGTAGTAGAATTATCGAAATTGATAGCAAGGCTTTAAAATCGAATCATGGAGGGTCTAAATCGGGGAGTGGGTATGAAATAGTAATTTTACAAAAATATGTAGTCGAGAAAACGACGAGCATAAAATCGACTTGCTGAAAGCTGAATTTCCACGTGACTTGAAAAGTATATGAATGACATAAATCGGGAAGGAAAGTTGTAAATCGAATTGGGCAAAATAGAAGTATGGTTCGGAATAAGATTAATATAAGAAGGGACGACACATTTATATAAGTACGAAAAATATAGGCTGGAAGAGTACCATAAGCTAGTATTCCAAATTTCGACAAAAGTTTTAAGAATTCAAGTCAACGAAGGAGGATGAAGTATAAGTATATTAAATTTTGGAACAAGGTTAAACTTCGGAAAGGAGGAAGTCGAAAAATACTTTCAGAGGATTCAAGGTTTGTAGCGAAGAGATTCGAAGATTGACGACGATTGTCATGAGGCGATCTCGTGGATCGAGGCAAGGAAATTGGTCGGTTGATCAAAACATACATACGCCTAGGATATGAATCAGGAGAATCTATGGGGAAACTCCTACGGTCGACCAACTAAAGACTAAGAACTAAGCGTTAAGACTTTCTAAGGATCTAGACGGTAATGAAATGCGTTCAGCTTGGTCCAAAATCGATGAACCCAACGAACGACAAAAGGAATCCTAGAAGTCTATTTTAGTCAAAATTAGACAGGGACCACTAAGGTAACTCCTACGACGACTAAATCAATTCCTAGCAGGGAGTCTAACTAACAATCAGGGTTCTCTAACTAGCAAGCTTAGAAGTCTAACTAAGTCTTCCTACCACCTAGTGACATAGGAAAACTACTAGACTCAAGGCTATAGACTCGGATGTTGCAATTTATTTAATGGACATTCCATAGTTATTATCGTTGTTCCGATAATTCGCAATTGCAAGACGGACCTGCATGGGCCACCACTAAAACCTGTCACGCCCCGCTTCCCAAGAATGTGGAGGCGAGACGTGAGGAGGTCCGCTCAGACGTGGAGCTGTGAAGCTGCAGTCTGATAAGCGTATAAAATATCAATTGGCAGGTCCTTGCAAGTGCGACACGGGACAACAATAATAACAAGGAAAGAGAGAGATAAAATATTCAATCTCAGAACATCCACAATAAATTTCAACATCACAGAAAAGCCACCAGGCTAACAGAAAAAAATAAAAAAAACGAAAGTACAAGAGACTGAAAAGAGGCCTAAGGCATGGCCGACATAATACATATCATCAACAAGAAAAGAGAGGTGCTACGCACCGACAGCCTAACAACGACTAAGCAGAAAACAACAACAGCTAGAAGGAGCTTTAGGACTGGTCTCCTATGTCCTCGAACTCAACACCTGCAACCTGCTCGTCCTCAACGACCAACTCTGGCTCACATTCTAACATGTGACACCCAAAAGAGAAAAGGGGCACATGTCAGCAAGTCTAAAAGACTTGGGCAAGGAAACTGAAAGTAACTAGCAACCTAGCACTTGTAATATTAAGCAATGACATGGCAGTTAAGTATGATGCAACAGTTTAAAAGAGGCAAGCATGCACAATGTAGCAAAAGCTACCAAAACACTAATCACTTATCATTTAACACTTATCACTTAGTGCATAGAGAGTCCACCTGCTGGCCACTCGTGGCTCAGTCCGCTTATCTCTATCACTATTAATAACACTTATCACTTAACACTTAGTGCATAGAGAGTCCACCTGCTGGCCACTCGTGGCTCAGTCCGCTTATCTCTATCACTATTAATCACTTGTGCACTAGAGAGTCCACCTGCTGGCCGGAGTGGCGGATCAGGCCAACTCGGGGCTCAGTCCGCTTATCTCTTACCCCACCCATATGTGTATCGAGCATTGGCAATGCCAACACACTGGCTCGCTTCTGGATCACGGGCCAGGAAGTGTATTTGGCATAGGGTTGTGCCCACGAGAAGTGGGTGCCTAGCCGGTATCCGAGCGTTGGGGTTTCCAACTACAGGGCTCGCTTCTGGAACACGAGCCAGGAAACACTAGTATTGTAGCGTGTGCTACGAATGCAACAATCAATTTGGATGACATGTAAGATGCAATGCATGACAGTTAAAAGTGCGTACAGATAAGGAAAGTAAACGTGACAGTTTAGTATGCATGATTTACAAGTTTAAAGAGTTGGATCTAGCTTCGTTGTCAAGCTAGATCAATTGAGGTGACGGATCTAGTTTCGTTGTCAAACTAGATCAAGTAGGCGTCTAGCCAGCTATCATTTCACTGACTAGTCTCTTTTACGCTAAAAACGAGGAAGTGGCCCAAAAACATGGCCCTACACAAGAGTTGGCAAGTTTCACTTGCCTGCTATACATGCTGGTATCACAATTCTCAAGTCCGATCACAGATTCACAAGGTCCAGAGCTCCCACGCTCAGTCCAACAATCAGCCTACAGTCCCGTATTTTTAAGTTGGATTAGTGAGTTAACCAAAACATCAAAATTATAGTTTTTATCTTGTTAGCATGCAGTGTGGGTTCCTACGGTTCAGGTATACCTTAACACGACGCGAGAGCTACACTGGCGTCGGGTAGCGACGCCAGGGGTTGGATTCCTATAGCGCGTACGGCACGGAACGACAGGTACTCTACAAGCACAGCGAGTTGGAGACGGATTGCGGCACGGCTTACGGCATCTTCGGATGAGAGGTGCCGCGACGGAGGTCGAAGGTTCGCTGCGAGTGAGGGGGACTACCGGCGTGCTTCAGATCTAGGCGGCGCGAGGTGGGGTTGTGTGGCCATGGCGACGGCTGTTGGGGAGATCCGGCGGCCTAGGGGAGGTCCGGATGAGAGTGGGTGGCCGTTAAGGGTTTGAGATGGCCGGAGAGTCTCTTGGTGGTGGCGCAAGGAGGCTGGGCGAGTGTTGCGGCATGGCGGTGCTCCGGCGGCCTAGGGCACGGCGGAGAGGCGTCAAGGCGGGGTCGGGGCTGTTGACGGCGAGGGGAGGCGGATGCCGGCATCGCTCGGGGCTCTGCGGGGAGCCGTGAACGAGAGGGGGGGTGCTGAGGGGGAATCGCGGCCGCGGGCTTCGCCGTGGACGGAGACACGGCGGCGGGGACCGCCGGAGGGCGCGAGGGCGACGGATCGCCGGAGGGAGAGAGAGAGAGACGGGGAATTTGGGGGTTATCGTTTTTTTGGGGGCTGACGGCTGTGAGATTTTGAGGGTTAGGGCTAGTTAGGGTTAGGGATTATTTTAATAAGGTAAAATTGCTATATACCTATATAATTTTAGTTAAAGGGGGAGATTAAAGAGTTGGAGGGGTGCAGATTGGGGGTAAGGCTAGAGGAGAATAGATAAACAGTTTAGTAAGGATATAAAATAGATCAATGGGTGATTTAGCCAGATTTGGCTAACAAATTCGAAATCTGAATCTGATTGGGGAGATCGACGGTCGAGGTTAATCCGGGCGATATCTTTCAATCCGGGCGTCAGAAAAATAATCCGAAAATACCGGGGCGGTCGTGGAGACGAGACGCCCAGATCTACAGAGCCCGATCGTGCGTAACGCCTACCAAGAATTTACGTAAAATTGGGAACGGCGTTTCGAGTCAAATGACTAAAACGCCCTTATTGTTCAAAGTCGTTTCGCGAGGAAAACGATCAGTGAAAAGACGTTCCCAAAATTACAATAAAATCCAACACCCCAAAACGATCGCAACGGCACATCGCATCGCTAATTTCGGAATCCAGAAATAGTCAAATAAAATACGTGCACGATAAAGCACGTGCACGCAGAAAATACGAATGGTCGGAAAGCGGCCGTTACATTCTACCCACCTTAGAATAAAGTCCGTCCTCGGACTTTCTAACTGTAAATATAACTCTAACTAGACTAGTAGCCATCCCGATCACATCACATTATAATTCAACCAAGTACAGTCATTACAAACGCTTATACATACACTAGGTAGTCAAACAACAATTCCGTTAACACGTATATATTCGTTCATGCACATATTTCAATCATATATATATACATCCCCTATATAACTACTACTTACCTAGCACAAAACAACAGTTCAGTCGTTCACATAAGTTCAGTCTCACACTATCAAATACAATCATTGCTCTACGTATAGATGGCTACCTATGCACAAAACAAACACGGGTATACTACCCCCTAATATTTCCTGGTATACATCCAACACATCAATTCATGTAGTCACACCATACCATTATTAATCAAGCTTCACTATATCTAATACACATTCACCTCTTCTATAATTTCACAATATATATATAGTCATTCAAATGCATTCAAATACTTCACCATACATTCACATTACGTACGGTCTTATAACTGTATTTACGACATGCCATATATACCATAGTCACCAAAAATTATAACTAAGCACACACTTACCCGTGCATGGTGCACACCGCACACGCTAACATTTCATTCATATATACCAATCATACCACTATGCAATCAGCACATCTACACGCCTAGTTTAGCTAGCACACATACGTTCACACAGACAAGTTCTTAGTAAATAACTATACCACAATATCAACACCTATAACTATACACTGGTGTAGCGACCCACATTCATGTGCGTAACACAACCAGGCACAAACACTCCTATCACTATACATACATCAAACATCGCTATATTCAAACTACAGACATACATAACAATATACTTAGAGTTTGCCCACTCAAGCTTGAGTGAGACTCGAAACACATATCAGAATACTCTATATACGTAACACGAAATTTATACATATACCAATACCACTCTAATGTATACACATCTACCAATATAACTATATACACACCATATGTCACTCACAATTAATATTTAGTCAGATAATATCCACATAGTTCAATCACTTTATATACCATAATAATAATACGGACCTCAGCACACGTGTAGTTAAAATACTTTTCCTAATACGCGCATTCACCGTATCGTCACACACACGTATAACATATATTCACACCATATCCTATTACCTATAATTAGTATACCAACACATCTACACCATACATAGTTAAGATACGCATTGGTCGTGTATACCCTTGGTATACACTCACACAACATCCATAAAAGCAAGCATACAAATCAAAACTATATTTCTACCACCATATGTATAACACCTATATACTCACGCAGCAAAACATGGCTACATACGTCCCAGCACAAAACGTAACTACGTATGAGCACACACTCACACGTACTAACATACAGGTCATATAATAGGTCTACTCACTTAGCTATACGTACACCTATTATCATCACACCTAACATACATATAGTTTTACCAATCAAATTATTTCAACCATTATAAGTATCTCCAACTACATACACTCCATTAGATATTCCAACACTGATTCATATACACACAGGCATCCCTAGTATGGTATAGCTAACCACACAACTCTATAAATACTAACACACAGACAACTTCATAATATCACGAATAACTCCGAGTATATATATATCACACAATAGGCAATCATTAATATACTATGGGGAGTACACTCATTCAAGCCCACACACTCCACTCAGGTACATGCACCACAACACCTCACAAAGGTCCAAGGGTCTACTAACAAATTAGAATTGACACAGGCAACGACAAGCACCAAGGCCTAAGCAATAGAGGGAGGTCGAAAGCGTGACGAGGGAAAGATCGATAAGCACGAGTTCAGATAGGACGAATACAAGGAGACAGCTTGGTTAGGTGAAACAGTGATTCACTCGTGAACGTTTAGGTAGAGGAACGGGAGATGTAGTGATACTTATATAGGATTGAGAAATGAAGTATCATAAGTTAAAATTCGTGAAATTGAAAACTGTCGTGCTTCAAAAAGTTGAAATCCCAGTCTGAAAAGAAATATTTGGAGATCGATAAAACGAGTTGTTCAAAATAAATTTGAGTCGAATATTCATAACAAGAGAAAATGGTCTATTGGTTTTTTTTATATGACATTATAAAAAGGAAGTAAAATCATTTACACGAATATTAAGGATGTGGTTTAGAAAATTTTATACGTCAGTAATGTAATATAATGTTGTCAAAAGTTTTTTTTTTTTGAAAGTCACAGAATGAAATCAAGTAACGGAAGAATTTAAACTCATGTTAAATGCTTTCAAAACTTTTAGGCTATGGAAAAATTTAAAATAATCAATATTGAAATTTCTTTTAGAGGAACCAGGATGTGCCAAAATAAAACTGGTTTACACAAAGCTTTTAGCATACGAGCACAACGAGCCTGACACGGACATAAAAATAATTGAAATTCAATTTAGTTTAGAAATTATTCTAAAAGTATGTATGGTGAATGGAAGATAATAATGACTTAGTAGTAGAATTATCGAAATTGATAGCAAGGCTTTAAAATCGAATCATGGAGGGTCTAAATCGGGGAGTGGGTATGAAATAGTAATTTTACAAAAATCTGTAGTCGAGAAAACGACGAGCATAAAATCGACTTGCTGAAAGCTGAATTTCCACGTGACTTGAAAAGTATATGAATGACATAAATCGGGAAGGAAAGTTGTAAATCGAATTGGGCAAAATAGAAGTATGGTTCAGAATAAGATTAATATAAGAAGGGACGACACATTTATATAAGTACGAAAAATATAGGCTGGAAGAGTACCATAAGCTAGTATTCCAAATTTCGACAAAAGTTTTAAGAATTCAAGTCAACGAAGGAGGATGAAGTATAAGTATATTAAATTTTGGAACAAGGTTAAACTTCGGAAAGGAGGAAGTCGAAAAATACTTTCAGAGGATTCAAGGTTTGTAGCGAAGAGATTCGAAGATTGACGACGATTGTCATGAGGCGATCTCGTGGATCGAGGCAAGGAAATTGGTCGGTTGATCAAAACATACATACGCCTAGGATATGAATCAGGAGAATCTATGGGGAAACTCCTACGGTCGACCAACTAAAGACTAAGAACTAAGCGTTAAGACTTTCTAAGGATCTAGACGGTAATGAAATGCGTTCAGCTTGGTCCAAAATCGATGAACCCAACGAACGACAAAAGGAATCCTAGAAGTCTATTTTAGTCAAAATTAGACAGGGACCACTAAGGTAACTCCTACGACGACTAAATCAATTCCTAGCAGGGAGTCTAACTAACAATCAGGGTTCTCTAACTAGCAAGCTTAGAAGTCTAACTAAGTCTTCCTACCACCTAGTGACATAGGAAAACTACTAGACTCAAGGCTATAGACTCGGATGTTGCAATTTATTTAATGGACATTCCATAGTTATTATCGTTGTTCCGATAATTCGCAATTGCAAGACGGACCTGCATGGGCCACCACTAAAACCTGTCACGCCCCGCTTCCCAAGAATGTGGAGGCGAGACGTGAGGAGGTCCGCTCAGACGTGGAGCTGTGAAGCTGCAGTCTGATAAGCGTATAAAATATCAATTGGCAGGTCCTTGCAAGTGCGACACGGGACAACAATAATAACAAGGAAAGAGAGAGATAAAATATTCAATCTCAGAACATCCACAATAAATTTCAACATCACAGAAAAGCCACCAGGCTAACAGAAAAAAATAAAAAAAACGAAAGTACAAGAGACTGAAAAGAGGCCTAAGGCATGGCCGACATAATACATATCATCAACAAGAAAAGAGAGGTGCTACGCACCGACAGCCTAACAACGACTAAGCAGAAAACAACAACAGCTAGAAGGAGCTCTAGGACTGGTCTCCTATGTCCTCGAACTCAACACCTGCAACCTGCTCGTCCTCAACGACCAACTCTGGCTCACATTCTAACATGTGACACCCAAAAGAGAAAAGGGGCACATGTCAGCAAGTCTAAAAGACTTGGGCAAGGAAACTGAAAGTAACTAGCAACCTAGCACTTGTAATATTAAGCAATGACATGGCAGTTAAGTATGATGCAACAGTTTAAAAGAGGCAAGCATGCACAATGTAGCAAAAGCTACCAAAACACTAATCACTTATCATTTAACACTTATCACTTAGTGCATAGAGAGTCCACCTGCTGGCCACTCGTGGCTCAGTCCGCTTATCTCTATCACTATTAATAACACTTATCACTTAACACTTAGTGCATAGAGAGTCCACCTGCTGGCCACTCGTGGCTCAGTCCGCTTATCTCTATCACTATTAATCACTTGTGCACTAGAGAGTCCACCTGCTGGCCGGAGTGGCGGATCAGGCCAACTCGGGGCTCAGTCCGCTTATCTCTTACCCCACCCATATGTGTATCGAGCATTGGCAATGCCAACACACTGGCTCGCTTCTGGATCACGGGCCAGGAAGTGTATTTGGCATAGGGTTGTGCCCACGAGAAGTGGGTGCCTAGCCGGTATCCGAGCGTTGGGGTTTCCAACTACAGGGCTCGCTTCTGGAACACGAGCCAGGAAACACTAGTATTGTAGCGTGTGCTACGAATGCAACAATCAATTTGGATGACATGTAAGATGCAATGCATGACAGTTAAAAGTGCGTACAGATAAGGAAAGTAAACGTGACAGTTTAGTATGCATGATTTACAAGTTTAAAGAGTTGGATCTAGCTTCGTTGTCAAGCTAGATCAATTGAGGTGACGGATCTAGTTTCGTTGTCAAACTAGATCAAGTAGGCGTCTAGCCAGCTATCATTTCACTGACTAGTCTCTTTTACGCTAAAAACGAGGAAGTGGCCCAAAAACATGGCCCTACACAAGAGTTGGCAAGTTTCACTTGCCTGCTATACATGCTGGTATCACAATTCTCAAGTCCGATCACAGATTCACAAGGTCCAGAGCTCCCACGCTCAGTCCAACAATCAGCCTACAGTCCCGTATTTTTAAGTTGGATTAGTGAGTTAACCAAAACATCAAAATTATAGTTTTTATCTTGTTAGCATGCAGTGTGGGTTCCTACGGTTCAGGTATACCTTAACACGACGCGAGAGCTACACTGGCGTCGGGTAGCGACGCCAGGGGTTGGATTCCTATAGCGCGTACGGCACGGAACGACAGGTACTCTACAAGCACAGCGAGTTGGAGACGGATTGCGGCACGGCTTACGGCATCTTCGGATGAGAGGTGCCGCGACGGAGGTCGAAGGTTCGCTGCGAGTGAGGGGGACTAACGGCGTGCTTCAGATCTAGGCGGCGCGAGGTGGGGTTGTGTGGCCATGGCGACGGCTGTTGGGGAGATCTGGCGGCCTAGGGGAGGTCCGGATGAGAGTGGGTGGCCGTTAAGGGTTTGAGATGGCCGGAGAGTCTCTTGGTGGTGGCGCAAGGAGGCTGGGCGAGTGTTGCGGCATGGCGGTGCTCCGGCGGCCTAGGGCACGGCGGAGAGTGGTGGGCTCCGAAAGGTGCTTCTCTCAAGCGCAAGAGTCCGTTCAAGTAGTAAAATCTGGGAGTCCAGATGTCGAATCCTCGGGAGAATCTGTTGAAACCACAAATCTAAATCAAATAGAGTAACTACGAATAAAATCTAAACACTTCAATAGTGATGGTGAAGGTGGTATGAAAAGTGTGGTGATGGAATTGTTACGTGCGATCAATGCAAACAACGAACTCTAATTCGTGAAAAATAGATATAAAAAGCATGTACATGGCATGGGTTCATTAGGATCAGCGAATCGTAAGCTTTGGTTGATCAAGTATAACACAACGAAACCTCCTTTTGGGAGCGAATCGTCGGAAGATGTCCTTTTGGGAGTTAACGCATCAATTCTAAAAATATATCGCTAAAGTTGTAAACGTATATACGAAGTATGAAGCTCTCTTTTGGAGAGATCAAATCTCACCCTTGTGGGGTGATCATCAACTAGAACAACTCTTTTGGAATTTGTAAAAGTGGATTTAAGAACGACGATTAAAACTTTAGCAAATACAACGATTAAGCGCAATTATACAACCAAAGAATACGATTCACATCACCTAATTAATCCATACCATGCACAAAAATATTTAGCTACTCATGGTGCAGAAATAAACAATTTTCAGATTCAAATTCATAGGTTTAATAGCAAAATACGGAAGTTTAGAGGCAAAATACAAGCTAAAACACCCAAATACAAGCTAAAGTTGAAGAGAATATCACCAAATCTCTCTGAAAAGTCTTCAAAACTCTCTGGAAATTAGAAACAAGGCTCTGAAATTTTACAGAATTTTTGCAGAAGAAAATACGGCTTCTAAGTGCTCCAATACGCCAATTATACGCCCAAAACCCCTAGAATACGCTTAAATAATAAGATTGCGGGTTTATTGGGCTTAACGGGTTCAAACCCGCACCAATTTCGCACCCGAATTGATCCTAGCCACAGATCTAAAGTGGGACAGATGTGGGCCGTTCATCGCAGCGGGATTTAACCTCGTGGCGCCACGTGTGCGTTAAGAATCGTGCAAAGCCATTCGCGAATCCGCATCCGCCTCGGGGTAACGGTGGGTCGTCCGATCGCGATCAGACGGCTACGAGGAAGCCACGTCGCCCGATAATTTACGCGATCCGACTCCGGAGCGGGGCTCTTGTCGACCGTTGGATCGTAATCCAACGGTCATCGCTTCGCTGCATTCGTCGCTGATGCGGGGTCGAGATCGTCCGTCGAATTCTGATCGAACGATCGGTTGGATGCCACGTCGCTCCTCTGATTTCGCGAGGCGGGGCAGTTCAGGGCCGTCGGATGAAGCGGGGGTAAGCCCGATGCGTGCCGCGTGTCCTCCCGCTCCGCTTCGTTTTGAGCTGCCGAACGCCGTCCGATCTCCGATCGACCGCCCACAACGTGCCACGTCACCCGCTTCTAAAATTCTCCGCAGCTGCTGATGGGCGAGATATCGACCGTTCGATCTCGATCGAACGGTCGATATTTAATACCATTTATACCTTGCCGCGGCCGTAGGATGAAGGCTGGAGGGTGGAGATCGCGCCATGTGTCGATCGTTTATTGGCTGTCGCCCGTATTTTGCGTATTTTGAGTGTATTTCTTCATTTAATTGGTATTCTGCATTCAATAAATCATACAAATTAGCACAGATCTCAGAAAAATACAAATAAATAGTCGTTGGAATCGTGAGATCGAGACGATGCTAAGAAAAATATAAAATGTGCAGAATTGCATCGTTAAATGCTCTTTTGTGCTCAAATAGTGTGTTTTCTCTAATAAATAAATGTGTAGAAAATACGTACGTACTAGAGACCAATATAGCATCACATGAGCACAAAATAGGGCTAAATGGGGGGTTAAATACGCAATATTGAACCCAAATCAGAGAGGCGTCAAGGCGGGGTCGGGGCTGTTGACGGCGAGGGGAGGCAGATGCCGGCGTCGCTCGGGGCTCTGCGGGGAGCCGTGAACGAGAGGGGGAGGTGCTGAGGGGGAATCGCGGCCGCGGGCTTCGCCGTGGACGGAGACACGGCGGCGGGGACCGCCGGAGGGCGCGAGGGCGACGGATCGCCGGAGGGAGAGAGAGAGACGGGGAATTTGGGGGTTATCGTTTTTTTGGGGGCTGACGGCTGTGAGATTTTGAGGGTTAGGGCTAGTTAGGGTTAGGGATTATTTTAATAAGGTAAAATTGCTATATACCTATATAATTTTAGTTAAAGGGGGAGATTAAAGAGTTGGAGGGGTGCAGATTGGGGGTAAGGCTAGAGGAGAATAGATAAACAGTTTAGTAAGGATATAAAATAGATCAATGGGTGATTTAGCCAGATTTGGCTAACAAATTCGAAATCTGAATCTGATTGGGGAGATCGACGGTCGAGGTTAATCCGGGCGATATCTTTCAATCCGGGCGTCAGAAAAATAATCCGAAAATACCGGGGCGGTCGTGGAGACGAGACGCCCAGATCTACAGAGCCCGATCGTGCGTAACGCCTACCAAGAATTTACGTAAAATTGGGAAGGCGTTTCGAGTCAAATGACTAAAACGCCCTTATTGTTCAAAGTCGTTTCGCGAGGAAAACGATCAGTGAAAAGACGTTCCCAAAATTACAATAAAATCCAACACCCCAAAACGATCGCAACGGCACATCGCATCGCTAATTTCGGAATCCAGAAATAGTCAAATAAAATACGTGCACGATAAAGCACGTGCACGCAGAAAATACGAATGGTCGGAAAGCGGCCGTTACACAATCAATACATCATACCATTATATCATCATAACTATTACGATACTGCTAGTCTCGGGACTAGTTATGAAAGCTATGGTGATGTCAATAGTATATATTCATATATAACATCTCTTGTTTTCATGATGTTATGATGTCACATTATATTTCATGCTATTAACAACTTATTTTCCTATATCATAGTCGTTCATCAAGCCTTTCTTTCGATCATTTAATTTGCTTAGGCAATTATTGGTCTTTTGAATTTCGAGGACGGAATTATTTTAAGGAGGATATGATGTAACGACCCGTATTTGTCAATACATTTATTTACGTATTTCATGTATTTTCTCATTTCAAAAGTTTTTTAAATAATGGTTGGTTATGAGTTTTATATCAAAAAATGATTTCAAAAATCTTTATAAAAAATATCTTGAAGCATCAAACTAGTTATGGTGTATTTCAATAAGTCCAGGTCTCATCAAATACCTCTAAATAATTTTGATAATAATTCATTTTCAATTGTTACTGTTTTAGCTGAATAAATGAATTTTCTATCTAAACATCATCAAAATGTTTTCAAACATCTACAGTGTCATGATATGATTATTTAGGGCTTCCCATATTAATTTCATAATTTTCTGATATCAAATCGACCTAGAACCCGCAAACCCGCAAACTAAAAATTTTAACCTAAACTAGAATTGTAATGCCCGTATGTGTAAAATACTATTTGCTGTGTGCGTATAATACTTTTATTGGGTGTATAGTAATTCCCTACATGTATGGCTAGATAATTGTATGGCTCATGATTTAAATATATTATTGGATATTTGGGATGGTGGGTGTGCATTGTAAAATGTTCTTTCGCTATTATTTTTACCAAGAACTATTTTGAGGAAAAAAATTATTTTATGAAGAATATTTTATGGAGAATATTTTTATTGTTATTATTATTAAATTATTATATTTCTCATGTGGATGGCATAATGGTTGATGTTGTTATTATTATTATTTTAGCATTTTTATTATTGTTGGTGTTGATGTTGTAATATTGATTGGGGCTTTGGCTAATTTTAGTAGCTAGAGTTGGTTGGTTGGGCTTTGTTATTGGACTTGAGTTATTAGAAAGAGAGGAGTATGAGAGAGTTTGTAATTATTTTGCAATTTGGTAAGCATAGGGTGCTTTGTGTAAAAGGGGAACTTATCTCCTCTTTCTTCCACATCTCTCTCCTTCTCTCTCTCTCCTTTCCCCTCCCCAAACTGAGCCCGAACCAGCCATGGGGCTGCCGAAAATTCTGGAGAAAAGATGGGAAAAAGAAGAGAAAAAGAAGAAGAAAAGAAGAGAAAATGAAGTCCTAAAGGAATCTCATCTTATTCTCCCTTTCTCACCTCTCAATTCTTCCTATTTCTCTCAATCTCCATTGCCAACCCTAGCCCAAATCTGTCCAGATTTGGCCGAACCCATTCATGCCTTTTCTCCTTCAATTTCAAGCACAAATCTCCTTGTTTCATGCTTCTTTTGAGTCCTAATGTTAGCTAGATGTATATGGGGGAGTTTGAAGCTAGAAGGAGGTGATTTTAAGGCCTAGGATGATGAATTTTGGAGGGGTGATGCTCAAATACGGGATTCTTGGAGCTTGGTGGGTTCATGGGGGATTTCAACTAATTGGATGAGGGCTTAAGTCTTATATGAGGTAGGATTCTAATTCTTACTCATATGTTTCTTCCATTTCAATTTGAGTTCAAAGTTGGCATTTTTAGGGATTCATGGGGAGAATTTCGAAATTTAGGGCTTGATGTTGGAGAAGGGGATTCATGATGGCCTTCTTGCAATCAAGGGGGGTTTCCTCTCATTGGAAGAGGATCTTGCATCTTGGATGAGGTAGGAATCCAACCTTACTCATATGTTTTCAATTCATTGGAATTTGGCTTGCAATTTGGCATTTTAGGGTTCTTTATGAAATTTCTTGATATGCGGTTTGGTGTTGAATTCTTATGAGATTTTAGGCTATATGGAGCTAACAAAATATTCATGATGTTAGGGGATGCTATGTTGTATTCATTTTGAATGAAATCCTTCTCATCTTGAATGATCGTCTTCATATGTGAAATTGCCCTCATCTTGATGCAAATGGATGATTTGCCTTACTAATATTGTGATGTAGCCCTTATGTAGTATGTCGATGTTGATGATGAATGGCACTCATGGTGGGATGTGGGGAAATTGTTAGTCAATTTAGTCCTTATGAGATGAAGGAGTGGCGAGAGTTCAATAGAAAATATTAGAAGTGTACTAAGCAATTTACTCTCGTTAAATAAAGTCAACACATGGTGTTATTCAAATTGCTTCCGTTAATTAGATTCAAATAGTTGCAATTAACTTTGTTTTCATTAATTCTATTGGGAGCATTAGTTGTTCTCTTTTGTGAGAATTGCCCACTTTTTGTATGTTGGTAGTCATAGTCCAAATCCCTGGTATGTGGAGATGGAAGTTAGTTAGATAAATTTATATGAGGTGTTCTCATTTCCTGGATGCCATGTGGTAGATTTATTTGCCTTGGCTGTCACATTTCATGAATTAAGTTGATAATTAACCCCTTCGTAAGGTTGAGGTTTATCTACCATTGTATGAGAATGGGATGTTATTAAGTTCATCACTAGTTGTTATAAGAAGAAATTCTCTTATTATGAATTATAATGATACCCTTCCCTCAAATTGCATGCTTCATGTAAGTCCTTAATGAAATTTGATAAAGTATGCAAAACGCCTCAAGTGGCATTTGGCATCCACTTGCATTTCAACATATGTCTTAATTGTATTTCAACTCAAGTGGTGGGAATATGTGTGTATTACAACGTGTGTGGAATTGCTTTCATTTGTTGGAAACTGCTTTTAGTAGCTAAGCGATGTTATGCTATTTGATGTTACTTGCTGCCATGAAAGCGTTCATGTTGTTCATAACTGTTTTGATTCATTATCTGAGAAGTTGCTCTCTTTGAATGTTGGAAATTGGTATGACATGTTGGGGTATTGAATGTTAGTATGAAATGTTGGAAGTTTAACATTCAATTTACCTTGCATTAAATAGCTCTTATTTTGTCTTATGGATTAAATTAGATTGCTTCCATATTCCTTCTATGATCATGATGATCTATGATGTCATGTTTTAATGATGGGTGAATTTGCTCCTATATTGCCTTCATTAATCTTGTTGGAAGCTATAATTGCCCACTTTTCAGAAATTGTTCTCATTTTGAGGTGTTGGAAACTATTTATTCAATTTAATATGTATGAAATGAGAAATATGAGAAAATGAATGAATTGGGACATTGGGAAGGGATGTTGGAAACTTGCGGAATATGGAATGGGTGACATGGTGACATGGTCACGTTAGGACACGAAGTGGAGTGCACGGGCATGGACAAAGTGCCGCGGTAGGAGGCGGGTGAATACGCCGTTGGCCACCTCTTGATCCATTAGGTGGCTCCACGTTGATAACGGAGTAGAAGCTTTTGCACGTGCACGCCGGCTCATTCACGGGATCCCCTTGCATTGCATTGCCTCGCACTACTTGTGCATCATATGCATCATAGCATCATGTAGTATTGTTGGGTGATTTGTGGTTGTATTTGTGTGATGGTTAACCTTTGAGAATGCATGTCGCCATGGAAGCATATGGTGCTTGATTGATGGAATGTTGGAGTGTATGGGTTGTTAGTTCGTAAATGTTGTTATTTTTCTTGTTTTTGCTAGTAGTGGTATGAATGATATTGATGTTGGTATTGGTGATCATTAATGTTAGTAGGAAATAATGGGATGATGGAAGTATTATGAAATGTTGAAATTCTAACATCCTAGTTACCATGAAGCATTCATAGATAAATTGGGATGCTAATTTGAATTATTTGATGCAATGATCATGTCCTATGTTGCTTGGATGTTTTGTCACAATAATTATGCAAAGTGCTCTCATTTTGAAACATGAACGCATTATTATTCTCCCCATTGCATGAGAAGATGGAAATGCTCTCCTTAATGAAAATAGTCTCATGTTGGTTCCTTGGGTAAGTAGACTAGATCTTATTTTGTTCCATGAAGTAAACGAAATTGTTTTCTTTTATTACCTTGTTCAGATAAATGGCTTTCATTTGGAAGTTGGAAAGGTTATGGTGATGCTTATAGTAGTGTTGGTGGTGTTGGTGGTATTGATGGTGTTGTGGGGATGTTGTGATTAAATCATATTCTCTTGAAATACTATTTATATTTTATTTTAGAAATATAACTTATGTTGTACTTGGAAACTTTGATAAATACAAGAGAAACTCTGCCGAAATTTTTATAAGCATTTCCACGTCCCAAGCATTAGAAACTAAGCTAGGAATTCCACACAAAATACCACTCGCTAACTTCTTTTCTTTTCCACGCTTAAGTGAGCACCCACTTGGAAAATTAGTATGAAAGAAAAGTTGGCAAGTGGGTCTTTGACAACTTCCACGTTGGACGTTTTAGAGTGTAAATACCTCATTTATCATCACCGACAAGTTCCTACAAGCTCCTTTAAGCAAACTTGATTTCCAAAACCGTTTCGTTCCATTTCAAAAGAAGGGTGTGTTTTTCCCTTAGCAAAGAAGTTTTGGTGAACAACTAATTCAAACAAGAATTGTAGTTTTCTTGTCACTACTAGTAATGTACTTGGGATGACGTTGTAATGCTAGGTTTCAGTCTCCCGATATTGCAGTTCACTTCTTATCTGTAGTACTCACTTTGTGTTGCAGGATGTCCTCTTACCGCAGGTATGTGTTGTGTTATTGAAATCATTTTCATTTTCATATGATTCGCCATGATATACCATGAGTTAGTTCCCCGATATTGCTTAGCGCAATGCATTTTTGTGCACCATGTGAGTTGGGTTTGGGATTCCTACTGGGTCACGCTGTGACGTGCCCCGTTGATATTTTTCAGGTGCTGGTTCATGAAGTGGAGGCCCACTAGTCCATTTGGATGGCGTTGGTTAAAGTTGAGGGTTTGAGAGCGTATGAGAGTTTGGGTGGGTGATATTGTACTTCGGCGAGATGTGGGTATCCTATTGTACATGAGATTTGGCTATATGTTGTATTTGAATTTTTGGATGAGTGATGTTGTACTTGAAAAGTGTATAAACAGCTAGTGTATGCGTATCAGTGTTTGGTTTGATTGTCTCTCTTGTGTTTCTGTCACATCTGGAATGCTACAGGTACTATCCCAGCAGCGCGCAGTGGGCCTGTTTGTGCAGTGTTAGTTATTTTCCTCCGTAACACTCGCTGCTCAGGGTATCCTGGGGAGCGGGGCGTTACAAGAATCTTCGTAGCTCAAACCCTGAAATGGACCTCGTATTTGCGATCCTCGCAATGATACGATCCTGTGGCTATGTTTTCGTAATTTTTCGCAATGATATGCCTCTGCCAGGGACAGTTTCAATTGTAAAGTGCTCCAAACCGCAGATTTTGTTGATCTGGGTTGGGTTTGTTGTGTAGGTGGAACATCAGCAGGAATAGGTTGTGCAGGCGTAGAAGCGTGTACAGAAGATGTTTGTGCAGAAATAGTATAAGTAGGTTGTATATGATTTGTGTACTCATACAATTCAGTTTGTGACATGTCCAAATGGTCATAATTAGGTGTTTCTATCGGATTAGTTTGCATCATATTAAATTTATCTTGCTCCTCAGTGTTAAGATGGAATGTATAAGACATACGGGTTGGTGCCGACATTATTCTAAAAATATAGGAACCTGATTTGACGGGTTGCGAGTGGTGTAGAGAGCAACTGATCGTAATAGCAGAGTGATCTGAGATGATGTTGATAGCAGAGGAAGATAAGAAGGATATCGATTTGAGCCTTGATAGTGCTTGCGAGGGGTTGATCTTGCTTGCTTGAACGTATGAGAGAGTATGAGAGAGTTTTTTAGTTTGAGAATTGTGAAAAAATGAGAGGGGTTGGCTGAAATTTATAGGGATTTTTGGGTGTAAAATGTCCAAAATACCATTTCCAAATGGCCGTTTATGACCGTTGGGGGGTATTTTTGGTCAAATGACCAAAAAAGACCAAAAGCCCCCCTTTGCTGCCCAAGCAAATTTTTTTTTGGCAGACAACGGTCTCGCACGTGCAGCAGGCTGCAAATGCAGCCTGCTGCAGCAGGAGCGGGCCGGGCCCGAGCCCGGGGGGCGCCGGAATCCCGGCCCTGGCCTCGGGCCGGGCAAGGCTTTGGGCCCGGTTAATGCCCCTGGGACCGGGCCGGGCGAGCCAGGCCGCGGGCTTTCGGGCCTTTTGGCCATCTTGAGGGGTGGCCGTTGCAACACAAACTGACCTAATTACCGAAGATACAAATCATTTATTTGCTCGTTTGCCATTCAAAATTTCAGTTGTGTGATTGAAATTTTTTCCTATTTTACTCTCTTTCTCCACATCATCATCTTCATATTCTTCTATGCTCCCGCCATCGCCCCGCACTCCCCCGACAGAAGAGTAAAGAGGATGAGAAAGAAAGAGTGTGGATGATGATGATGATGATGATGGAGAAGGAATAGGATGATGAAGGGGGAATGTCAGTGGTATGATGGTGTGCGGTTGGCAGGATGCGGGTATGTCGCGGCTGGCTGCGACAGAAGTAGTGGGGGAGCAAGCGGAGAAGTGTAAGTTGGTGATGTGTAAAGTAAAAAGTAAAAACTGATATTTAAAATTTTTTGTGTATGTGTAAAGTAGTTTGTGCAACAGCAATTAGTTCTGTGCGTATTGAAGTACCCATTAAATGGGTGAGTTGCTATACACAGTGACCTAATTGCTTCAAACACAAATCATTTATTTACATGTTTAACCTTCAAAATTTATAGGGAGAGTTGCTATACACAGACCTAATTGCTTCACACATAAATCATTTATTTACAAGTTTGTCATTCAAAATTTACAAATTTGACATTCAATTTTATTCCTTTTTGTAGAGGAATATGCCCTCGGATCATTTGTATTTGATGCAAATGAAAATTTAAGCCTAGATAGGGACTAATTTGCATATGATGCAAAAGAGATTAAATGTGTCTTAAATTGTTTAAGACTATATTTAATTAAATAAACGTGTTGAAAAGATTACCTGGATGACGAGATCATCCCGCTCTAAACGCAGGTTCAAACCGCGTCAAAAACGGAGTCCAAATGCACAAGTTATAGCCAAAACAAGTCAGCCCAAACTGTTGGGCTGAAACCAGCGAAAATGGAGGCCCACTGCAACGACTGGTTTTCTTGTATCTGGATATATTATATTATATTATATGTTTTGGTGGATTTTCTCCTTATATGTGGTTTTCGTCTCCGTAACTTTCATTTTCGATCGTATCGTCGTGTTTTCTAGCTTCTTTCTTAGAATCGTCGATTTCGGAGCAAGTCATTCGTGACGGGCTTCGTATCGGTCATATCTTATTGTTAGATCAAGCCTAGGAGTCTTAGGAATCGATCCCGGAGCTCCGCGCTCCTTATCGGAACTTTTGGTGCTAATTAGCCGGTGTAAGAAGGGCCACCGACCGACTAGATGACGATCCAGTCGGTCGGCAAACCTTCTTGAACCGACTAGTTGGCTTTCTAAATTATTCAGGAGTTACTGTTTATCGTTAGTCGGTCTAAGAACGTTGGTTGACCGACTAGGTTGCAAACTAGTCGGTCGGCAATGCTTCTTTAACCGACTAACTCATCAACTATTTTGATGCAAGTTACTGTTCCTTCTTAGTCGGTCTAAGTTCATCTTTCGACCGACTAGTTGTTAAACTAGTCGGTTAAGTTTTGTACTCAGACCGACTAATTCTTAGTTCTTCTGTACAGCCAAGTTACTGTTTACTCTTAGTCGGTCTAAGAACGTTCATCGACCGACTAGATGTCAAACTAGTCGGTCAGTAGTTGTTCTTTGACCGACTAACTCTTAGTTCAGGTTTTCGACTGGAGCTACTGTTTACACTTAGTCAGTCTACGTTGGTCAACCGACCGACTAGTTCTCAAACTAGTCGGTCAACAGTTGTGCTTTGACCGACTAAGCAGTGCAGGAAACCCTAGTTTTGCCCTAGCCGCCACCAAACTCTATAAATACCCCTCCAAACGTTTTCTTCTTCTCCCTCACGACCTAAAACCCTAGTTTCTCCCCCATTGAGCCCCCTTCCACCTCAAACCCTTATTCCTTCATCCCAAGCTCATCATCCATCATCAAAACTCTCCCTTAACACTTTCTACCTCTCATCTTCCCCAAAACCTCATCAAATCCCCAAAATCCCCCAAAACCCTATTTCTCCAAACTTCTCCAATCATTTCCAGATCTGAACCCTAGGTTCCCCGGAGCGTTTCTTCCGTCGCCGTGGTTGCTCGGCGTTATTCTTCCGTTCCCTATACGGTAATAATCGATCTCTTGATGTTTTCATAAACCATGGTGTTTTTATGAAACCCAAATGAAATGAATGTTGATTTGTTGATTGTTTCTCCATAACAGCGACTCCCCGTAGATTAGCGTCCGTGGGACGAACCCTCGTGATCGTCATCCTCGGTGCTAGGCAAGTGGAACTTGCCACTTAGGGTTTAGGCCATGTTTTAGGCCATTTGCTTGTTGTAGGCGTAAAAGAGACTAGGCGACGAAATGATACTCGCCTAGGCGCAAATTTAGGAGCTAGCTTGACAACGAAGCTAGATCCGACATTTATCATGTTGCACAATTACCATGTCATGTTTAATTTCCATTAACGGTACGCAAATTAATTGTCATGTCATTGCATTCTTTAAGTGTTTCCGTGATTGCGTAGCTTCGCTACAATGCTTGTGTTCCTGGCTCGTGTTCCAGAAGCGGGCCATGTGTTGGTTGATAGCCAATGACCGAATTGCTTGTTTCCGGCTAGGTGCACCCCGATGCCAAATGCTTAAGAATCGTGAACTAGAATGCGAGCTCCTGTGCGGGGCAACCCTGGCTCATTTACTGAGCTCGTGTGCGGGGACCCTGGCTCGTCTACATGTGGGTATTGGGGGTAAGAGTTAAGCGGCCAATCAACTGGGAGTCTGCCCGATCAGCAACTGCAGTGGTAAGGCGTAAACTCTGGGTTTTGGGGTAGTGTTAAGCGGCCAATCAGCGTGAATGCCAAACCATTCAGCTGTAAGGCGTAAACATCTACAAACAACTTGAAATGTGACTAGTGAAATGATTGAGATTGTTAGTAGCTTGGCTACTCTTGTCTTGTCCCGATATTTGTTCTCTTGTACTTATTGTCTCGCCATGTCTTGCTTGTGCACTCATGCTATAACTGCCATGTCATGCATACTATAACTGCTAGGTTGCTAGTTGCCTTACTTTCAGTTTCCTTGCCCAAGTCTTTTAGACTTGCTGACATGTGCCCCTTTACTCTTTTGGGTGACACATGTTAGATCCTGAGCCTGAATACCTTGTTGAGGACGAGGTGGTTGCTGACGCCGAGCCCGAGCTTGTGTTTGACGGGGAGTACGTGGACACTGGGGACCAGTCCTAGTGTCTTCGTTGTGTTTTCCCTTTTGTTTAGTCTGCTATTTTGTTGTCGGTGCGTAGCACCTATACTTTGTTGCGTTGTTGCTTTTGTTGGCCTTGTTCTGGGCCTTTAGACTCTTTCTTTTAGCCTGGTGGCTTTTCTGGATGTTGAACTTACTTTTCATGTTGGACAAATTATGAGATATGAGAATTTATTTCTGTCTCTCCTTGTGTTATTATTGTTGTTCCGTTTGTGGTTACAGGGACCTGCTTATGTTTTATTGACGCTTATCGGGTTTGGGGCTTCACAGCTTCACTCTCGTGCGGACCTTTTCACGTCTCGCCTCCATTTTAGGGATGCGGGTCGTGACAGGTTTTGTTGGTGGCCCATGCAGGTCCTCTTCTGTAACTGCGATTATCGGAATAACGATGATAATATTTGAACGTCCAATAAAACTAAGTTCGACGTCCGAGTCATAAGCTATGAGTCTAATCTGATTCGTTCTCTGTGTCATTAGATGGCAGGAAGGCGATTCACCCGTGGTGGAGGTAGTGGTGCGCTCCCTCATGATGAGGAGCCTGAGCGGGAACCTACCAACGGAGAGATGATGCGGATGATGCTTCAGATGATGCAAGTGCAGCAGGGCGTGCTCCTGCAAGTCCAGAATGCTCCACTTGCTCGAGCTGCCCGGGCACTTCCGGATGTCCCTCGCTCCGAGCCGGGAGCGAAGCAATTTCGGGAGCTGGGTCCCGCATATTTTGATGGATCTGAGGGTCCTCTGGCTGCCGATGAATGGATTCGGAACATTGAGGATAACTTGAAGATGGCCAAGATCACCCCGGCTGGATGGGTTGATTTGGCGAAGAGGCAACTTAAGGATAATGCTCGGAACTGGTGGGATGCGGAAGAGAAGATGTTGGTGGAGCCGATAGCTTGGGCTACCTTTAAGTCCAGGTTTGATGAAGAGTTCTTTCCGAAGGCTGCTAGGAAGGAGATGCTGCAGCGCTTCATTGATCTGAAGCAAGGGAGCTTGACGGTGGACCTGTACCACCAAGAGTTCACTAGGCTGAGTCGGTTCGCACCGAAGATGGTGCAGGATGCTGATGAGAGGGCTCAGAGGTTCCTGCAGGGACTTGCTTTGGAGCTCCAGAGTTTTGTGTCTTCCTCCGATCTGGACTCTTATCAGAAGGTTCTGGTCGCTGCCAGGAGGCAGGAGCTGAACTTGAGTCAGAGGAGGGGACATGTTTCTGGTGCTGGGAAGAGGCCTATGGAGCAGGCCAGGGTGGTGGTTAGGCCTGGTTTCAAGCCTAATCAGCCAGCTCAGTTCAAGAGGCCAGGAGGGCCTGTTCAGAAGACTTGCCATTTCTGCGGCAAGCCTGGCCACATCAAGGATCAGTGTAGGAAGTTTCTGGGCCAGTGTTTGGTTTGTGGTGATGCTTCCCATGTCGCGAAGGATTGTCGGCATGCGAATCAGCTGCGGAGGGCACCTGTTGCAGCACAGCCGTTGCAGCAGCGAGCGTCTGTTCCTGCTGGGCGTGGAGCGGCTCTTGTTCCACAGAGGCAGGCTTTTCAGCAGGCTATTCCACCGAGGAGGCAGGCTTTTCTGATGACCGCTGCGGAGAGCGAGGCTGTGGATGAGGTTATCGCAGGTAATCCTCAATCTAGCTGTTACTTTCCTAGCTGGTTTTGATTGTTAGATTGTGTTGTTTGCTTGAACATGCTTGTTTGCTAGACTAGGGTTTGATTGTTAATTGCTTGTTAGGTGTGGTTTTGGTGTGCACATTTCCTGCACGGGTCCTCTTTGACTCTGGTGCATCGATGTGCATTATTTCTCGGAGCTTCGTGGAGAAGCATTCCTTGTCGACGTCCCCTCTTCCCAAGAGTTGGAATATCGTTACAGGGAATGGCGTGGTCTCGGTGCATCGTGGTTGCAATTCTTGCTCGTTGGTGGTCTGTGGAGATGAGCTTTACGCTGATTTCATTGTCCACGACATCATCAACTATGATGCAGTTCTTGGGATGGACTGGCTTGCAAGCTTCTATGCTACGATCGACTGTCGGAGGAAGAAGGTGGTGTTCGAGATTCCCGGACATCCAGTATTTGAGTTCAGCCGTGGTAGCAGTTCGCTTGGTCCTGTCAGATTTCGGGCCAGACCGGTGGAGGTTGTGGCTATGCAGATGGAGCTGGAGTGGCCAGCTGTTGTGCGGGATTTCGATGACGTCTTCCCTGAGGAGATGTCTGGTTTGCCACCTGATCGAGCTTTAAAATTTTCTATTGATCTTATTCCGGGAGCGCAGCCGATTTCGAAGGCGCCGTATCGTATGGCACCCGCTGAGTTGGAAGAGTTGAGGAAGCAGCTGGATGAGCTCTTGCAGAAGGGTTATATCAACCCTAGTGTGTCTCCGTGGGGAGCACCGGTATTGTTGGTGAAGAAGAAGGATGGTTCGCGTCGCATGTGCGTGGACTATCGGGAGTTGAATGCGGTGACCATCAAGAATAAATACCCGTTGCCTCGCATCGATGATATTTTTGATCAGCTTGGAGGTTCGAGGGTGTTTTCTAAATTGGATTTGAGGAGTGGTTACCATCAGTTGAAGGTGAAGAAGGGAGATGTTCCGAAGACAGCGTTCAGGACGAAGTATGGACACTACGAGTTTGTGGTTATGCCCTTCGGTGTAACCAATGCACCCGCAGTTTTCATGAATCTGATGAACCTGATTTTCTACGACTTCTTGGATAAGTTTGTCGTTATCTTTATTGACGACATTCTGATCTATTCGAAGTCGGAGGAGGAGCATGCATCGCACTTGAGGACGGTGTTGGAGATTTTGAGGAAGCATCGGTTGTATGCTAAATTTTCGAAATGCGAGTTTTGGCTGGATAGAGTTGCTTTTCTGGGGCATGTGGTGACTGGAGATGGTATTTCAGTGGATCCCGAGAAGATTAGGGCCATCAGAGAGTGGCCTGTTCCGTCGTCAGCGTCTGAGATCCGGAGTTTCCTTGGACTTGCCGGTTATTATCGGCGTTTCATTAAGGACTTTTCCCGTATTGCTGAGCCGATGACCAGGTTGACGCGGAAGGATATACCTTTTGTTTGGTCGGGTGATTGTGAGAATGCTTTTGGTGTTCTGAGGGAGAGGTTGACGACTGCCCCTATTCTTGTTGTGCCTGATCGCAGCGGTGGATTTGAGATCTTTTGCGATGCTTCTGGTAAGGGTCTCGGTTGTGTGTTGCATCAGCACGGGCATGTTGTGGCGTATGCGTCTCGTCAGCTTAAGGTTCATGAGAAGAATTACCCGACGCATGATTTGGAGTTGGCTGCCGTTGTGTTTGCTCTTAAGATTTGGAGGCACTTCCTGCTGAGTGAGAAAGTGAAGATTTTCACCGATCACAAAAGCTTGAAGTATATTTTTACTCAGAAGGAGCTCAACATGCGACAGCGTCGATGGTTGGAGCTCATGGAGGATTATGAGATTGATTTGCAGTATCACCCTGGCAAGGTGAATGTGGTTCCTGATGCGCTGAGTAGGCTTCCAGCGGTGATGATTTTGACCTCGCAGTGGAGATTGCAGCAGGATTTTTGCGAGTCTGGTGTTGAGATTGTTCTTCCCGGGGAGGCTTCTTCGTTGATGTACATGCAGGTACAGTCAACGATCGTGGATCGGATTAAGGCTGGCCAGGCTGAGGATCCGAAGCTGGTGAGGATTCGGGAGCAGGTTGAAGCCGGTCTGCGGACTGACTTTTTGATTCATGAGGATGGCTCGCTGAGGTTTGGAGCCAGGTTGTGTGTGCCAGCTGGGGATATTAGAGAGGAGTTGATGGTGGAGGCACACAGTTCGCCGTATTCTGTGCATCCTGGTGGCACCAAGATGTACCAGGATCTTCGTCTGAACTATTGGTGGCATGGTATGAAGAGGAGTGTGGCTCGGAGTGTGGCCAAGTGTTTGGTTTGCCAGCAAGTGAAGGCGGAGCATCAGCGTACGGCCGGGTTGCTACAACCGCTTCCGATTCCGGAGTGGAAATGGCAACACATCACTATGGATTTCGTGACTGGACTACCTCGGAGTCCGAAGCAGAATGACGCGATTTGGGTGATCGTAGATTGATTGACCAAATCCACGCACTTTATTCCATTCCGAGTGGGACAGTCCACTGAGGCGCTAGCAAGGAGATATATGGAGGAAAATTCTTTTACCCTCCGTTTTTATTTCCTTTTTCCTAGTTGTGCGACTTCACGGAGTCCCCGTGAGTATCGTGTCGGACAGAGACACGAGGTTCACATCTCAGTTCTGGCAGAGTTTGCAGAAGAGCTTGGGTACGCGTCTGAGTTTCAGCACGACGTACCATCCGCAGACGGATGGCCAGTCCGAGAGGACGATTCAGATTTTGGAAGACATGCTGAGGGCGTGCATGTTGGATTTCAAGGGTTCGTGGGAGGACCATCTACATCTGGTAGAGTTTTCTTACAACAACAGCTTCCAGGCGTCTATTGGCATGGCGCCTTTCGCCGCTTTATATGGGAGGAAATGTCGATCGCCTTTGAGTTGGGATGACGTTGGTGATCGGGAGTTGTTGGGACCTGAGATGATTGTGGAGGCCGTGGATATTGTCAGGAGCATTCGGGAGAGGTTGAGGATTGCTCAGGACCGTTTTAAGCATTGGGCGGATGCTAAACGTCGTCCTTTGGAATTTCAGCCTGGAGATCATGTGTTTCTGAAGATTTCCCCGAATCGTGGTGTGATTCGTTTTGGGAAGCGAGGGAAGTTGAGCCCGCGATACATTGGACCGTTTGATATTCTGGAGAAAGTTGGCGAGGTAGCTTATCGCTTAGCCTTGCCGCCATCTTTGGAGGGAGTTCACAATGTTTTCCATGTGTCGCAGCTTCGTCGATACATTAGCGATCCATCTCATGCTGTGGATTTTTCGGAGATTACCGTTCGCCCCGACATGACGTATGACCAGCATCCAGTGCAGATTCTGGACAGGCGTCAGAAGTCGCTTCGGAACAAGATTGTCAATCTTGTGAGGGTGATGTGGCGACACGGCTCGCCCGGAGAGTCTACTTGGGAGAATGAGGATGAGATGCGAGAGCGTTTTCCACTTTTGTTCCCGGACACGTGAGTGTTGGGAAATTCCGAGGACGGAATTTTTCTTAAGTTGGGGAGGATGTAACGACTGGTTTTCTTGTATCTGGATATATTATATTATATTATATGTTTTGGTGGATTTTCTCCTTATATGTGGTTTTCGTCTCCGTAACTTTCATTTTCGATCGTTTCGTCGTGTTTTCTTGTTTCTTCCATAGAATCGTCGATTTCGGAGCAAGTCATTCGTGACGGGCTTCGTATCGGTCATATCTTATTGTTAGATCAAGCCTAGGAGTCTTAGGAATCGATCCTGGAGCTCCGCGCTCCATATCGGAACTTTTGGTGCTAATTAGCCGGTGTAAGAAGGGGCCACCGACCGACTAGATGACGATCCAGTCGGTCGGCAAACCTTCTTGAACCGACTAGTTGGCTTTCTAAATTATTCAGGAGTTACTGTTTATCGTTAGTCGGTCTAAGAACGTTGGTTGACCGACTAGGTTGCAAACTAGTCGGTCGGCAATGCTTCTTTAACCGACTAACTCATCAACTATTTTGATGCAAGTTATTGTTCCTTCTTAGTCGGTCTAAGTTCATCTTTCGACCGACTAGTTGTTAAACTAGTCGGTTAAGTTTTGTACTCAGACCGACTAATTCTTAGTTCTTCTGTACAGCCAAGTTACTGTTTACTCTTAGTCGGTCTAAGAACGTTCATCGACCAACTAGATGTCAAACTAGTCGGTCAGTAGTTGTTCTTTGACCGACTAACTCTTAGTTCAGGTTTTCGACTGGAGCTACTGTTTACACTTAGTCGGTCTACGTTGGTCAACCGATCGACTAGTTCTCAAACTAGTCGGTCAACAGTTGTGCTTTGACCGACTAAGTAGTGCAGGAAACCCTAGTTTTGCCCTAGCCGCCACCAAACTCTATAAATACCCCTCCAAACGTTTTCTTCTTCTCCCTCACGATCTAAAACCCTAATTTCTCCCCCATTGAGCCCCCTTCCACCTCAAACCCTTATTCCTTCATCCCAAGCCCAAGATCCATCATCCAAACTCTCCCTTAACACTTTCTACCTCTCATCTTCCCCAAAACCTCATCAAATCCCCAAAATCCCCTAAAAATCCTATTTCTCCAAACTTCTCCAATCATTTCCAGATCTGAACCCTAGGTTCCCCGGAGCGTTTCTTCCGTCGCCGTGGTTGCTCGGCGTTATTCTCCCGTTCCCTATACGGTAATAATCGATCTCTTGATGTTTTCATAACCCATTGTGTTTTTGTGAAACCCTAATGAAATAAATGTTGTTTTGATGGTTGTTTCTCCATAACAGCGACTCCCCGTAGATTAGCATCCGTGAGGCGAACCCTCGTGATCGTCATCCTCGGTGCTAGGCAAGTGGAACTTGCCACTTAGGGTTTAGGCCATGTTTTAGGCCATTTGCTTGTTGTAGGCGTAAAAGAGACTAGGCGACGAAATGATACTCGCCTAGGCGCAAATTTAGGAGCTAGCTTGACAACGAAGCTAGATCCGACATTTATCATGTTGCACAATTACCATGTCATGTTTAATTTCCATTAACGGTACGCAAATTAATTGTCATGTCATTGCATTCTTTAAGTGTTTCCGTGATTGCGTAGCTTCGCTACAATGCTTGTGTTCCTGGCTCGTGTTCCAGAAGCGGGCCATGTGTTGGTTGATAGCCAATGCCCGAATTGCTTGTTTCCGGCTAGGTGCACCCCTATGCCAAATGCTTAAGAATCGTGAACTAGAATGCGAGCTCCTGTGCGGGGCAACCCTGGCTCATTTACTGAGCTCGTGTGCGGGGACCCTGGCTCGTTTACATGTGGGTATTGGGGGTAAGAGTTAAGCGGCCAATCAACTGGGAGTCTGCCCGATCAGCAACTGCAGTGGTAAGGCGTAAACTCTGGGTTTTGGGGTAGTGTTAAGCGGCCAATCAGCGTGAATGCCAAACCATTCAGCTGTAAGGCGTAAACATCTACAAACAACTTGAAACGTGACTAGTGAAATGATTGAGATTGTTAGTAGCTTGGCTACTCTTGTCTTGTCCCGATATTTGTTCTCTTGTACTTATTGTCTCGCCATGTCTTGCTTGTGCACTCATGCTATAACTGCCATGTCATGCATACTATAACTGCTAGGTTGCTAGTTGCCTTACTTTCAGTTTCCTTGCCCAAGTCTTTTAGACTTGCTGACATGTGCCCCTTTACTCTTTTGGGTGACACATGTTAGATCCTGAGCCTGAATACCTTGTTGAGGACGAGGTGGTTGCTGACGCCGAGCCCGAGCTTGTGTTTGACGGGGAGTACGTGGACACTGGGGACCAGTCCTAGTGTCTTCGTTGTGTTTTCCCTTTTGTTTAGTCTGCTATTTTGTTGTCGGTGCGTAGCACCTATACCTTGTTGCGTTGTTGCTTTTGTTGGCCTTGTTCTGGGCCTTTAGACTCTTTCTTTTAGCCTGGTGGCTTTTCTGGATGTTGAACTTACTTTTCATGTTGGACAAATTATGAGATATGAGAATTTATTTCTGTCTCTCCTTGTGTTATTATTGTTGTTCCGTTTGTGGTTACAGGGACATGCTTATGTTTTATTGACGCTTATCGGGTTTGTGGCTTCACAGCTTCACTCTCGTGCAGACCTTTTCACGTCTCGCCTCCATTTTAGGGAAGCGGGTCGTGACACCCACCAAACCCGAATTTTCTAGTTAGGGTTTTTTGAAACCTGGGATTTTCTTGACGGCTATGTTTCTAAGAGAAGCATGACTTTTGGCTAACTTTGGACAATTGTTTGAAGGGTCAAACGGACTCGGATTAATGAGCCGTTTTTTCCTACACGTTCACCGTTGAACCCTCTTCGATTTGGTAGGTTGTACCAACATTGAAGCTCAACGGTGAGGGAGTTAAAATTCGAGGAAGTTTGCCCTTTGTGAAAGGCAAACTAACTTGATTTAATTAATCCCAAATTAATAGTCCCACCTCGGTTGTGGAGAAAAGGGAAGAGTCAGCCGCCTCTATAAATAGAGGCCAGCCCCTTCCTTATAACTCGTCACAAGCTCTAGATCTGAGCGGCTCTCGTAAATGTTGGAGCACGCTCGGATCTCAGCTAAATTAATATTTCTCCTCTCCCTATAAATTTCTGCCTTGCTCCTGAGGGCTCTAGCAAAGCCGCAAAGGAGTTCGGATTCAGATCCGAAATCTAGGCGGAGGTTTCACTCGCGTGAAACTTTCTTCAGGCATGGTTGGCTCGGCGACACGGGATTGATCGCCTCGGGATGCGGAGCGGTTCGAGGAGCGGTTCGAGGAGCGGCTCGACGTGGGACGGGAGCGGCTCAGAAGACGGTGCAGAACATCTCGCCTGCCCCAGGGTTGAGATTCCGGGTATGTGTTAATTCAGCATTAGTTTAATTTAATCGCAGTAGGCTAGATCCTTCTTGGGATGGTCAGACCCATCCCAAGTCGGCATAGATCTTGGATTAGGGTCTTGGACCTTAGGGTTAAATGTTAATTAGATTAACATGTTTATTTTTCCGCTGCTTTTCTGTCTATGTTCCGTCCGACTTAGGACGGGCATAGAGTTTTTGTGCCCTAAGGGTCCCTGAAATCCTAACAGTGGCATCAGAGCTTGTTGAGCTTGAGTACGGGTTCTCGGGTTATGAGCCGACCCGAAGTAATCGCTCTTACCGTACCAAGTCCCGATAAGATGGGGATCTTATAATGGGTTGGGCATTGTCGAGAGGCATGCCGTAAAACAAGTTTCTGAGGTATCTTGTGACGGGTCTAGGGTGCCATGGATGATGGGCCTTAACAGCGTCGCAATGATATCAGAGTGATACCCCAACAGTGGTATCAGAGCTTTGTCTGCGTTGCGATCTAAGCCTACGATTAAATTAAACTTTGAAATGCTTTTAAATACTTTTAAAAATGTTTTTAAAGTTATGAGATAAATTTTAAAAATGTTTTTGATGTTTAAAAATCTATGTGATAAATTTTTAAACATGAAATTTTTTTAAATGACGTTTTAAAATTTATGTGATAATTTTTAAAACTAATTTTAAATCTTTTAAAATTTATGCGATAAGTTTTAAGTGCCTAAAAATTTTATATGATAAATTTTTAAGCATGAAAGTTTTTTAAAATGATGTTTTAATTTTATGAGATATTTTAAAACTGATTTTAAAGGTTAAAATTTTTATGCGATAATTTTTTTAAACGTAACATGCAAATTTGTGATTTTAAAAACAAATTTTTATGAGATAAAAATAAAATATTTTTAAAATCATATTTTAAATTTAAATGTTAAATTTATGTTTGCATGCTAAAGTTGTTTATGTGATAGACATTGTTCTATTTAAATTGCTAAATAGTTGTACACCTTTTATGCGATAAATTAGTGTAGCTTTATTTTTAATATAGCTAGTTCATCTTGTCCCTTATTTGATAACACAAGACAACCTTTTAGGTTAGCCATTGAGAAATGATTAAAATTTATTACTTGAATTTTAATGACATGCTATGTTTTAATAAAATATTAACAACACTTCAAGACCTAATTCCTGATTAGGGTAGTCCTTTTAATGAAAATCTTAATTCTAATTGTTATTATTAATTCTCATTAAAGGACTTCGCTTTTAGCGTTGGTTAATAAATTTTATTAAAATCCTAATAACGATTAGGATAGCACGTGAACCTTATAGTTGATAAGGTCTTAATAAAAGTTATTAAACAAATCCTAAAATTTTGAATTTAAGGATGCAACTAGTTGATAGGATTAATTAGTCGTTAATAAAAGCTGTTTAGTCTATGGCACACATACAAAAATGACAAGCTTCATTCAATGGACCATGATCCAGTCAATGTGCTTGGCTAAGAGTTCTGGATCACCCTTTAAGGGATAGTGATCCTGGCTTAGTCAATTCCCTGGCTGTGTTCCGCTGGACCGCAATGTCGCGAATCATGATTGTATGACACCCTGAACTATATCTAGTCAATGTGTTATAAATCTTATTAAAGATTAATCCGTATCCCTCCTTGATTTTGGAGCTTGGTAACTCAAAGAAGACAATTATAGTTGTTGAGTCTCCTCAAGCTATGACATGTTTATCTTTAAGGAACAAACTCCAACATACATGTGATGTAGTTAAGACTTGACCCAAATCGATACGTCGGGTCTCCTCGAGCATCGATCTAAGTCAAATCTGGACACGAAATCAAGGGTCTGACTAGACCAGTCATTATGATTTGTTGAGTCTCCTCAAGATCATAAGTGACTGTGGGTAAAAAACGATAAGGAGTCACATGTGATGTGATTGACTAAGAGTTAGTCTACCAATCATGGAACCAATCAACTTGTTGAGTCTCCTCAAGGTTGTGAGGTTCAGGATGATTGGATCCCTCTTTCATTAAATTTTAAATATTTTAATTTGATTAAATCGTTCATTATTAAGCTTTGAAACGATCGTATAAATAGTGAGAGGATATAGATAGATAAAAGCCATTCTACCTATATTTAATTTTGAACATATGCCAAAACTAGGGCAAGACTATGTTTTACCGAAGGAATCAAAATATAAATTTTTAATGGAATTAGTTAATTGGTCAAATAGGTTGATTAAGTGAATATCAAGTTAAATTCTAATTGATAGGATTAAACTATATTCTCGTTGACATTAAAATGACCTTCTAAAGAACAGAATTAAGAAATACGATTTCATTAAGTTCTGGGTCCAACAAATAAATTCACGCTACATGTCACCCGTCTCTATATGAGATAGCTTGAACATATAGGATATTCGAAGTATGTTTCTCCCTACAACTTGTCGAGCTACCCTCAAGGTTGTATGGACAAACAATTTTGATCCGCAAAAGTTCGAGAATTCGATCAAACTGTTTGAGTCGAATACGAGTGCATGAGCGGTGCAAGACTATGTATCCCAACCGGATCTTGAGACAAGCAACTTCTTGAGCTACACTCAAGATTGCACCTCTCAGACGTTTGGATACATAAGATGCTTGCATAGCTATTTATTTATGTTGGGCTATTTATATCTAAATGTGATTTAGAAAAGGAAGAAGGCACTCCGGAAAGTCAATCGAGTTTAATAGTTTAATTTATCATTAGTAAAGGCATAAGTAGGAGGAAATGAAAATGTGACATATTTTGATGTCACGATTTTATAATTATTGTTATACAAAAGACGTCTAACACAATTTGACGAATGTCGTCACCTCGCTTCTGAAGCAATGTTTTGCGTTAGTAATTTATGTATAGCGATAATATATATATTAAATGTTAATATATATAAATACATAAGATTAGTAGCAAACTTTTATGGAAAAATAGACTAGGCCGTATCGAGAGACTAAGCTTCACAAGTCACATAAAGAGGGGTCTGACCTCTCGTATTATGAAGTCTGCGGACACTTGTGAGTCTTATCCTCTTAGATAGAATGGCCGAAACCCATCTGTAAGACAGTGGGAGAATGAGTTGTCGAACTCAGTCTGGTACATACTGATGAACCCGAGTCTAGATTAACCAAATTAAGTTATTCATATATTTTATTAAGACACGTGTTCTTGATGAAACACAAGTCTGATAAAATAAAGAACGAAATGACTAAAGTATTTAAACTGATTCGATTAGATCAATGGTCAAATACTTAGCTACAGTAAATCTTGCGTAATTAAAAGAAAATGTGATTTTCTCTCAGGTCAAGTCTGTTAACACATCTGTGTGTCAAAAGGTATGAATCACACTTATTTAGACTTGGTGTGATCCATTGTAAGTGACTCTGAGTTAAGTCCTCCTTCTGTTTCAAGTCCCAGATTGTAATGCCTAGGTTTTGATAATGTTCTGTGAGGACATTATCAATAAGATATTCATTAAATAAATCATTAGGAAGTTGTATAATTACTTGAATTTCGTGAGACGAAGAGTCGAGTTAAACATCATAACTGATGATGACTTATTCAACTTCCGGGATGAAATTCGAAGTAGTAACTCCAATTTAAAAACTTGATGCAATCAAAACAGGTCCGTGTGAGTAAATAAATTTTGGAATTTAGTTTATGTGCACAAGGAAAATGTTTCCTCACTTTCTGCAAGTAAATCTTTAAGTTAAAAGATTGGTGCAGAAAGGAATATAGTGAAGTGCAATCATGTTGGTCGAGAACTGTTTTTCCATACTAATTCCTATAAACGGATTATGTTGAAACCGTCTCGCCAATAGATGTGTACAGATCTACTCGGACCAAAACTCGATGTAAACGCTTGAGTTGATCATGAAAAATGGAGCATTCACTTATAAGTTCTTTTTTCTGAATATGATTTAGACGGACCAACTTATATGAATTAACCAGAAAGTTTTCAAGGTCAGTGGGAGCATATAAATTACATGCGAGGCATCAAAGTGATGGAACATATATTTTGACAAAGTGATCAAAAGAGTTTGATACTTTATCAGAAATAAATATGAGCCATTTGAAATGACCAGTAACAAATTTAAATGATTATCGTAAGGTACGATGAACTGGATAAGATCCAAGTAAATAAAAATATTATGGATTCCGAACGACCAAGTGAATTATTTGAATGGTTGGTCTAACATGAACATAGAAACCCCTTAAGTCTATAGTGTAGACGGTTTTAGCAAATCCACTCACGAAGGATCTATCACATGAAGTCGAGAAAACTTATGTGTAAAAACGGTATAAGATACCGAGTTAAATGGGCCGGAGTGCAAGTGGGAGATGTTGAGAGATAGTACCCTTGAGGCAATCTATCTCCATGTGTGAATAGCACAAATATCTTGTTCGAAATAACAGTAAGCTGTTTGGTAATAATTTATCTAAGTTATGTTATAATGTAGTTAACATTAGATATTAACTTAGATAAAGTCCTGAGACTTTATGCACGGTCAAACAGGTATCGAGATGAGTATCTCGATCATGGAGAAATGTTTGACCGTCTGTAGCATAAGTCTAAAAGGGTTCGTAGTCGTAGATGTTTTGAGACAAGGATATCGAAACATCGGATAAACTATTGTGTCTTAGTCTTCACCGTTTAGCGGTGGCGATGATCTCATGATCGCTTGACTTGGCGAAGTCGTAGACGAGACACAGGTGCTCATTAGAGAATGAGTTCACTGAACGATCCACAAGAGTTATCATATGGTTATATTGACCAATCTGTCAATGATGACTCTGAGTGATGATAGGCTAGTTGGTCTTTTGACTTGAGGTCATTTTGACGAACCTGTGTATGAACGGTGCCACTTAGATCAAATGACCTAGCTTCGAGGCAAGGCCTGTCGAAAGGTCTTTGATTGGGTGACACTTGAAGCGTATGGGGAGAGTAATGACCAAGAGAGAATTCGTCTCTCCCGGTCAATGGGAGTTAGTGTCATAGGGTTAGTTCGGTCTTTAGTAAAAACTCTGGCCAGAGTATGTTGGAAAAAGTCCAACATTTTTGACTAAAAGATCGATAGAAACTAACCGGAGTCAAGTTATTGGGGTTGACAGTTTGATCGTACCCTAGACTTGATCTACACGACATAGTTAAGACGAAGAGACTATAACTGCGGAATTCATCACGGAAACAGTCAGGGTGGTCCCGACAATACTCATGTGAATGAGTCAACCACATAATGATGATTCCTGAAGCAGGGACGGTAACCACTGCGCGTGGTCACTGCCGAATAGGGCTTCGAGCCCAACCTGTTGTAAGGGTCAGGCTGTAGGGTCTCACACAGAGTGTGACCTTCGTCTAGTAATAGGTAGAAATTAGTTAGGGAGAATAATTTGCATTTGATGCAATGGATAAAATATTGCAAAAGATATTTGCAATCATCTCCTGCATTCGGGATAAATGATCCTGAGTGCAAGTGGGAGATGTAGAGGAATATGCCCTCAGATCATTTGTATTTGATGCAAATGAAAATTTAAGCCTAGATAGGGACTAATTTGCATATGATGCAAAAGAGATTAAATGTGTCTCAAATTGTTTAAGACTATATTTAATTAAATAAACGTGTTGACAAGATTACCTAGATGACAGGATCGTCCCGCTCTAAACACAGGTCCAAACCGCGTCAAAAACAGAGTCCAAATGCACAAGTTATAGCCAAAACAAGTCAGCCCAAACTGTTGGGCTGAAACCAGCGAAAATGGAGACCCACCAAGCCCGAATTTTCTGGTTAGGGTTTTTTGAAACCTGGGATTTTCTTGACGGCTATGTTTCTAAGAGAAGCATGACTTTTGGCTAACTTTGGACAATTGTTTGAAGGGTCAAACGGACTCGGATTAACGAGCCGTTTTTTCCTACACGTTCACCGTTGAACCCTCTTCGATTTGGTAGGTTGTACCAACATTGAAGCTCAACGATGAGGGAGTTAAAATTCGAGGAAGTTTGCCCTTTGTGAAAGGCAAATTAACTTGATTTAATTAATCCCAAATTAATAGTCCCACCTCGGTTGTGGAGAAAAGGGAAGAGTCAGCCGCCTCTATAAATAGAGGCCCTCCCCCTTCCGTATAACTCATCCCAAGCTCTAGATCTGAGCGGTTCTCGTAAATGTTGGAGCACGCTCGGATCTAAGCTAAATTAATATTTCTCCTCTCCCTATAAATTTCTGCCTTGCTCCTGAGGGCTCTAGCAAAGCCGCAAAGGAGTTCGGATTCAGATCCGAAATCTAGGCGGAGGTTTCACTCGCGTGAAACTTTCTTCAGCGCATGGTTGGCTCGGCGACACGGGATTGATCGCCTCGGGATGCGGAGCGGTTCGAGGAGCGGTTCAGGGAGCGGTTTGAGGAGAGGCTCGGCGTGGGACGGGAGCGGCTCAGAAGATGGTGCGGAACATCTCGCCTGCCCCAGGGTTGAGATTCCGGGTATGTGTTAATTAAGCATTAGTTTAATTTAATCGCAGTAGGCTAGATCCTTCTTGGGATGGTCAGACCCATCCCAAGTCGGCATAGATCATGGATCAGGGTCTTGGACCTTAGGGTTAAATGTTAATTAGATTAACATGTTTATTTTTCCGCTGCTTTTCTGTCTATGTTCCGTCTGACTTAGGACGGGCATAGAGTTTTTGTGCCCTAAAGGTCCCTGAAATCCCAACACTTTTAAACAACATTCTTCATTCCTCCTCCTCTCCTCTCCTCTCCTCTCCTCTTCTACTTACTCCAACCGACTCCAACTCCACCCCCTGGAACATGTTGATGCCCCCGACCTCGCATCCTTATCCACTCTCCACAAAAAAAATCTCCAAAAATTCTCAAAATAGCACAAAATTATCACAAAATTGTCACATGATGAAGTACAAAATCATCATCATCTGCTTTCCTCTTCCCATCTCGTCTTCCTTCTCTCCTCTCCTAAAAAACACTCCAAAATCTCCCAAAAATTTCTTGAAATAGCATAAAATTATTACAAGAGGTACAAAACTGTCACCCACGATGAAGCATAAAAAGAATCACGCGTGATGAGCTGCACAAAAATTGTCACCAACCAATTCCTGAGGGGGGAAGAGGAGGGTAATAGAGGTGAGGAGAAGGGATGAAGCGAAGGGTGATAATTTGGGGATATGTGTGTGTAAAGTAAAAACTTCGTTTTTTTTTTGGGGGGGGGGGGGGGTTTGGCCGCGGGGGGGGGGGGGGGGGGGGGGGTAGTGCGTGTGCATAAAGTGGTCTGTGTGGTCTGTTGTACATAATTTCATAACGATAGGGTCGGTTGACAGTTGAAAGTGGGTATTGGAATCTTGATGTGGTGTAGGTTCTAAATTTGAAATTTGTAAAATTTTATGTATAAAAAATGGTAAAATTTTTTGTTTGTTTAGATGAAAAGTGTGTTGAAAAAGACCCACATGTCCCATGACGGAGAATAATAAAATATAACTTAAAAACTTTTTTAAATAATTTCTAATTTAATGAGGCTCACCTGACTGGGTTCTGTCCACAATTCGTGAAAAATTCATATGCCGAGATTATTTCTAATGTGCCATGCCACGATTGTAAAAATCACGTTCACGCCCAAACAGATTTTTCAATGTTGGTGGATAGAAAGTGCGTCAGAAAGTGGATGGTTCCTGATACGACCCAATGCAGGCCAGAGACTGTCCAGTTAATTATCTCTAGTCGATAAGCTCAGTAAGACTCACAACTTCGGCCCATCAATACAGAAGCCCTCCTCATTCATAGCGACATCATGACTGACTGTTGAGCTCTGGCTGATACCGAGTCTACTCATTAACCAGGCGTTCAATGTTTGACCACTAGCTCGTCATCAATACTAATAGCACTTGCCAAAAGCTATAAAGCATCATAAATGCTTGAGCATTAGGGGTGGCTCACATTCACAAGACCATCACCTATAAATATTCTCTTAAACAACGTGAAAAGGGACAAATTTCTGAGATCCAACACTCAAGTATTCCTATACTCACAATCAGCTCCACCTAAATTATATTTCCTCCATAGCTCGGACCGAGAACTAGCAAACAACCTCCCAACAGGTTGGATATAGTTTCACTGAACTTCTTCTAGTCATCTACTAACTTAAGCATCGGAGAGGATTAGGTCGGACCCCAGATCCGACCTAGTGATGAGCTTCATGTGTTGCTGATAGCTGGGAAGATTGCTCGTGTAGGGAATGAACCGATAGGAGTAGAAGAGGAAGCAAGCACAAGGTCCCCTAAAAACGGCGTATATCTACCCAACAATCGCTACGCCGCGATCTTTCAGAGATATAGTATAATAGCACAATATCCAACCAAAACAAGTAATACGAAAAGCAATGAAAGTAGGAAAGCAACAAATCAAGAGACACAAAATTTACATTGGGTCGGCCCACTAACGGAGCCTACGTCCAGCTTTCCGATGACGGTTTCCACTAATATGCTCAGAGAGAATTACATCGACTTCTTCAATATTCTTCAACAAAAGTGAGCACTAATAACTCAACACATGGAGTTTAAACTCTACTCACTAACCTAATGGAGATCTCAAATCTCACCAACAGAAAAGAAAACAAAAGCTCTCACCCAAATCACTCAAACCGAAAAGAGAAACAATAAGAAGAAGGTTATAATGAATTTCACAAAGAAATCTCAAGAAGTTCACTCACTAATTCATGCCCCAAAGCTCCAAGACACACGAGAAAGAAGATACTTAATGACGGCTTGCGCTCTCTTCAAAATAAACCATAAGAGGGGTTTAATTAGCTCCATGGGTTATGTGGAATCTCAGCCGTCCGATTAAACCCCTTTGGAAATCAACGGTCGAGATTAGAATCTCAAATCTGGCCGTTCTAGGGTTTCTGGGTATTGGCACGGCCGTTAGGAATGGCAATATTGTGGGGTGGGGTGGGTATTTAACTACCCAAGCTTGCCCCGTCCCGTCTACGGGCCGGGGCAGGGTGGGTCTCGGGCCGGGGCGGGGTAGGTAACTTCTTACCAAAATCGGGTCGGGTCGGGCCGATCGGATCAAGTCATTACTTCCATCCCTATGAATCCATCAAAATTGGGAGAATTGTGATATATTTGGTAATTTGGAATTGGAAATTGGCTCAAAGGGAGAACAGTGGAACAGAGTATGAGTTATGGGTTATAGACTGGCCGCATGGTCCGCATCAAAATAGTAAGGTTTTTTTAGAACTTCTATAGTTTAACGGGGCGGACCGGGACGGGGCGGCCCGCATACGAAGCCCAAGCTTGCCCCGACCCGTCTGCGGGCCGGGGTGGGCCGGGTCAAAACTGGGTCGGGCCAGTCAGGTCAGGCTATTACTGTCATCCCTAACGGCTGCGCGTCAATTTGTGTCTGTAAAACAGAGAGCTGCTGATGTGCACAAGTAGTGTACACGGCCGTGCAAGCAATACAGATAGTTTGCACGGCCGTGCTAAATAAATGGAGGCCTAGCTGTACGGACAGCAACACAGACGGCTGAATGGCCATGCCGCAAATTTGTCTTCTGATGCCCACGGTCGTGCTAAGACATGAACGACTGTGTCAATCTCCCAGATTCTAAAATTTGAAGCACCAAAAAACAACAAACTCTACCCTGCTACAAATTTCCTCCAACGAACCGTGTCATCAAAGGCTCTTCACGGATCTACCCAGATTCCAGACCTCTCCATTTGATCAAGGAAACACCAACCTGTCATCGAGAACCGTGCCCTTTGGCACATCAACACTCCAAGAGACCTTTCGAGCCCAAACTCCCGTTGAACTCGAAGAACCGAACCATGCTCGCCACCCTACCTGTGACGATCTCTCTCTTTAAGGTTGACAACGCGACTTTATGCTCCATCATCAACTAAAATGACACCAAACATGTGTCTCCCAAAGTACCCGAAGTTGATCCATGGCCGCAATTCACAGTATTCGCCTGAGTTGATATAACGATTCGATTTCATCGTGCACGTTTTTCCGTAACGAAAACAATTTCGAATGAGTTCAAAATGAGTAACTGATTTTTTTCTATTTTTTCATAACTCAAATCTAAAAATAGACTTCATTTTCATGATCCTTGTGACATACGACCCCGTGATATTATTTTCGTAAATTTTCGGACACTTTTAGTTCCAGTGGCAAAGTCGTAATTTCGTAATTTAGTTATAATACTAATTACCATTTTAACTAACCCTTATAACCCCATTTGTCGGCAGCCCGTGCCCAAATGTTAAAATGGATTTCACGTTTTATAGCCTAGTTAACGCTGGACACGTTATATTTAAACCCTTAATAAATTCATTACATACTGAATTAACACCAGGGCACTGGGGTGGGTTTGATCAAAAACTTGCTGAACCAACTACCATCTATGATCATATTTAATTATTTATACAATATTTTAAGTTGCCATCTCATTTCTAAAGCTTATAAAGAAAAACCCACCCCTCTCCCCTATGTCAAACCCAAGGAGCAAACTCCCCTCAATAAACCTGAGCTCCCCCCCATGGCCAAGAGCACCTGCCCCTTGACCCCTCGCCTACACTTCCCTCCCTCCTCCATCGTCACCACCTCTCCCCCTCCATGCCAGCAACACCAAACCCCAGTGGTCCCTTGAGCTCAGAGAATGGCGTCGAGGACCCCGACGAGCTCCTTTCCACTGCTGACGTTACCGACGAAGAAGCTGAGCTCCTTCTCCTTTTGCGGCCGCTCGCACCGCATGCCGGTGGCTGACGCCGACACTGGACCCGCTACTCCACCACCGACGGCCACCTCCCATAACCCCCTCTATCGAAGCTAGGAGCTACACCCCCTGCTCCATGCGCACGCATGGAAGAAGCAAAAAAAAAGACGAAAGAAAAAAATGACAGCACGCAGACGAAAGAAGGATGACAGAAGTAAAGGATTTACCGACGGCCACCTCCCATAACCCCCCTCTGTCGAAGCTAGGAGCTACACCCCCTGCTCCATGCGCGCACATGGAAGAAGCAAAAAAAGACGAAAGAGAAAAACGACAACATGCAGACGAAAGGAGGAGGGCAGAAGTAAAGGATTTTTTGAATTAAATAATAATATAATATTGGTTTATAAGATTATATTTGTATGTAGGAATAATGACATTTTGATATATGTATCAGAACAACGAACGAAGACCATCAGAAGATCCGCGCCTTTGTCATGAACACGTAGGCACTGGTTTCGTTGGAATCAGGCAAGTATATCTCCTATAATAAATTTTTAAAACTATCCGATTCATCATAATGAATTATTTCTTACGGATTTTATCTAAACTTAGGTGTGATACAATTGTCTATAAATATACTAGTTAAGACGAACATCTTGACATATCACATGAAAATTTCTGACGGGTATATATTTTTATAAATTGTTGAACATTAAGATAGTCATTTTATAAATTAGAAAATTAGTTTTTAATTCATTTTAATTTCTAAAAATCATTTTAAAGCTTTTAAAAAATATTTAAAAAAATACATATGAGCTTCAGAAAAATATTTTCTTCCTAGATAAAATTATTTTCTTCATATCTAGCATATCTAAAAATTATTAGAGAGTGTTTTAACCCGTTTTTATCTATTATAAAAATACGAACACGTTAAGAAAAATAGATAGAAAATAGTATGGCTTATAACCGATAATTTCTTGTGATTGCAGGTAACGATTCTCGCGCACGAGCACCCCTAGCTCCAGCCCAGGCTTATTACAACGACATCGAAACTATAAGTCACTCGAATTCTAACTTTAGAAATTTAGATAGTGTACTCGTATGAACTTAGGACATCATAAATAGCCTCAGAACAGTTATTGGCTTTAACAGATGACTATAGACCTAACTAAATAGGAAACTAATTAACTGCAGAACGACTTTGACTTAAACGTACGACATTGCCAAACTTTCAAATTAGGTGGTTGTAGCACACGACCATTTACTTGTGTAAACTGTTTACTAATTGAAAACCACTTGCTCGAAGCATGGAATTCACATCTTTGTTGGACTTGTCTTTATAATTAGCTTTTTGTTTTTTCAATAAGAAAGTCAATCAGTGGTCATGGTTTAACTATCATAGTAAATATGGAACGTCATGTTGCGTGTAACTTAAAAACTATGCATGAACTTTGGATACCTTTACTACATGATTGCTCCCTTTTAAATAGTCACATCACTTGCTGCATGACATCTATAAATGACTCAGTAAATGCTAATGAATTGTTGAATAGAATATCTTGTGGTACATCTTGGGGAATATCTTGTGATACATCTTGTGGATATCATATTGTGGAACATATTGTAATAAAAAGAATATACTTGATAAACATCACAGATACTTGGGGTTTTGGTGTAACTTATAATAGCAGAAGTGCGGGAGCGATCAGTCCGATCTTTGTTGTTGTCACCGTTCGGGTTCTAGCAAACCCTTCAAAGTTGGAAGGTGACAAATTCACAGACTTGATCACAGATTCTTGAACAGTATTGCATGTCTTGAACAGTTTTGCATGTATTGATTGGCACAATTTTGGTTTAACCCGGGTACGTGCACCCATGGTATCAGGTGGACTCTTGGTTGCTCATTGTACTTCACTTTACAAGTCCCGAACTAGGCTAGGCACAATTACTCTCCCTTAACATGGTCATTATTGCTATGGTTGTTCTGGTACATTACTTATTGTACCTGCTCAGTCACCGTGTACTTTACCTATCGCACTTGCATGCTTGCCCACCTTTACTGTGCATGCTTGCCTACCTTTACTTTACTTGTCGCACTTGCATGCTTGCCTACTTGTACTTTGCTTATCGCACTTGCATGCATGTCTGCTCTTACCTCACTTGTTGCACATGCATGATCATCTTTAACTGTTTACCTAGCTTGTTCCGTACTTTTGTACTACTTTATTTCTATTGCTAGAATTGTTGTGACTTATCTACGGTTCCATCTTTGTGGCACCGTCAGACGACGTACAGGTAGAAGAAGAGGTTCATGTGCAGGAGGAGCCAGAGTTCATCCCAGGGGTTGCAGTTTTTGAGTCCATGTCACGGCACATTTCCATTTGTACTTCTTTTCTTTCATGTATCTTTGTTTGAGCATATCGTAAAATATGTATTGTAATAAATGGGCATTGTTTGGGTATTTTTGTACATCTCTGCATCGTAAGCTATTTTGTTTTCACTGGTTAACTTTAGACCTGCGAATATAATCAAATAAGTAATGGTCCCCGAAAGTGGGTCGTTATAGTTGATCCATCTCTACCCACTGAGGAAGCACCGTGCACCGTCTTCCCTAAACATGAAGTGAGAGCAACATCTTCATCCGGCTTCGACGACCTCAACTCACTGCCTTTGGATTTGACTCTCCAATAGGACTTCACCAAAGCACCACCACGATCTCTGTGAGATCCACTGCTCCTAGTCATCTCTGAGTCGCTGGGTCTACGCACTCCAGATGATCCTTTGGACGAAGCACGTCTCGTTCACCTTGAGCCATTCCATCCACGCCGCCTGTGTGAGTGCACATCAATGTGGTGCAGCTGCTCTACCCGAATACCCAACTCCTTGCGCTCAGCAACGGGTCCTCTGGAGGACTGCAACTCTACCCTGAAGCCACCTGCTTCGCTGTAGACAATCTGAGCCACACATGGAGCTGAACCACAATGAGATGTACTATGGACTCTGTCTCATGACGATCTCTCGCTACATACTGCAGCTATCCCATCCTGCAACCGACCACGCTTCTCTGTCACGACGTCATGACCCGCTCCCCAGGATACCCGATAAGTACGAATCCGTATCAGGTGTTCCTAAACTACGGGTGTGAAGAAGAAAGACGAGGAGAGAGAAGAGAAGTACTGCACTAAACATAAAAATTCTGCAGGCCACTACGCACGTGCTGGGAAGTACTAATGATGCTCCAACTCAACACAAAAACAACATAGAGAAATACACTTTATAAAGAACAAATTATTCATTTTATTACATCATTACAAGGAGTACATCATACATCATCTGTACAAGGGGGTACAACAGTGGGGTACAACTAAAAGAGAAACCCCCAAAACAAAAAGTACAAAAGTGTCCACACTCGGTACAACACACCCTCTAGTCTAACCCGGGGAAGTCCAACTGGACAAAATCACACGTAGGCTCTACCTCTACAGTACTGGCACCGGTCTCTGTCTCCGAAACCCGCACAGTCTGCTCGGGTCCCACACCTGAAAACCACAAGATGGGACACGTCAACGCATGACCCAGTAGGAACTCCTAACACTCTAGTATGACCCAATTTTAGAACCGGTACTCTAACTAGACAACTATCTACCGGTGTCACATCAACCACAGAATTAATGCATAAATTAAAGGAATGACACATAAGTGCTGGAAATGAATACAGAACTAACAGAAGTACAACTACTGAATCAATTTGATTAAAAAAATTATACATCAGTTCTGATTTTTGGAAACCCGAGTAAAGCGTATGACGCTAAGGAGCCAGACTTCACCCAGAGTGGGTGAAAAGTGGTACCACCACCAGCGACACGAGCACTGGAGGGGCCTCTCGTAACTCCCCCTTACGGGAGTGAGACACATCTCGGTTTTTCATGGGACAAACGGAGAAAACCATCAATTACATAATGGTGCAACACGAGTACACCACCGGCCTCTCTAACCCTCTCAAACTCCCCCTTCGGGAGTGACACATCTGTGCGAAATAAACATTATATGTCCGCTCCTTAACTCCTATAGTTTACCCGTGTTTCCCCCAAACCCACATCTTGAGTATCACCCATTTTCAGAATGGATCGAGCACTCCGATGCTATCTCTCTGCCTCACTCTCAGTTTTTAGAACAAATTATCATTTCATCATTGAATTCATTAGCGGTCTCGTCTGCCGCTTTCACATCTTCATTATACAAAAAACTCATCACCAATATCACATGGGGGCATATCATAAAGAGAACTTGATGACAAAATTTAAACTTAACTTAAAACAACAATACTAAATCATAATTGTAGCATGATACACAAATCTGTCTAAAACTGTTACAACAGAATATCAGTACTTTTAAGCCATTTACAGTCAGAATTAGTCTCTGATCCCTTCATGAAAGTTGTAGATATGGATGTTTTCCTTTTACTGACCAAATTTTATAAGCTCAGTCGACATACATGTTTTATGGTGAATTTTCTCCTGACATGTATAATTTCAGCATACCGAACCAGAAACTGAGTCATGTTCAAGTCCATTTTTCTACCAGTTACATAGGATTTTTGATAAGTTACAAAGTTGAAAAGCACGAATTCAGCTTTCCAATGGCACCAAGAACATCTCATTTCATTAAATGTGCAGGAAACGGTAACCATTTCACTAAGAAGTGTACAGAATGGCTAAAATCAGACCAGTTTTAAAGACTGAATTTTTAACCCAACTTCCAGTTGGAATTAGGAAAAGTTGTGAACACGAAAGTTGTTAAGGACATCAAGATACACAACATAAAATTTTTCAAGCAATTTCATGAAGCCAATTAGGAGCAGTTCATTACTAAAGTTTCAGTTAATGTGTACAAATTATCCTACATCAAAAATTCCTACTAATACCAATCCTAAAACTAAATCCTAACTAGATTGTTTGAAATTACTACCTCAAAAGTCCTCCTCAAATTTCTTTGGCACTTCTTCTCCTTGATGACCCTAAGCTTTTCCCTTTTCAAGCTTCTTCTTCCTCCTCTAATAATTGAGTATGGCAATGGTTTTGGCCTTTGTTGGGGGGGGGGGGGGATGGGAGAATGAAAACTTTTGTTTTTGTTTTTCTTTTCCTTTTTCCTTTTTGTTTTCTTTCTTTCCTTTTTCTTTTTCTTAATGGTAATGAAGGGGAGAGTGACAAGTTCCCCATTATGTGTCCAAACTATAATTACCATGAGTGATGACTCATGTCACTTTTAGCTTAGTGGAGGGGGTAGGTGGCATGCATACAAAATTAGGTTTTTCTCTTTTACGAAAAAGAAAAAAATGCAAATACAAATACCATTAGTTCTACCACACACCACTCATATACAAGTATTTCCTACCATATACTTCACTTATAAAATTCAAAAGATGGTTTAAAATTTATTAAAAGTAATTTTTGACTTCACAAAAATTAAAGAAAAATTATGGGAATACCAAAAATTTTATACGTATACATACATCCCAAAAATATGTACATATACACACGTATATACGAAAACGGAATATTACACCACTGGAGCTCTCTGGTGCACCAGACTTCTAACTCACCATCGTCTGATCCTAAAGCCTATAAAGGTTGCCAATCTTCTTTGCCGCCATCACAAAACGACCTCCTCTAGACACTCGTAGTCGCTCTCCCTTGAGCACCACGCAACACCCCACACATGTCAAGGCTCCAAGCGAAATCAAATTCCGCTGCAAATCTGGTAAATACCTAATATCCGTAAGTGTTCGAATGGCTCCATCTTCCATCTTGAACCGAACTATGCCGACCCCCACCACTCTAGACATATCTCCATTCCCCATGTACACGTCTGGTCCTTCTCTAGGAGTATATGTCACAAAATGACTCCGCAGTAGAGTCATGTGGGAATCACACCCTGAATCAAGAATCCATGAAGTCCGATTGTCTTCCAAAGAAGACACAACTAATATTTCTCCATTATCAGCATCAATGCATGCACCTCCAAGAGCTGCTACTGGCTGAGCAGACTCGTTACCTTTGGCCTTCAACAGTGGACACTTGCTCTTCCTGTGTCCCGCCTTCTTACAATAATGACACGTCTGGTTGTTACTATCATGACCCTTGGGCTTGGGTCTCCCAAAATTGGAGCCAGATTTAGATCGTCCACCTTGACGACCCCCAGAGAGAGCCACATCCTGACCTTTATTGCTTGTGTCACCCCTTGACACCTTCTTTCTAAGGTCATGCAAGCGTAGAGCTGCATCGACCTTCTCCAAAGAGATTTTCTCATTCCCTTGTGTCATGGTCTCGACGACGTGTGAGTACTCCTCAGGTAGAGAACAACACAGTGCAATTGCTTGGTATTCATCACTAACATTCTCTTCCACAACTTGCAGATCCAACCCCAACTGTTTCAGTTGATCAAGATGATCATGTAACGATGTTCCCTCTTTTATCTTGAGCATTAACAATTTCTGTAGTAGATACAACCTTCCTGTTAGTTATTTAGTCAGGTACAAAGATTCAAGCCTTTTCCACAACGCCTCTGCAGTCTCCTCTTTTGCAACCTTGCAAAAGATCTTGTCTGATAGGTCCATCTGAATAGCGATGTGTGCTTTCATCTCCAACTCCGATCTTATATAGTCTCTGACAGATTCTGGAATAGATTTCTTGTCAGAGACTATCCTGTAAAGCCCTTCGTGCTTGAGCATAGCCTTCACCCTCATGCACCATAGAATGAAACTATTCTTTCCAGTAAACATCTCGTTCTTGTAACTAGATGTTGAATATGACTCCACCATTGTGTAACCTGCGACAACCTGAAAGCTCTGATACCACTTGGTAGGAAACAAATCGATAGGGACAGACAGCGAAAGCAAGCACAATGTCCTCTACAAACGGCGGATAGCTACCCAACAATCGCTATGATGTGGTCTTTCAGAGATACACCACAATAGCACAATATCCAACCAAAACAAGTAATACGAAATGTAACGAAAGCAGGAAAGCAACAAATCAAGCGACATAGAATTTACCCTAGTTCGGCCCACTAACGGAGCTTACGTCCAGCTTTTCGATGGCGGTTTCCACTAATATGATCAGATAGAATTACACCGAATTCTTCAATCTTTTTCAACAAAAGAGAGCACCAATAACTCCACACGTGGAGTTCAAACTCTTCTCCTAAACCCAATGGAGATCTCAAATCTCACCAAAAGAGAAGAAAACAAAAGCTCTCATCCAAATCCCTCAACCTGAAAAGATAGATAATAAGAAGACTACAATGAATTTCACAAAGAAATCTTAAGAAGTTCACTCACCAATTCATGCCCCAAAGCTCCAAGACGTGCGAGGAAGAAGATACTTGATGACGGCTCGCGCTCTCTTCAAAATAAACCCTAAGAGGGGGTTAAATAACTCCATGAGTCGTGTAGAATCTCAGCCATTCGATTAAACCCCTTGGAAATAAACAGTCGAGATTAGAAGCTCAAATCTGGCCGTGTTTCGCACGGCCGTGCGCCAATTTGTGTCTGTAAAACAGAGAGCTGTTGATTTGCATGTGCAGTGTGCACGACCGTGTGCCAATCTTCGTCTGTAAAACAGAGAGCTGCTGGTGTGCACAGGCAGTGTGCACGGCCGTGCGCCAATCTGCGTCTGTAAAACAGAGAGTTATTGATGTGCACAGGCAGTGTGCACGGCCATGTGCCAATCTGCATCTGTAAAACAGAGAGCTATTGATGTGCACGGGCAGTGTGCCAATTTGCGTCTGTAAAATAGAGAGCTGCTGATGTGCACGGGCAGTGTGCACGACCGTGCTAAATAAACAGAGAGCTGCCTAGCAGTATTGACAACAGCACGAACGGCTGCACGGCCGTGCCGCAAATCTGTCATCTGAAGCGCACGGCCGTGCTAAGACATGCACGTCTGTGTCAACCTCACAGATTCTAAAATTTGAAGCACAAAAAAACAATAGCTCGGACCCGGCCTCTAGCGCTAAGCTCGGAGTCCCTTCAGCCTAAGGTTAGCTCGTCCAGCATCCAGAAAGCTGCCCACATCAGCAGCTTCATCCGGACTATCCCTCAACAACTTTTGTGGTGAGAAAATGCCCCCAAACATGACCAGCAAACAGTAACCGCAATCCCACATTTTCCACGTTCTCACAATGTATTCCCGTATGATTCCGCAGAATCAACACACCCTAATTCGAAAGATAAGAACAAAAATGGAGGGAATCGTACACACAAGGTATGCATCTCTCTCATTCGATTAGTCCGATAAACACTTGCGTTTTTGCGAGTGACATGAAAATTCTTCCAAATGCAAAAACTCTTGCGGTTCGGTTACGATACACACCACGACGAGGCAAAATAGCAAGTTTGCAAAACAATCAAGCACAAACGGAAATTCCGGCGATCACCGAACCGAAATTAGGACTTGCACTCAACATATATAATTTAATAAACACCAAATTACTTGGATGCATAAAAGAGCATAATAACATTGTGCACCGACTCCTCGGTTATCTGGCACAAACGAACAGCACAAACGAACAGCTTGCGATTTTGACAAACATACTTTTCATCGTGTAATTGTTTGATTGACGAACTTTGATATAACATATCCGATGGTCTTTCAAGTGCAATTCTATAAGAGTGATCGTTTGATGAACTACGTTGCAGCGATCTTTGCCGTGCCGTATTTTTCCGGCTTTAGGACCCCAACGTATGGCAGATTCCTGTATAGTTCGGCGAAGTCCATACCATAGCCAACAATAAAATAATCTGGGCACTGCAAGACAATAACAGAAGGATTTATCATCTTGGCATGCTCTGGAAAAAAAAACACAATGCAATGCAGAAGGTTTTTTGATGAGAAGCGTAGCAACAGAACTGTGTCTAGTGCAACATCAAGGGAGAACAAATATGGTCAATAGGCTCGTAGATGGATACAGATCTATGACAACGGCACACATGCAAGAACTACAATTGCAGCTCAATAGTACACAAATTTCAGTAGAGCACTCTTAAAAAATCAAGAACGATGTACTTCTACCATGTGCACAGGGAAAAAAAATTGTATGTTCTTTCTTGTTGTACGAGCAAAAGCTTTACAATAAACACAAATATACTATTTGCTAATAAGACAGCGAGCATAGTGTAACACAAATATACTATTTGCTAATATACTTAAAAAGACAGTGAGACTACATGTGTGGAGATGGTTCTTCAAACAAGTCATTCCCACCCCCACCCACAAAAGAGTGTTCATAGTGTAACAAAAGAGATATTTTGAATCCAAGTTCATTTCAACCTGCGATACAAATAGAGATTTTCCATCGTTCATAAAGTTCATACACCAATATACTCCAGGCAGTAAATTGTTTCGTTGTGATGAGAATTTGTCATCCCTAAAGGAGACTTACCAATACTTATCAATACTTACCAAACTCCTTGGATGTGCATCAGAATGATCGATTGCCAAAGTTTCTCTACACCGGTGGTTGTAGATGATCACACGATGGAAAATCTACTAGTTCTCACAACCTAAATCTCTCTCCTTTGATGCACTCTTATGATGAAGATGAAGGCTTTTTGGGAGTAGTTATTCTCTACAAAAAACTTCATCATTCTCTTAAGATTAGAGGCTATATATAGACTTCCCACATGTTGGGAATTTAAATTCACAGCATAACTACTTTTTGTAGTTATAGCAACCACCCAAAAACTACTTTATACACATATTTATGTCATTTCCTAAGTTTCATACTTAGGTGTTCCATTAATGTGTGTATTTGCTAAGTTATTACTCACTTATGAGTGAAATAACTTGATCGTTAGCCATCATATACCAACATATCCCACTCACACAAAATGTGATACATAAGGAAACTTCTTCCCTTAATTCTGCACCAATTCATACCAGAGAAATAGATCGTGCAACCATAATACTGAATGAGATCGGTGCTATATAACAGTTAAGAGTATATATCAACACATATGAGTAGATTAAAAGTATGCAGCATCCTAGATCACATACTCACATTAAGCATTATCCCTTGAGCTCATGTACTTTGCATTCACAATTGAACTTCGTACAAGTTCAACTGGTCGACCGGTGAACAGAAATCAATGTGATACTCGAAATGATCTTCATCATCTTCTCGTGATTCTCTTGAACCTGGCTTAACTTGCTTTTCCAAATATGCCCCACCAGATCGAATCCATCGCGATCTCTTGGCAACATCTCAAGATAGCAAACATTAAACCAAGCCTCAAGAACCCGATCGGAGGCCTGAGAGTACTAGATTAAGGCTCTCAAGGTCTTTGGGTCTCACACAATAGTAAGTTGAGATCAAACTTACGTTAAACCTTTTGGTCACTTATGCACACATGGTATGAAACATGTGTTACAACACTTTCTCCTTTCTCATGGAGTGTATGGTAATTAAACATCACTATGTTTAACTTTGAGTCCTCCAATCTACTCATATCAACCCACTAGGACTCACATCTGGCATATGATGTGAATTCTTAAATTCATCTTTATAACCATAATGACTCCTTAGTCATTAGTCGACTTGTGATTTTAAACCCGAACTCGTAATTATCCGTCTGACAATTAACCTAAAATCTCGTCTCATCTCCACTCATTTCTTAAATGATGGAGGCGGTTACCTGTGTGAGAAGGCTAACCTTACATCTGTCCAACATACTTGTTAATCAAGAATGCTACATAAAACATTCACAATTTTGTATACCATCAAATACACTGACAATAATATATAAACATTTGGGAAGTACAAAAGAGAAGTACATCATATTCTACGCAATCCTTGGGATCTTATGTGGTCCAAGAACACATTTCTAGAAAAAGGCTTAGTAAGCGGATCCGCTATCATATCCCGCGTAGATATGTACTTCATGTTTATCTCCTTACGTTCAACCATCTTCTTAGCAAATTTGTACTTAATATCTATGTGTTTGGTTTTGCAATGATACTTTGGATCCTTTGTTATGCAATAGCCGCCTGACTATCACAGTTAACTAGAACTGGATCAGAATCACTTGCGGCAATTAAATGATCCAAGAACCTTTTTAACCAAACAACCTCTTGGGCTGCGCAGAGAATGCTACAAACTCATTGTTTCTTGCTACTCCATGATATGGCACCATGGTTAAGTAAGAAGACATCCAGATGTAGACTTCCTTTCATCAACGTCTCCTCCCCAATCAGTATCAGTGTAACCCTTCAGTTGCAGATCACATCCTTGATAGCAGAGTGCGTAGTCAATAGTCCCCTTTAGATATTTCAAAATTCTCTTAAACTGCCTTCTAATGTGCTTGGCAAGGGTTGGATTGGTATCTACTAGCCATTCCAACAACAAGCGATGTCTGGTTTTGTACACATCATAGCATACATAAGACTACCAAGTGCACTGGCATAATGAATATTGCTCATTAGGTCCTTCTCTTCTTCAGTCTTAGGACATAAACTTTGACCTAATGCCTCACCTTTATTTATAGGAGTATCAAAAGGCTTACTGTTTTGCATATTGAATCGTTGAAGTACCTTTTTAATGTAAGTCTCATGTGAAAGAGATAAGAGTTTCTTTGAACGATCTCTTGAGATCTTAACTCCAAGAATATATGCGGCTTCGCCCCATGTCTTTCATTTCAAAGTTGGATGAAAGCCAAGCTTTGACTTCAAACAAACACTCCTTATCATTTCCAGCTATAAGTATGCCATCTACGTATAGTGACATAATGACAAACTTATCATTAGACCGCTTGGTATAAACGCAATGATCTTCATCAATCATAATGAACTCATTTGACATGATTACATTATGAAAGTGAATATACCATTGCCTTGAGGATTGTTTAAGGCCATAGATAGACTTCAAAAGTCTACAAACCTTATGCTCGTGGCCTTCTTTAACAAAACCCATAGGTTGATCCAAATAGATCTCCTCATCTAATTCTTCATTAAGAAATGCAGTTTTTACATCCATTTGATGTAAATTCTTGGTCTAAGCTTGCAATAATAGCTAAAATTAGGCGAATCGAGGTAAAGCGTACAGCAGGTGAGAAAGTCTATTCATAGTCAAACCCTTCTTATTGTGTGTACACATTCACAACTAGTCGAGCTTTATATCTTTCTATTGAGCCATCAACCTTATGCTTTATCTTGATAATCCATTTGTTCTCAATGGCTCTTCGTCCTTTTGGGTGATCAACCAGTTCCCAAACTTTGTTGCATCTCATAGACTCAAGCTCCTCTTCCACTGCCTTAACACATTCTTCTTTAGCAGGACAAGAGAGAGCCTCTTCCAAATTTCTTGACTCGTCCTCTTTTAGTAGACTAGACATGAAAGCTTCTCCACCTTCGATTTCAAATCGTCGACGTGGAATACTTACACGACTACTACGTCTTCTTTGAGATTCATCGAGTCTCATTTGACTCTCATTTAGGTTAGTCCTTAATTGACTTGAGTCAATCCTTACTTGACTCTCATTTAGATCAAGATCCAATTGACTCGCTTGACTACCACTTGCGTTAAGTCTCAATGGACTCCCACTTGGGTTAAGTCTCAATGGACTCCCACTTAGTCCAGTATCACTTTCATTCGCACTTTCATTCAGATGAGGTGGTGTAATATGATCACCATTGCGATGAAGAACTAATTCCTCATCCAAATCCCTCACACTCGAATGAGGCGATCCTATTAGATCCACAATCTTAAATAGTGTCTTGTCCTATCTCTCACTGCTTAGGAAAATCCTCTTCTAAGAATGTAACATCCCTTGATTCAAACGCAGTTGTACACCCACCATCGTCCGGACCTATGAAAACATATCTCTTTGAGGTTTCTGAGTATCTTATGAAGATACATTTCCTCCCCATTGAACCTAATTTTTCATGCTTATGGAAGGAAACATTTGCATAGGCTGCACAACCCCAAGGTCTTAAGATATTCAGGTTGGGCTTAAGACCGGTCCATAACTCATATGGAGTGGTTTCAACTGACTTGGTAGGCACTCTATTGAGAATGTAGGTTGCGGTCAATAATGCATCACCCCAAAAAGTGATAGGCAAGTTAGATTGTGCCATCATTGACCTAACCATCTCAAGTAGTATTCTATTTTTCTCTGAAACACCATTTTGTTGCGGAGTATAATGAATACTCAACTGATGAATGATTCCCTTTTCATCACATAACTCCTTGAATTGTGTTGATAGATATTCTCTACATCGGTCAGTTCTTAAGACTTTAATCTTTCGGTTTAATTGATTCTCAATTAAAGTCATATAGTTTTTGAAACAACTCATTGCTTCATATTTGGGAGAAATCAAGTAGATGTATCTGAACCGAGTGAAGTCGTTTATGAATGTGATGACATAACTTTGCCAATGTCGGCTAATAAACCTTTCTTGGCTAGTCTACTCATTCTAGTTAGACCGATGTGACCAAGTAAAGAGTGCCATAAATTCACATTACTTGTATAGTCATGCGAAGTAGACATCATTGAAAAACTAATATTACAATCAGAATCATATATTGTATCTAACATAAAGAATCCATTTATTACATTGGCTGAGGCGAAATAATAAGTACCAAGACAAAGGTCTACATTGTTACAATGGAAGTTCCAACTGAAACCAAATCTAAACAATACAAATACAGATATGATACTCTGACGAATATCAAGAGCAAATAGTACATCATGCAGGAGTGAAGTTCGACCGCCACACAAGACTAATTTGCACGTGCCAATCCCCTTCACTTCAACCCTTGAGTTGTTCCCTACATAGATCCACTTTGCACCGTGCGAAATCTGTCGAAAGTCTACGAAAGCTTTACGAAAGCTTCACGATCTATCACTATATGATCAGTGGCACCTGAGTCTACAATCCACAAAGGATGAGATTCTGCCAAAAACACAGAGTTAGAAATATAAAGTTTAGCAAAATCATAACAAAATACCTGCTCAGTACTATTACGAGCAATATTGCCAAACTTGTTGCATTTGAAGCACTTTATCTTGGCCATATCTCTCTTCTTGTTATACCTTTTTCGACAATGTTGGTAAAGCTTAAGTTTCTTGGGAGGCTCTTCATGTTCCTGTCCCTTGCGCCCACGATGCTTGCATTTGGATCATCCATGAGAACTAGATCTTGCCACGTACACTTCTACAGTAAGCTTGGAGGCCGCTTGCCTCTCTACCTCTAATTTGAGGTGGCATGAAACATCTTCAAGGGTCCTGGTGCTCTCAATGTGAGTGAGATGCATCTTTATTTGTTCCTATGTATTAGGTAAGGAACGGAGGACCGCTTGAACCTATCGTTCATCGGTCAAAGTATGACTGGCGTCCTTCAACTCTGTTATTAAGTTTGACATGTGCCTCAAATGTTTCTTCATTGAGTGATCTGAGCGCTTCTTGTATGTGTCAAACTTAATGGTGATGGACCTTAGTTTGGTGACCAAAGTGTCTTTAAACATAGCCTTAAACGAGGACCATATGTCCTTTGCAAGGTCATAATTACGAAATTCATGCATGATGTCATCATCTATGCTACTTAGCAACGCTATGCAAGCGATTGAGTTCTTCCTCTTCCAAGAGTCATAGGCATTACAGTCACTCTTATGTTAGGCCGTGGTAACTGGTAACTATTTCAGTCTCTTCCATTGTAACATTTAAGACCTCAAAGACTTCTTATTCCTCAAGCACATATTGGAGTTTAATACTCCATATCGGGTAATTGTCGCCGATTAATTTCTCCTTTCTTAAGTTCAGCGACAATGTTCTTAGCAGCACTAGACATTTTGATTACAAATTTTTACAAAGAATGAAACATGAACGCCATTAATGTCCAGCATACAAAGTTGAATAATTTAACACCCATCAAATGGATTAATTAGACATATTAATAAGTCTTAGAATCGAAAAGTTCACTACGTTCTCAATCACCATTAAAGATCAAATTAATATGCCTTTAATCCAAATAACTTGTGTAAAGTATGCACAAAACATAAAAAAAAACATTTTTGAAATAAGTATGCAATTGCAAAGACCACGAGACCACGTCGTGCACCCACAGGTTAGTTGACTGTGGGCAGAGCGACGGTATGATCTTTGAATTTAAAACCATACAACTCTTCTAATATGTATGAATGCCAATATCACACAGTGTAAAGTACAATTAATGCTAGTCTCTATAGAGTAGAGCATTAAAGCTAATCTCGTATAGAGAAGAGCCGTAAATAAAAATGCCAATTTCTATAAAGTAGAGCCATAATGCCAATCTCATATAGAGTAGAACATATGCTTAAGGCTAGTCTCTATCGAGCAACGCATTAACCCTAATCTCGTAAAGATTAGAGCCATAAATTAAAAATTAGATTACATGATTATCATTCATGTCATATATCATAATGATTACATATGATCTTTATGAATCAATTGAATCAAAAACAACACGCAATCTACTTTCATAAGGCGATAGATTGATTACAACGGGAGTAGAAACCAATTTGGCTCTGATACCAATGATGAGAATTTGGCATCCCTAAAGGAGACTTACAGATACTTACCAATACTTACCAATCTCCTTGGATGTGCAGTGGAATGATCGATTGCCAAAGTTTCTCTACACTAGTTGTTGTAGATGATCACACGATGGAAAATCTACTAGTTCTCACAACCTAACACTCTCTCTTTTGATGCACTCTTATGTGGAAGATGAAGGCTTTTTGGTGGTAGTTATTCTCTAAAAAAACTTCATCATTCTATGAAGATGAGAGGCTATTTATAGACTTTTCACATGTTGGAAATTTAAATTCAGATCATAACTACTTTTTGTAGTTATAGCAACCACCCAAAAAATATTTTAAACACACATTTGTTTCATTTCCTAAGTCTCATACTTAGGTATTCAATTAATGGGTGTATTTGCTAAGTTATCACTCACTTATGAGTGAAATAACTTGATCATTAGCCATCATATACCAACACATTGAATATCCATTTGGCAGCAAACACGCTTCCTTGTTATCCATCGCAAGTTTAACTCCAGCATTCCCTGATTGTCATTGTAGCTTATAGGCAATAGAGCTCTAGTGTTTGCGGCCAGGATTGGGCTCAACCAAGTATGAGCCAAGGTGGAGATTTGTTGAGTGACTTGCGTCCAATCAAGAATGCATGCATGTGTTACGATACACACCACGACGAGGCAAAATAGCAAGTTTGCAAAACAATCAAGCACAAACGGAAATTCCGGCAATCGCCGAACCGAAATTAGGGCTTGCACTCAACATATATAATTTAATAAACACCAAATTACTTGGATGCATAAAAGAGCATAATAACATTGTGCACCGACTCCTCGGTTATCTGGCACAAACGAACAGCTTGCGATTTTGACAAACATACTTTTCATCGTGTAATTGTTTGATTGACGAACTTTGATATAACATATCCGATGGTCTTTCAAGTGCAATTCTATAAGAGTGATCATTTGATGAACTACGTTGCAGCGATCTTTGCCGTGCCGTATTTTTCCGGCTTTAGGACCCCAACATATGGCAGATTCCTGTATAGTTCGGCGAAGTCCATACCATAGCCAACGATAAAATAATCTGGGCACTGCAAGACAATAACAGAAGGATTTATCATCTTGGCATGCTCTGGAAAAAAAACACAATGCAATGCAGAAGGTTTTTTGATGAGAAGCGTAGCAACAGAACTGTGTCTAGTGCAACATCAAGGGAGAACAAATATGGTCAATAGGCTCGCAGATGGATACAGATCTATGACAACGGCACACATGCAAGAACTACAATTGCAGCTCAATAGTACACAAATTTCAGTAGAGCACTCTTAAAAAATCAAGAACGATGTACTTCTACCATGTGCACAAGGAAAAAAATTGTATGATCTTTCTTGTTGTACAAGCAAAAGCTTTACAATAAACACAAATATACTATTTGCTAATAAGACAGCGAGCATTGTGTAACACAAATATACTATTTGCTAATAAGACAGTGAGACTACATGTGTGGAGATGGTTCTTCAAACAAGTCATTCCCACCCCCACCCACAAAAGAGTGTTCATAGTGTAACAAAAGAGATATTTTGAATCCAAGTTCATTTCAACCTGCGATACAAATAGAGATTTTCCATCGTTCATAAAGTTCATACACCAATATACTCCAGACAGTAAATTGTTTCGTTGTGATGAGAATTTGTCATCCCTAAAGGAGACTTACCCATACTTATCAATACTTACCAAACTCCTTGGATGTGCAGCAGAATGATCGATTGCCAAAGTTTCTCTACACCGGTGGTTGTAGATGATCACACGATGGAAAATCTACTAGTTCTCACAACCTAAATCTCTCTCCTTTGATGCACTCTTATGATGAAGATGAAGGCTTTCTGGGAGTAGTTATTCTCTACAAAAAACTTCATCATTCTCTTAAGATTAGAGGCTATATATAGACTTCCCACGATCTTTGTCGTAAATGGTAGCAAATACTGGTATGCTAATAAGCATGAAGTTGAGGGAGTTGATATGCCCACAGACCTAATTGATCATTACACGGACCACTTATTTACAAGTTTGCCATTAAAATTTACAGGTATGCCATTGAAATCTTTTCATCTTAACACTTCATATAAATTCAAAATTTACAGTTGTGCCATCCCTTCCCTCGTCCGCCACCCGCCCCTTCCACAGCCGCCCTCCCCAACCCCAACCCATCATCTGCCGCCCCTCCCATGCGCCCCTCATCTACCGCCCCCTCCCCCCTCCCCTTGCCTGCCCCCTCCCTAACTCCCTAGTCCCCTGCCCCCGCTTCCCCGAGTCCTCCCCTCGTCCACCCCCTCCCTAGCCAGCTTCCCTCGTCGGCCACCCCCGCCCCCGCTTCCCCTCGTCCACTCCATGTCTCCTCCCCGCCTCCTCCCTTGTCCTCCCCCTCCCCCTCTCCCTCCCCCTCCACTGGCCGCGCCCCAACCCAGCACCAGCCACCGCCCCCGGACCGATGTCCCCCCTCCCCCGCTCCCATCATCCACTGGATGGATAGATGAAGAGGGTCTGTGCGCATAGACCAAAGGGCTTTTTTGAAAATTGGGTAAATACATGTGTGTGCAAAGTAGAAATAGCAAATTTAAATTTCTTAGGTCTATGTGTAAAGTAGGTTTGTGTACTGAGCAATTAGATCTGTTCGCATAGCAACTCCCTGAAGTTAACCAAGATAGACTAAAACAACCATTCAGAAGTAGGAAGTACAGACTTATAGTTCGATTCTTACCAAGAAATAGAACAGAATTATGAGCTAGAAATTAAAATATAGTTAGGAATATCAATGGATATTTTTTAAAAATTGTATTGTATGTTCCTCAGCTATATAAGCAGCATGTATACTTTGGGATGTAGCCTATTCTCTACTTTGACAATGAGAAACTAAATTTCAGATTAGTCCCTGCAAAACTGAGAAAAAGAACCACTTGAATCTGGCCAAATAAACTATTCTAATGGTGATTCTAATGCAAATGTGCAGCATATCTGGAATTCATCCACCAAGAAAGATGAAATTGCAACTGTTTGCTGCTAACAGTGGCCTTTCCCAAAGGTTATATGGAAATCTATCAAGTTCCATCATTTATCCAAAGATGACCAACACACTGTTAACCATCAAAGCAAAAGAGATTGTTACCCTGCCAAACGATTGCAATAGAAAATGTGTCCAAGATTTCTAAGTCTTCTTGGAGTCATCTAAAAGTATTAATTCTAAGATAAAATGTGTAGTTTAATTAAAATTTATGTTTAATCAGGATTATAAAGTTGAATTTGAATTATTTACTAATTTGAATTATTTAGAGGTTTGCTTAGGATACGAATTTTTATGCTTTGAATCTGTTTAGGACTTATTTATTTCATCCTCCTGTTTGATTCAAATATGCACTGAGTTCAACTCTATCTTAGATTAGAGTTTTAGTTGCATTATGATCCTTGTATAAACCATATATTTATGGTTATTTTTTTACTCACAATTGGAGATTATTTCCAATAAAATTTTATTATTGAATTTTGTGATTTCTTCGAGTGTTGTTGCCCTGGTAAGGGTCATTTCTTCATCCATGAGTAAATGTTGGCTTGGTTTTCTTAGTGAAGGGCTACCTTTTTTGCATACCGGTTAAGGTCGGTTTATCTATCTTCTTCTAATCTCTTGGATTCGTTTTCTTTTCTCCACAAAAGCTTCCACCATTAGAAATTGTCATTCCTTTCATTGAGCGGTTTTGCTGTGTTTCCATGATAAAAATATAAATTATCCTCCACACAATGAAATATAACACTTAGAATGCATGAAGGAGAGTTTTCAAACTCTTTGCACGCATGACGCATGACATAGAGCACTTATGTATCTTGACTACCAATAGAATCCAACAATCATTGTCTCTCGAAGGACCCACTTAACGGGGTTAACAAGAATAATGATAGAAAACCGAAGATAATTCGGGGGAATGTATTTTTTTAAAATCAATTAAGGGTGGAGTGAAGAAAGTAAGCTATCTTCTCTCTTATATGATATATAGATGGGTACCTATGCCATTTGATCATTCCCATAATCCCTGCTAACAAAATTGGAATAATGATGACATGTTTTTTTATTAATGGGATGTCAATAACCTATAGTGTCTGAGTGTCTCCATTTTTCTAACTTTTCAGTACACCTTTCCCATCGCTAGGAGAGCTATGAAGAAGAATGCAATATTAAACAAAATCATTGAAATAAAGCTCATGGTTAGAGGTGAGCAAAAATTTCAATGAAACCAAACCGGCCAAATTTCTAAATCAAACCGACTGATTTCGGTTTGGTTTTCTAACCAATTTCGGTTTGGTTATCAGTTAATGTCGGAAACCCAAACCAATGTCAAAAATATCTTGCATACTATTTGTGCATGTTGGGGTAAAAAATTATAACTATATCAAAGTAGGTGTGCAACAAAGTGGGTTAGTCCATTGGCTTAGATACTTAGAATAATGTTGGGATCAAGGGTTCGATGCTCTTTCCCCTCATTTTTTTGGGCTTTTTCTTGTCAAAACTGTAATGGTCAAATGTGCCTCCATCCTGGGGCATAACCAAATGTGCCCAAACCGAACCGACCAAACAAATCGGTTTGATTTCCATTCGGTTCTCAGATTGAATCAGTTCGAGTCGGGTACACTTTAGTTTGGTTTTTGGTTGTGCAAATTGCACAACCGAATCAAACCAAACCGACCGATGCTCACACTAACAGTTAGGTTGTCGACCTGAGCCGTTCATCACTTCATGCAAAATTCCTACCAAATCATGATATGCAAGACAAATGAGTGTGTCCATAAAACCTTGACAGCCAAGCAACACTCCATGTTACTACAAGCTAGGAAAGAACCTAGAGAATAAGATGAAAAGATGTTCCATAGAGAAGTACATTATCTCAAACCAACATGACCCATGAGCATGAAAGTCAACACATAGAATTAGACCAGTACTTTTCAGAACACTCACATGCCTGATAATATTCTAAAACACAAGAGCCTTTGCAAAGCTTTATGCCCATAAGAAGATGGAGGAATCTTACCTCAAATCCATGATAAAACTTTCCTTCCCCAACTAATTTGAAATGGACTCGTCGTCTTGCAGGCTTATCAAGAAAAGTGCAGACTGATATGGAGCATGCTCCTTTTGCTTGACAGTGGGAGATGAGACAGGAAATGGTATTCCCAGTGTCAACTATGTCCTCAACCTATAAAACAGAACAAAATGGTATATGAGTCAGAACAATTAACGCTTGTTGGATTTAGACATGAACGGCATAAATTCATCAAATGACAACGAATAAATATCATCATCGTTCAAGGCACTAAGTCCAACCACTGCTCTAATATGAATTCAATTTCAACGTGGATGGTGCTATTTTTAAATGCTAGTGTGTGCATGTCAAAACTACTGTGTGACGTTCTTTAATCCACATTTATTGATTTTCATCAAGAGAAAATTGCAGATAACTACCGAGTTCTATTGGCATAGTGGTATTATTATGAAAGAAATTATCAAAATCTATACTGGAAAAGTAACAAAATTAGCAAAACCAAACATAGTTCTATTGGACTGAGGGAATTTTGACGGGAATGGGGTCGGCCACTACATGCGGTAATTTTGTAATTTTGTGCCCGAGGGGCATTGTTGTAAATATGGACCAATGAGTTTCATATATAGGGGTTAGGGCTAAGGTTATGTTGAATTTGAAGAAGAAGAGAGAGAGAATAGGTGTAGCTTAGTTGATAGGTTTGAAGAGTTGGCCCTTCATCTTTAATCAAATGGTACGAGAGTGGGTTCCTCTCTAATTGAGACCAAATTATATCTTCATTCCGTGTTATTTGCTATAAAAATCATATCTTCTTCCAAATTCCCAACTTTCTTCCACCAAATCCTAGCCGTTCATATCACATTTATACCCGTATTCAAAGGTAGTTTTGCTAATTTCATAGATCAGGATGAACTGTATCCCATATTGTAATAAAGCATGGTTTTTCCTACCCTTTTATTAATAACACCAAAAGTCATAGTTTATCTACAGTTAAAAAAACTTCTCAAAGTGCGAAGCTAGCACATTTTGTATATGATTGAGGACGGGCTGAAATGTATTGAGGAGTTAAGAATAACTATGCTCTCAGTAATTTTTAGGTATATTCCATAAAAATTATGATTCCTGGATATAGGTGTGGCCATCGGGCCGGCCTGGCCCGGCCCGGGGAGTGGAAACCCCCCAGGCCCACCCGCGGCTCGGGTGGCGGGCCGGGCCCGGGCCGGCCCGGTTTTTTCAGAATTTTTTAAAAAAAACTCAAAAAAAAGAAAAAAAATTTAAAATTCTGTAAAAACATAATTAAATCATTATAATTTTTTTTAACCTTTGTAAAATATTTTATGTCTTATATATTTTTTAAAAATTTAAAATACTTCTTAACTAATGTTTTCTTATTTAGAACAATTTTTTATTACTTGTAACTTGTCTAAAGAAGTAAAAATAAGTTAAGAATGATATTTAATTTTTAAAAATTTTATAAGACCTATATAAAATATTTTACAAAGGTTAAAAAAATTTAAATTTACTTATATTATTTATAAAACTAAGTTAGATAATTAAGCCCGAAATTTATGAAGGTCCCCGGTTGAACCTTTAAATTTCATTAATTAAAATTTTTTTGAGGGGTGGACTTACATTGACCAGCCTTACCCCTCGTACAATGGCCAACACATAGGACTTCTACAAGCTAATACAAGATAGAAAATAACAATAGATGAAATAAAGAAAATCATTAAGCATCGGTCGCTTCTTCCTCAGAATCTTCTGAAAGGTCATGTTTATCTTGCGAGCGGTTTTCAGTATGAAACCAGTCCTTTGCACATACCGCCGCTTCAACTATATCTTCTTTAAGCCTTGATCTCTTGTCACTCAGAACCCGGCCACCTGCACTAAAAGCAGACTCGGACGCAATAGTAGAAATATGGATTGATAACAGATCACGAGCCATAATGGTCAGAATTGGAAACCTATGTTCATACATTTTCCACCATGCCAAAATGTCAAAATTTCCATCATCCAATTCTGCCTCAGTGAAAGGAAAAGTAATTTCTAAATACTTGGACAACTCATTAGAAGAACTTTCTGTAGCTAAGGTTTTTTGTTTTTTTCTTCCCCAAAATCTGTCAGAGTTTGCATGTAATATTAGAACTAGCAGGAACCGAAGAAGTGTTTGATGAACTTTCATATATAGCCTCATACGTCGCAAACAGAGCTCTTAAGCTAGTTTTAAAATTCATTATATGATCATTAACTTCAAATTTCATGTTTTCATAAAAGGTTTCTAATAATCCAGCTACTAATTCCTCTTTAAACCGTGGATCAAAAACCTTAGCTAATGAATAAAGCAAAGGAACATGCTTCCAATATTTTACAAGTTTATTATCCACATCTTCTATCATAGGTTGAAGAATAAGTGTAGTGTCCGTAGTGTCTCTATACCTAGCTAAAGTGTCTGAAATGATAACTAATTGACCAAGGCCTAAAATGGATGTTGAATAATTCGGACCCGAAAATTTGTTTGTAGCAAGATAAAAACCCTCAAAAAAATCACAAAGCTGATCAATTGTTTTCCACTCTAACTCATTAATGTTGTAATCCGCGTCATACGGAATGTGTGTACTAGCAAAATAACTAAGCTGCATCTTGTTTTTAAGCAAGCAACACATCATAAGATACGTTGAGTTCCACCTATGTGGAACACCAAATGTAAACTTCCGATAAAGAAGTTGGCAATTTCTACATACTTCTCTGTATAAATTTCTCTTATTGGCAGAAGATTGTATATATAATACAAGGTTCCTACCTTTTTCTAACCAATCAGCAGCAAATTTAAGCACATCCTGTACTACCAAGTTCAAGATGTGACAAGCACATCGGTGATGAAATAAAAGACCGTCAAGATCAGGGTTCAGGTGTATTTTTAAAAATGATATTGCAGTTGTATTGTTAGATGCATTATTAAGTGTAAATGAAATGATTTTTTCAAGAAATATCATACTCACGAGTAACATGCATAATCACATTAGCAATAACAACACCAGTATGACCATGTTCTAACAATTTAAAACTGATAATCAGCTTATGAATAGTATATTCATTGTCTACATAATGTTCCGTAACACATAAGTAGGAAACCCGCCATTTCGTTGTCCATACATCAGACGTTAAAGCTTCCTAGATGTTAAGTCCGCAAATGTTAGAATTATTTTAGCTTTGCCAGCTTCAAAAGCTGACATAACATCTCCTCTAAGAGTGTTTCTAGGCACCTTTTTAAATACGGGTTCAATGCTAATTGGTTAAAACGTTCTAATGAGGGGATTTCCCTATAACTTAAAGCTAATTCTTGGCATTGAACTAATCTAGTCATCTCCTTTCGCATTGTGGCAGAAGAATACGAAAAAGTAGACAGAGAGCTAGAAGTAGCCGTTAAGTTTAAAGTTGTCCGTCTAGACTCTTTTTTATGCGCTTCTGTGTGTCTTTTCAGATGTGTTGTGCCATCTTTGGCTGCGCAATTGAAATCTGATCTACAGATTTTGCAAACAGTCCTAAGGCCTTTTCCAGGCAATGGTTCTAGTGTATAGTTATCCCAAACAGCAGATTTCTGTTTTTTGGTTTGGGTTGCTTGTGAAGCAGTGGGGCCAGCAGTAGTAGAAGGGGTTGAAGTCTGTGCAGAAGAAGAAAACCCTGGTGTACCCACTATGGGGCTATAACTATCGGTCCATTCTTGTTGTTCAATTGGTGTCATTTCCGGAAAGTCCGGTGTTTCAATAGGGTTGTTCAGCAAATTTTGAAAAAAACCATATTCTTCAGTGTTAAAATTAACGTTGACAAATCTACATGGGTTATTTGATCCTGCCATTATGCTAATTTAATAATAAATGGAACCTGATTGCAGATAGATCCACGGTGAGGTAACAGTCTAGCAGATGATCGGATCCCTGGGTCGGATGTAGGAGACGGAGCTTCAAAGTTGAGATTTGGAAGCGGAGAGGTAGCAGCCGTATCTTGAGAGCACCGTGATATGAGAGCAATAGCTTGAGATTAGAGAAGAATTTGAGAGTAGAGATTTTTAGAATTGTGAAGAAATTGGTATGAATTGGTGGGTTATTTATAGGATTTTTAAAGACCAAAAGACTAAAATAACCCTCCAATATGACCGTTTTATGGCTGTGGGGCTGTTTGTTGGTCTTTTGGCCAACATTGACCAAAATACCCCCCAATTTAGCTGTTTATAGCTGTTGGGGGGTATTTTGGTCAAAAAGACCAACCCCCAAAACAGCCATATGTTGGCTATTGGGGGGCCTGCGGGCCAGGCCAGCCCGGCTTGTGACCCACCCGGCCCAACGGTCTGGGGCTTGGGAAAAGGCCCGGCCCGCCGGCCGGGCCGGCCCGAAGTCTGGGCCGGGCTCCGGGCCGTTTGGCCATCTTGACCTGGAGATATTTGCAAGCTGTTTCATGTATAATTGCAATGAAATGATTATATATGTTTGGTAATTGAAATTGAAATCAAAGATTGTAACTGTCGGAAATCAAAAAAGAAAATCAGGACCCACGTACTCTGGAAAGAGCTCGCAGAGAGAAGAGGTTGGGTCACCCTCAATCCTTTTCATAGCAAACAAATACTGTTTTTACACCAATATGGAGAAGAAGAATAATAATAATAAAATTAAATGAATTTTTTTAATGGTGATAAAAAAACATTTCTTATTTCGTGCATAACAGAGAATTTGAGATTTATCGTTCTTTCACGATATCAAATTACACCCAAACCTGCACCAATTTTCCCGAACAATCTTAAAAACAAAACTATTGACAAAACCAATCTAGCTAAAAAAGAAGACACTCACCAAAATTACGTGCTTTCCCTTCAAATCCACCTTCACCTCACTCGAAATCTTCGGATCGCCGTTCGACACAGTCCCAGACCCATACGACCCGACTCTAACGAAATCGACGGCCACCGGAATCGTGATCTTCCTCACGAGGTCCGCGAGAAAAACGAAAGCTCCGGTGGCAACTCCGACGACGACGATATCCGAGCAGCGCTCCTTGAGGTCGGTTGAGATCTCCGACCCGAGCTCGGCGACCCGGGCGGAGATCTCCGCCGCTGTCCAGAGTATACGGTCGATGTCTCCGTCCATTGGGGGTTGATGGGATTGAGGGGGTTCTCAAGGATTAGGGTTTTGTGGTGGGCTCTTCCTTTGGGCGGGAGGAAGGAGTTTTTTTGGGAAAGATAACGGGAAAGTTCCAATTCGGATTAAGAAATGTCGAGGGAAAATTATTTTGGTGCCCTCAATTAGAAATCGATTTATTTTTATACCTACCTGGAATTATTCTTTGCCCCAGTTTCGAAACTCAATTCTTTTTCTAGGAAAGGCTCTTTTTGTAAATTGGTATCTCCCAAGAAAAGAAACTTCCAAAAAAATTGAACAATTTTATGAACTCCGATCACGATATCTACAACTATTGATCATCTACCTAAAAATCAACATATGGACACTATCCTAATTTTTTAATTATAGCAAGGAGGTTATGTATCTTTTGATAAAGCTGTCAAGTCCAGCTGCCACAATTGACCAGACAAAGTTTTTTTCAAAGAGTAGGTGCACAATTGAATGTATCCTTCTCCCCTTCCTTTCTTCCAAATACCTTTCATATAAACGTCAGTGATGACGTTTAACATGTGCTTCATGCACTATAAATAGTGTCAAGCAGATGGGATACATCAACACAACAACAACAAAAAGATCAAGAGAGCAAGGGAAAGGAGTTTTTCCGAACGACTCTTATCCAATTCCGGACGGAAATATGAGGTTTTCTCCACTTAGAGAGAGTTTCCTCGTAGAGGAAAAAGTTGTATTGAGAGTTGTTTTTGTATAATATTTTTACCTAGGGTGAAATTATTTCATAGTGAGAAATAGTATATTTTGTAGTTAGACTAGCATTTTGGGGTAATATGGCTTTTGCTCGATTGGGGTCCTCATCCTTTTAGGTGTTATACTAACATATATAGCTAGAATATTAGGTTGGAATTTCCCTTTGTTGTTTGGTGGGCAAAAATAGATGCTTTCTACATGCTTTCTATTTCAACGGGAGTTCATCACAAGTATCACAAGTATGAAGTTCTTTGTCATCACAGAGATGATGGATTGTTTTGACCTAATATGACCAATAGAACTACTTTATGTTATGCCTTGTTAAAGTTTTCTTTTTTTATTCCTTGTTCCTTTCTTTGTCCGTTCCCACGTCGTATCGCGACTTTTTACGATGGTGTTCGAGTCACCAATTTAGATTGCCACATCTATAGGATGTGTTACAATCGCAGGGCATTTAATTCTTTCTTTCTTAGGGCCTGTTTCTTTCTTAGGAAAGGATCAAAGAAGAAATTGAAAATTGATTCACTGTTCATATCAAATCAGTCCGGGTTCAAGCATCTTGTTTCTTTCGGTGTAAAATTTTGGAGAAAACCAGCTGGGATTTGCTCGCGCATGTGCTTACGTGGCGGCTTCGATTTGCATTCGGAGAATCCGCGCAATTTGCGCGGATTTTGCCCAAATCCGTGAGAAAGCTGCAAAGTGGGCCCCATTTTACTCTCTCCTCTGTTTTAACCAATTGCAGCAACTCCCGCTGTTACGACCTAAAGATCGTGATAGTCCGACCTTCCATCCCAGACCGTCTAAATACCCCGCCGGCTCGTCCCTCCCTCTGGAAGGACGGCCGACCCAGCGATAGGGCGCTCCACACCCGAACGATAGAGGGCCACATGGCGCCTGTCGATTCTAGAGTCTGACGCGACTATGGGAACGACGCACTCTGCCTTGGCCGCTGATAGCCAGTGACGACCTCTGGTGAGCTATGGGGGCCGAGCTACGGTGACGGGCCGAGCTAAGGGGGCCGAGCTACGGTGACGGGCCGAGCTACGTGACTGTTCTTTGGCACATTGGACACGACAAACAACCTAGTACAAGGACGCTACTGACACTATCGCTGCCCGACCATCTGACAAAGCACCCACTGGCCGCTGCGCCCCCCTAACGCCCTGACAAAAGCACCCCGGACCGCTGCACCGTCTGACAAAAGCGTGGCAGGCACTCCTGTTCCTGACATCCTCGTCCGAAGCTTCCGCTGACAGCAGGGCCAGCTCAGCATGCCAGGTCAGCCCTACCAAACCGCCTCCCATCAGGTATAAATACCCCCTCACTTCTTGCGATGAAGAGGGGAGAAAATTCACTCTCAATCTCCTTATTCACACACAAGAGGCAAGAGCAAAGGTCGTCCACATCTTTGTTCTTCTACTCATAGCTCGTCACGTACGGTCGACTCACCCTCAGTCCGACCTGCGTGCCTAGCCCCCGCTTTAAGTCCTATTACTGACTTAGGCATCGGAGAGGCTAAGGGTTGGACCCCAACCCGGCCTTTCTGACGAGTTTCTCCTTGCGCAGGTTAGCTCGTCATCACCAGTCGTGCTCGCCCTCAACCTAGGCAGTTCGGCCCCTTCTCTGCATCCTGTCGGATTTGATTCCGTGGTCTGCTCCAACGACAAGCTTAGCTGCATCACCCCTCTAATCACCTGTCAAATAGCCTACCATAATCCCTTCCTTAACATAACCACCGTGCCCTTGGTTCCCCCTAATACAAATTCATTGTACGCGAGTTCCACCTCGTAACAATTGGCGCCGTCTGTGGGAACGAATGGTCACACCCATGTCAAATCCCATACCAATCACCGAAACCCTGACTAAGGGTTGGACCCCAACCCGGCGATCAAGTGAAGACCTCCGGGGCAGCTCGTCAGCTCGCCACCCAAACTGGATGGGCAAAATGCGGGGGAGGCTTTGGCCACTCTGTACCCGCTATCTTGCAGACCTCCGGGGCAGCTCGTCAGCTCGCCACCCAAACTGGAGGGGCAAAATGCGGGGGAGGCTTTGGCCACTATGTACCTGCGATCTTGCAGACCTCCGGGGCAGCTCGTCAGCTCGACACCCAAACTGGAGGGGGAAATGCGGGGGAGGCTTTGGCCGCTCTGTACCAGCGATCTTGAAGACCTCCGGGGCAGCTCGTCAGCTCGCCACCCAAACTGGAGGGGCAAAATGCGGGGGAGGCTTTGGCCACTCTGTACCTGCTATCTTGCAGACCTCCGGGGCAGCTCGTCAGCTCGCCACCCAAACTGGAGGGGCAAAATGCGGGGGAGGCTTTGGCCACTATGTACCCGCGATCTTGCAGACCTCCGGGGCAGCTCGTCAGTTCGCCACCCAAACTGGAGGGGCAAAATGCGGGGGAGGCTTTGGCCACTATGTACCCGCGATCTTGCAGACCTCCGGGGCAGCTCGTCAGCTCGCCACCCAAACTGGAGGGGCAAAATGCGAGGGAGGCTTTGGCCGCTCTGTACCCGCGATCTTGAAGACCTCCAGGGCAGCTCTTCAGCTCGCCACCCAAACTGGAGGGGCAAAATGCGGGGGAGGCTTTGGCCACTCTGTACCCGCAATCTTGCAGACCTCCGGGGCAGCTCGTCAGCTCGCCACCCAAACCGGAGGGGCAAAATGCGGGGGAGGCTTTGGCCACTATGTACCTGCGATCTTGCAGACCTCCGGGGCAGCTCGTCAGCTCGCCACCCAAACTGGAGGGGCAAAATGCGGGGGAGGCTTTGGCCGCTCTGTACCCACGATCTTGAAGACCTCCGAGGCAAGCCTAAAACGCTTCGCCTCCCAAACTGGAGAAAATGGGCACGGCCGAGCTACGACTCCCTCCCCCCTACGAAGACTCTGGGGCAGGATATGTCCCTGCCACCCAAACCAGAGAAGGGGACGGGCCGATCTACGCGCTCGTTCTCCCTCAAGTAAAGACTCCGGGGTAGGTAGACCCAACGCGCTATTCCCAGGAGGGAAGGTGATACGTCATCCGCGTCGAGCCGGGCTTCCAACTCGAGCCCGGATGACGAAAGCAATTGTTACGACCTAAAGATCGTGATAGTCCGACCTTCCATCCCAGACCGCCTAAATACCCCGCCGGCTCGTCCCTCCCCCTGGAAGGACGGCCGACCCAGCGACAGGGCGCTCCACACCCGAACGATAGAGGGCCACAGGGCGCCTGTCGATTCTAGAGTCTGACGCGACTATGGGAACGGCGCACTCTACCTCGGCCGCTGATAGCCGGTGACGACCTCTGGTGAGCTATGGGGGCCGAGCTACGGTGACGGGCCGAGCTAAGGGGGCCGAGCTACGGTGACGGGCCGAGCTAAGGGGCCGAGCTACGGGACTGTTCTTTGGCACATTGGACACGACAAACAACCTAGTACAAGGACGCTACTGACACTATCGCCGCCTGACCATCTGACAAAGCACCCACTGGCCGCTGCACCCCCTGACACTTAATGCTTTCGGCCCTGACGCCCTGACACCCTGACAAAAGCACCCCGGACCGCTGCACCGTCTGACAAAAGCGTGGCAGGCACTCCTGTTCCTGACATCCTCGTCCGAAGCTTCCGCTGACAGCAGGGCCAGCTCAGCATGCCAGGTCAGCCCTACCAAACCGCCTCCCATCAGGTATAAATACCCCCTCACTTCTTGCGGTGAAGAGGGGAGAAAATTCACTCTCAATCTCCTTATTCACACACAAGAGGCAAGAGCAAAGGTCGTCCACATCTTTGTTCTTCTACTCATAGCTCGTCACGTACGGTCGACTCACCCTCAGTCCGACCTGCGTGCCTAGCCCTCGCTTTAAGTCCTATTACTGACCTAGGCATCGGAGAGGCTAAGGGTTGGACCCCAACCCGGCCTTTCTGACGAGTTTCTCCTTGCGCAGGTTAGCTCGTCATCACCAGTCGTGCTCGCCCTCAACCTAGGCAGTTCGGCCCCTTCTCTGCATCCTGTCGGATTCGATTCCGTGGTCTGCTCCAACGACAAGCTTAGCTGCATCACCCCTCTAATCACCTGTCAAATAGCCTACCATAATCCCTTCCTTAACATAACCACCGTGCCCTTGGTTCCCCCCAATACAAATTCATTGTACGCGAGTTCCACCTCGTAACACCCGCCAATTTTTCCCATCTTTTTTAATTACAATTAATTAATTAGTGGACCCCACGTCAAACTTTCCCAAAAAACTTTCTCAACAAAAGAAACACACAAATACAAGAAAGTTGTGTGGAGCCCACATACAATTCTCAAACCAACTTTCCAACCTGTGGGCTCCACATCAAGATTCCACCAAAATTTACTATTCACAACAGTAAATCCCAACCCATTCTCACCCAAAGAAACATGCCCTTACATGAAAATGCCTGGGTCATGGCAATTATGGGCATGCGAATTTAAACCTTTATTTATGGTCATGCAAATAGACTGTTGCATTGTTGATTGTGCCACGATTCAAAACCTTGATTTATGTTAATTGGGCCTTTTGAAGTTCCATTGCATATAGTTACAGTAGAAATAACCCGTGCACAAAGGGTGCACGGACACACCCAATAACCAACCTATACAATCAGAACGCGGGACCCATACGGGTGTTTCGATGAGTGCAAAACAGGTGAAAATGAGAAGGGTGAGTTTGAGTGTGTGTATTGTCTTGGGGTTTTTGGTTTTTTTGATTGGAGGTATGATTTTAGGTGTTTTGGGCTTGGGTGTGTTTTGGTGGGTTGGGTGATGTTTTGGGTTTTGGGTTTAAGGAGGCTGTCCCATGTGGTGATGTGACATTGCCACATGGGACAAATTCAAAAACATCCCTCAATTATAATAATAAGGATAATTAATTTGCTTGGGCCACATGACAATATATTAATGATGCTGGATCAAATTGATCAATTTCCTGAGATGGAAATTGAATTAATCAAAGGGTATTTTGTGATGCTCTTAACTGAACAAATTTGATTAGGTTAGGTGATTAATTTTGATTAGGACTTTAAATATATATACATGTGTGAATATATGTGTTAAAGCCAAAATTGGCTATAACGGTCTCTGAACTGACGTGGACTTTCATGTTGAGGTGGAGCCTCGTCAGCTGGTTAAATGTGATCCTTGGGCAATGAAGGAGTGGAGAAGGTCATCTCTCATGATTTCAGTGCTCGGCTGCAAAATCCGAAGGGAATTTGAATGCCCAAGCACAACAGAAGAAATGCATCAAACTCAAATTACCACTACTCCGGAAAATTAATGAAATAAGATTTATGTTGGGCACTGTGATTCAAAAGCCCAGCTTGCCCAGGTCAATACGGCACTTGATACACATTACAGTTTTGATACAAAAATTACATTTGGCAATATACTTGAAACACAAAAATACCTAACATATTTATTTGACGCTTTATGGTAACAAAAAGAACACGGGGAAGTCGTCTTGTTTTTCTTTTGATATGATGATATGATGATTCACCCAGTTCATCCGGATAACTTCCTCCGGTGCAGCAATGTATCAGAAATTACACCGGCAATTACTTGATGAAGAGAAACATTCCTTTTCTGGTACCTGGAAATAAAGTCGAACATAAAATAGATTTAAGAAAATCCAGGCCCAAATTTTATTAGTTTTTATACATAATAAAGTGCAAAATGCAAGGATCTAAACAATCCTCACATGATATGTGGCTATATTTATCAATTTAAAATAAGTGAATAATGTAAAACAGACGGCACCTTATCAAAAATATTCAGATTCGTTGACATGGTCACATGACGATATGTGGTTGAATTATCAATTTAAAATAAGATAAATAATGTAAAACAAATGGTGATGAAGGCTATGATGATGATGATGCAAAAGACTTGTGAACGGAGACATTATAATCTAGAATGCCTACAAATTTCCTTTATACTGTATTTGGCTCAATTTTATTTATGCATGTACTTGCAGACAACTTCATATTATTTCACTGAAGTGGATTACTAGGAATGAACACAACTCAACCCAAAAACTAACCAGATAAGTCTTTTCTATGTGTATGAATGTTCCTGTATTTGCAACAACATTACCTGCCTTGCTTGTGGCTACATCAGCATCTTAGGCTTAAATGTATGGAATTCGGATATCAATCCATCTACCATGTTAACATAAACTACAATTTTTTACATCCAATGTTCATATTTTCCCTGTCATTCAATCGAAAAAAAAGAAACTCATTAGTAACTAGCATTTCCAACCTGCAACGAATTAGTTTCTCCCAAAAGGGAGAAAAGGGGAAGGCCAATTACTTACACCAAAAGAGTGGGGAGTTTTTTTCTTAAAAGAAGGGGAAAAAAGAAATAAACGCACATAAAATCTCAACATTCGACCTTTGCATTCAACTACTAAAATGAATAGATAAATAAATAGAGAAATGAAGGATCAAAATGTAGACGCAAAAAGTATAAGTTGAAATGCTGTGCCAGTGGATAGGGCAATGCCACAGAGGGACAACGATAGATATCCTAAACAATGGTCCTGCACAAGCATTTCAGTTGCATAAACCTTAAATAATAGGCAAAAAGCAAAAAGTGCTGCGTTATAGACCTTCAGACTTACATATTATGCCGTTAAGAGATTTTTAACAGCTCACTGAATGCTTCTTGTGGGATATCAACAGATCCAACACGCTTCATGCGCTTCTTTCCTTCCTTCTGCTTCTCTAGAAGTTTCTTCTTTCTAGTAACATCGCCCCCATAACATTTGGCCAGAACATTCTTTCTCATAGCTGAAAGGCTGAAGGGGGGAGCAATTTTTTTTGAAAAAATAAAAAATCAAAGACTGAAATAGACCATAAGGCGATACTCGAGAATAAAATGCAAATGGAAAAAAATCTAGGGATAATTAATGGTTTTTATTAAAAACCAAGCCAAAAAAATAGATAACCGATGGTTTTTATTAAACTGAGCTAACCATACTTTCTTCATTATCTCTGACTTCTGCATTGTGCACTCAGTGACTAGGGTGACGGTCATTTAGACATTTGCTAGCTTATTCAAGGACAGAGATTAATCAATGCAACTGCTTGACCAGTCGGTTCATCTACAAGACACGAACGATAAAAGGTTGGTCAAGTAAACCCCCTCTGTTGAAGTCACTGCCACGGCACCAAAAACTCCAGAGTTATCATGAGGGTCAAGGGTAATCTTTTGATACGATATCCTAACATGCCCCAAAGGTCGTGCGTCCCTTTATGAACTGAAACTGCCCTTTTTCAGCAGTCTTTTCTTAAATGTGCTTTTAATTAGCTGCTCCATTTGACATTAAACTTCTTCACAGGATTTTCCTAGTCATGAATGAATTGACAATGCATACATGACCAGTTACAGTGTATAATTATGTATAAACATACAAGGTTAGAGTCACATGAACAATGTATCATATCCTTCAAATTGAGTGCATATCATATTGTATGGTATCCACTCGTTTATATCCATATCCATGACTTCCAGTAACGATTTCTATGCCGATGCATAGCCTGATTGGCATGCACCATTTTAAACAAAAATTAATGAAGTCCAAAAAAGTAAACACAATATACCACTCTTCAAAAATGGGGTTAACTCCCTTATGGTGATGTTTTGGTCTCCCGAATTGACATAAAATTCATCACAAAATATCTTCACGAATTTCTTATACATGAAAGGGTTGACAATGCATGAGTAGAAAATAAATACAGCTAGATGCTATCAACTTGTATAATGTATTCACTTCATTCACGATGTCTGTTCATAGGATTGTTGTTCTTCTGCTTAAAGTTCAGTTAGGAAAATCGCAGGGATTTGCATAATTAGGATATACATTTAGTTGAAGCCTTCATTATTGCCATTATAACAACATTATACAAGACATTATTATTTTGAATTGAAGTGCAATGACTTCTGAAAAGATATATGATTTAAATGCAGGAAAAAGGTTAAAAGTTGTATAAGTGCCATACGTCTCCCTTGCAATAACCTTTGAACCAATCGCAGCTTGTATTGTTATCTCAAACATTTGCCTGTGTCAATTAATATGTCATATAAGAGGATTCAGAAATTAAATGAGGATCGAAGTAAGTACAATTCTTGATTGGAGTTGTTGCTACGAAACCTGTCAATGAACTTTGTTAGCTTTTCAACCAACCCGCGTCCCATTCTCTGCGCATTCAAATTGTGAACAATAGTTGCTAATGCATCAACAGGTTGACCATTCAGAAGGATATCAAGTTTCACCAGATCCGATTTCTGGTACCTGCAACATATCAATTTTCAGAAGATGAACATCTGTTTTATATGCGTGAAGACTAAAGTATATGAGAAGCAGGCACCATAATCTCCTGCTATGACCAGTAAATTAGTCTGAATCAGCACAACATATGATAGGTCAGGGAAGATTCTAATGACTGATTTAAGGGATAGAAGGAAATAAAACAAATAATGTTCCTTAAGCCACAATTCAGGATTCACAGCCCATGCAAAACAAATTGATGGAATACACTTTTTTTCCTTACAAGATTATCTACGCATCTTAGAGAACTTGCTTTGTCTGTTGGGCAGGACATGCAGCATCCCCTTCCACCCGGCGTAGGTCAGTCACAAGGGAAAAATCCCCCGAGGGAACCCCCACTGGAGCGGGTGGGGATTGAACTCAATACCAACTACTTAGGAAAGCAATGCTTTGGCCATCTCCAATGCGAAAGGTTACATCGCCTCCCCCTATGAAACCATTCCTTTTAGTTCCACGACCACCCCATAATCACAAATTTGTGCATGTGCTACTTGCTTTTGTTTTTGTTTTTTGTTTGTTTGTTGTCGTTGTTTTTGGGCGGGCTCCGGAATACAAAAAAGAAAAGAATTTTTTTGCCAAATTCGTTAGTTATTGCCTATGATTCTTGCGAAGTAGAAAAAAGAATATGCCATTCTGAAGTTATCTATTAACCACTCTCAAAAATTCAGAATGTTATCCATTTACCACTCCCAAAAACTCAACTTATTTTTGGCCAACAATGTACATCAATCAAGTTGAAGGGTCATGCTTTTCATGCCTGTAATGTATTAGGACACGAGATGCTATTCTCTTGGAGGGTCATACATTCCCGCCAACGACTAAAAAATGGAAAAATGATAACCATCCAATTGAAATAATCTCGTCCATCCATCCATTTTGCATTTCTCATTTATAAGTCAATAGAGTTTATTCATCTTTTCTCCTAACAAAACTCTAAACCAATCCGATCATCAAAATGCATCACCGTTATTTTGAATCATCGATAATAAGAAATAGGTTGAAGAGGTTCGAGGATCAAGTCTAATATAACTGTCCAATATACCTGCAATCTCAAAGAACTGTTGATCTCGTTTTGATGCATCAATCGGTTTTGATTCAAATGGGATCAATCCCATGCAACTTTTTTGACCGCATCATCCAAAACATTAGCAAGCCTCCTTCAAATCCTTCTCAACAAAGTTTCTCTAGGTAGAAGCTTGCACCAACGCCTAGCCAAGCCATGATGGGCATGGTGGTGCATCTTCTTTACGATCCTAGGATATATATTTGAAAACTTCTTGGAAATGGGATTGGGTGGGTTGATCCCAGTTACTGGATTTGATCCCACTTGCCTCAAACCCAATGTATGTATTAAATTGAGATCAATATCTACTTTGATATTGCACTTACGTTAGGCTTGATCCCAAATCCTCTTCAACCGATATCTCATCACTGGAGTTATAGAGAGATGCTGCATTTTGATGATCGGAATGAGTCAGTTAGGGTTATATTGGGAGAAAAAGAAGAAACTCTGCGATCCTATAAATAGGGGGCGCATATTGATTTGATGGTCAATATCATTTCAACCAGACGACCCTCTGTTTTCTTTTTTTGATCATTGGCATGTATGCACAACCCTTTACGAGAATTGCATCACGTGTCCCAATACAGTATATGCACAAAAAACATGGGCTTCCATGGGATACATTCGTAAGCTTTGAAATTATATTGAGTACATGAAGGCCTCCAGCTATAAGATGGATCACTTAGAAGCTAGAACAAATGTGATTGATATACCTAAATGGAATGATGAGGGTTGAACCTAAAATGCAATTTTCAGACTAATTTTATTGACCGACCTTTTCACACGCAAAAAAGAGAAGATGGAAAAATATTAAGAACACATGTACAGTCATACGTGCAATACGAAAGGCCAGCTAAAAGATTAATGTTGCTTGGAAGGAAGAATTGACGGAGTAAAATAATTATATTTAAATTGGCAACAAATGGGATTTGAACCATGCCTACTGAGACCTGGTGCTTCGACATACTACCAGGTACCTAAGTATATAACCAGTGCAAATAAAAGTTTAACCCTGATGCAATTCCAGCACCCCCTCTCTTCATGTACATTTGGGCTACGTATGAAGGCAACCGAGCAAAGATGACTTGATTGGAAAGTCATAAAAAGATGTTGGTAGTATTAGACATTTACATTGTCAGTGAAGAGTTTGATGTCTCCTAAAAGTAGAGTCTAACATGTAACGTAACCACTAAATCCGATACCCATATGCAATAATTTATCCGCTGAGGGACAACTAGATAAATGAACTATTTGTAAATTTATTTCATTTTGAGCAATACAGGAAACAAAGTATATAAAAACATGTTACATAACCTCTAAATACGATACAAATAGGCAATAATTTATGCGCTGAGGGACAACTATATAAATTCACTTTCTGTAAATTTATTTCATTTTAAGCATTAAAGGAAACAAAGAATATAAAAAAGGAAATTACCAGCTAACGTTGAGATGAACGATATATCAGACAATATAGTGATATTATCGCGTTGAAAGTAAAAAGAGCACCAATGCAGCCTCCCCAAAAAAGAATTAAGTCTATATCTAGTTACCATATATGAAGCTATGCCAAGAAAACCTCTTTTTTTATGAGACTATATTGTGACAATTTGGCAACTACTCACATTGTACATAATCCAATATTTCATAAGCGAACAAGAAATATTGAGGTGGATTGAGTTCTGCATTCGGACGGTAAAAAAAAGAAAAGGACTGTTGTCACTTAGTTCAACAAAAGTGTGACAAATGTACCATAGGACCATTCGGTTGAAGGATCTGTTGGCCAAACCACTTGGAAGATTGTGATTTTAATTTATTTGTGACAAGTTTGGGGTTTACAATGTAGATGTATATGCTCCAGCTTATGACAGTCGAAGGCCTTTTGTGTAAAAATGATAATATTTAATAATTAGATTATAATTAGTAATTAGAGTTTGAGTAGAAGAACGAATTGTAACAGTAGTTATAACCGCATTGTATTTAGCTATATAAACATCACCAACCCCCCACGTTGGAGGTGCGGCTATTTAACATTTCAACAAAGCCCACCAAAACATTTTTAAAATTTTCCTTTTTTAAGGTTGTAACCCAATCTTGAGCCTGGGTAGCTCGGGCCTCCCATAACCCATCCATGCATGGCAAACAATACCGAGCCAAGCGTTAAATGCAATCCTGCACAGCAAACAATTTTGCCATAGGGTAAATAGTTAAGAAAATCAACAGTTGATAGTTCCTGAACAACTGGATCAAAAACCTCATAAAGCAGAAAAAGAAAAAAGAAAAAGAACTCAGATCATTAAGAGAACCACAGACGTACAACCACCAATCCGACTTACTCAGCGTCTTCATAATCAAATGATGCATATCCAGATGTTATGCTTTTTAGTTCGTTGTAGAAATCCACAACAATCTCTCTTAATGGCAACCGATACTTCATAAGTGCTCGCTGACTGCACAATGAAATAAATAATCACATCTTAAATATAACTAAATCACTGATTACCAAAAGACATGTACTGCACCGAAACTTTCCTATCAATAAATGAATACTCAAGTTGCTCTCCCCTCCTTTCTGAGCAAAGCGTAATTACAGGTCCCACATACCTGAGACATAGTTTATTAAGTTAAGCAGTGAAGCTTCGCAAATGAATTAGCCAACAGCATGAATAAAATTCTACAAATGCGCACACATGTAAACAGAGCAAGGAAGCAGAGCTTACTCACTAGGAATGATAATGGTTGCAATAACAGATGGTTCCCAAGATGCAGTTACGCGTTGTTTGGGATTTGAAGGCAACATAGCAGGATTCTGAACTTGTACCTTACTAGAATATGGGGAAAAATGATTATGTAAAAAGTGCCCATTTCAATAACATTTGAAACAACTCAGAATTATAGTACCGCCAGTACCTCCCATCAGAGTACTCAAATATATACGGTACAGTTGGGATGGTAGATATTATTTGCGTTCCATACTCCTATGAAGTACACAAAACCAAGATGATTAATCGTCATGCATCATGATTTGCTTTGGAAAAAAAATATATTTGTACATGACCACAGAGGACATATGATGCAGGACAAAGAGAATGATTTGTTATGAAGTGAAACTATTAAGGATGAAGGTTAGAGTAACCATCCAACTTGCAAGTCTCTCACCAGTGTCATTAGGTTAAATTTATACGTACATGGATTTTAGATTTTGGTTTGATTTTAAGATAAGACATTTCTGTTATATGATTGGGAGGTCTGAAAGAGATTATTGCATAACTTTGAGTTTATGTTATCTGGTTCTATCAGTTTACCAATACTCGGGTAGCCCTATAAAGGGGTTTGCTTGAAATCAGAACTATTGGCCTTTCTTGAGTAATGAAATTGGAGATTATCTAATTTGAGTGGAAAGTGTACCGTTCTGCCAGTTACCTCTCCAACTCTCTATTAAGTTTCTTTCTAATTCTATTTTGTCATATTCCTAGTCTAAAACTTACCCTTGTAAGAAAAATATCCTCCGACTCTTTGATGTGATCCGGATCTGATTTTAGGGATAAGAATATGATTTTTAGAGGAAAGATTGGATTTTTAAGGCAAATGTGGAATTTTTTGTGCTAAAAGAGTGGATTTGGTAGAAAAGATGAAATAAAGAAGATACAAGGATATTTGCCTCAATTCGTGAGGACCACTCTCCTAGTTTTTGATTCAAGAGAAAAGCGTAACTCTCCTAAGATCAAATCTAATCTAATGGAATCTATCCATATTCTAAATCAATTCTTCTCTAAATTCAACATCAACATCGTCTAATCCACTCACCTTTATTTATAATAAAACTCCTAATGAGTCGCAGCCTCTAAATTACCAAATCATAAGGGGTTCAGCATAAAATTAAAGATCTATCCATGGACCCTCAAAATTACAAAACCGCTTTTGTACCAAAAAATTATATGTCATTGTGTCCAAAAATTACAGTTTTGCCATTGTCCCTCTAGGGTATGCCGTCGCCGCTCCTGACTCTTCTTTTTCTCGCCACCGCTTGCATGCGATCACATCATTACTTTGCCTCCAAAATGCCATTTTGTGCTCAGGTGGAATTTCGAAAAGAGGCGCCCAATTTTTCCGACTCTTGTTGAAGCCTCGAAAGCCTCCACCGTCGTCGCCAATGCCCCCGAAGGGAGCGTCGCCCACGGTGGACCGGCCGTCGCCCACTGTAGTCCACCACCAAGAGCCCGCGGGGCCTCCGCCAATGTTTTCCTCGGCCCACGTGGCCCGGCCCCTTGTTTCGTCGCACGAGGTTGATGCCCTCGTGGCTAATCTCGCTCCACGGGGTTGAACTTGGGAGTTGATCTCCTTCTTGATGATGATGACCCTTTCCTCGTCCAAAGCGTTGCTTTTCGTCACACATGTGTGCCGTTATCTTCGTCTGTTTACCAATCTTGCATAAAATCATCGACTTTCTCCTTCTCCTTCGGCAAAGACCACGTCATTTGCTTCAGATCTGAGTTATTATCGTCGACATTGTCTAGATCTAAATTCTTCTTCCCTTTTGGATTAGAGAATTGTTGAGAGAAGCACTGTGTTAGGGTTTGCATCAAAGTCTCCATCTTCGCATCCATTCTTGCCACCCATGCCCTCGACTGGGCTTCGATCCCGTCGATCAACCTTTACCTGGATTTGATGGAGGCCATTGCATTTCGTATCTTTTCCATCGATTTCTTCAATTCCCCATCGAGCTCTCGTATTTCTCATTCAAAGCTTCAATTTTTTTGTTGCCGCCGCCAATGATGCCAAAATCGTTGCTCTGATACTAATTTGATGTGACCCGGATCTAATTTTAGGGATAAAAATATGATTTTTTGGTGAATTTTGGATGAAAGATTGGATTTTTAGAATAGCGGGGTTTTTAGGGCTAGAAAGTGAATTTGGGGGAAGAAAGGTGGTACTTTTTATTAATAAAATAAAGCTAATACAAGATAATTGGCCTTTTCCGAGAGGAGGCCACTCTCATAGCTTTAAATTCGAGCGAAAACACAACTCTCACATTAGATCTGAGGGATCTAATCTCCTTTCTCAATCAGTTCCTCACAATATTCAACACCGAAACCTTCGAATCAGTTCCCATTTTATTTATAATAAAACTCTTAAGCCGATGTCCCTAAATTATCAAATACCAATGGCATATGATTTTCAGCTAAAAATTACAGATATGCCCCATTGACCTTTAACATTACAAAAACATACATGTGTCCAGAAATTACAAATATGCCATTGTGTCTAAAAATTACAGCTTTGTGTCCCCTCTAGGGTTTGCCATCGCCGCTTATTGACTCCCTTTTGCTGCATCATGCATGCATGCAATCGTATCACTCTTCTTCACTTAAGACTTGTATACTTCTCAGAAGAAAATATAAGATGTTTCAAAGGACATGAACCTACTGATGCGGATGCATCCGGCGGCTATCATGAAGGGGCAGGTCCCCCCTTGGTGACTTACGTGCGGCGTAGGAGGCGTGGTACCACGTAGTGGGTTAGTCTAGGGGTATTCTAGTCTTTTCAGACTAGATTAGTAAATCCCCTCTGTTCTATTTATTAGGGCTAGCCGTCTTTTTTATTTTCTTATGCTTATTTTGTGAAGAACTTGTAGGCATCATTTGTGAGGGTTTTTAGGCTTTTGTTCAGTGCAACAAAAGTTAGGAGAGCGAGTCTCCTTTCGAAAGAGTCTCATTTATCAATCAAATCTTCGTTCTTCGCAATCTAAGTTCCATAAAAATTCCACTTTATATATTTTTTCCTCTTTAAATCTGAAATTAATTGTTCGATCAACTAGATCGTATCAAATTGGTAGCCGTGAGATCCGATGGCGACGAGCACGAGATCAAAGACGGATAACGTGGATGAGAAGGTGCAAGGGCTTCGAGAAGAGTTCAACCGAGAGATCGAAGGGTTGAAGAAAACCTTAGGGGAGTCAATCAAAGATCACGTCCATTCACAAGAGGACATCCAAATCGAACTTTGGGCCATGAGAAGGGAAGCTGCACAGACGGGATGCGATCTCCAAGGATTGAAGGAGGCGACTTCAGATTTGAAATTTTTGAGAGAGGCCACGTCGTCGATTCTGGTGATAAGGGCGATGCTTCAAGCCCTAACGACGGAGAAAAGAGGAGATCGGGGCAAGAAGATCCAAGGGGAAGAAAATCAGGGTGAATCGACGCTTGAATCGGCAAACCGGGAGCAATCGAAGATGGCGACGGCTACGACAACTCCCCTAGGGCAAGCCGCAGCCCAGACAGCCCCAAACAGGCCCGACCAGCAGCAAACAAAGGCCTGAGGGCCCAGGAAACTAGCGGCAGGCCCATCTGGGCCTGCAGAAGCCTCGGCAGGCCCATCTGGGCCTGCGCCAGGCTCTGCAAGCCATATGGGGCCTACAGAGCCAGCGGCAGGCCCAACTGGGCCTGCCGCAGCCGCGGCAGGGCCCAGCAGGCCTGCCGTGGCAGCTGCAGGCCTAAACAGGCCTGCATCAGATCATACAGGGCCCTTGAGGCCTGTTGCAGCGCAGGCAGCCCCCTGGGGGCCCGCAGCAGTTCAGGCAGCCTCTGGGGGCATGACGGAGGAGGATGGGCCCGGGACACGACGACTGGGGCCCCAACAGCCCAATTTTGGAGACTGGAGGCTTATCCACAGGTACCGAGACCGCAGATTGATCCCAGACATATTTTTAAGGGCTTTCCGGGGCGTGGGCAAGGCCCGGGAGGCTATTTTGGAGGTCGGACGGCACCTATACAACCGCACAGAGGAGCAGGAGGACCCGTGTTGGCACGGCATCAGGAGTTTTCAGGGTACCATTACCAACCTGAGGCATGTGAGAGACCCGTTTGGCCTGAGGAGTTGTACGGGGTTGACGGGGGAGGACCAGTAGAGGCATTCGGCGGAGGATTTGGCCGGGGAGGTGACTGCGACAGAGATGGGGGACAACAGGGGGACATCAATGCGGACCGCCGACTGATGAAGCTGAAGATGCCGATTTTTGACGGCACGGATCCTGACGGGTGGATCTATCGGGCGGAGCGCTACTTCCAGGTGATGAGGTTGACGGAGGAGGAGATCCTGAGGGCCATCGGAATCTATTTCGAGGGCAAGACATGGTACAGATGGAAGGTGGCGCGGACCCCTTTTCGCACGTGGAAGGAGCTGTCAGCACTGATCATTGATCGATTCAAGGAGACCCCAGTGGGAGATTTCTATAAGCAGTTATCTGCTTTGAGGCAGGAGGGGACGGTGAGAGATTATGTGGAGAGGTTCGAGATGCTGAACAGTAGAGTGAAGGGGGTGACAGATGAGATTATGATTGGAAACTTCATGAGGGGGTTGAAACCCTCTATACGAGCGGAGTTGCGGATGCAGAGCCCGGGGACACTGGAGGATGTCCTTCGCCTGGCCCACAAGGCAGAGGAGAAGCATGCGGAGGAGAGGAGGACGAGGAGCTTGGGGGACCCAAGGCCCCCGCCCCACTCCTGCAGCGGCGGCACCGAGAGCACCCACAGCCGCACCTGAGACTAGAGGAGAGGGCCGCCTAGCTGCTCTTGGGCGGTGGATGACAGACGCAGAGGTGAGGGAGAAGCACGCCAAGGGGTTGTGCTTCCGTTGCGACGAGAAGTTCACCCCTGGGCACATGTGTGCTAGTCGCCTGCTACAAATCACCATGGTACAGACGAGGAGGGGTACGTGGGAGATGAGGAGGAGTTCGAGGAGGCAGAAGTGGAGGAGGAGAAGTCTCATCTAGACTTCGCAGAGATCTCCCTAAACTCTGTGGTGGGGTTCACTCCGAACCACACCATGAAGTTATCGGGGCAGTTAGGAGACACGACGGTGATAGTGCTGATCGACAGTGGAGCTACTCACCACTTCATCTCCAGCCGGGTAGTGGAGAGACATGGGCTGCAGTTGAGCACGCTGGAGAAGTTTACCGTACTGCTGGGGACATGGAAGATGGAGGAGAGCAAGGGGCTCTGCAAGGGTCTGTGTCTGACCTTACAGGGAGTGCAGATCATGGAGGATTTCTTGCCCTTGGAGTTGGGCAATATTGACATTATTCTGGGCGTACATTGGCTGAAAAAGCTGGGAGACATGCGGGTGAACTGGAAGCGTCTCAGGATGGAGTTCCAAGAGGGGGACCGGACGGTGGTGCTCACGGGGGATCCGACCCTATGTTTGTCGATGGTGGCTTTCAAAGCCATTACTCGGGCCTTACAGAGAGAGGGAGAGGGATATTTGGTGGAGTGCAGTGTAGCTGGAGTAGAGCAGGAGCCACAGGCAGGGGTTCCCGAAGAGGTCGAGCAGGTGTTGGGGCAGTACCAGGAGGTCTTCCAGGTCCCACAGGGGCTACCGCCGGTGAGGGGGCACGAGCATGCGATAGTTCTGCGGGATGGCGCAGCACCGGTAAGTGTGCGACCTTACCGTTACCTCTACGTGCAGAAGGATGAGATAGAGCGGATGGTCGATGAGATGTTGCAGGCTGGGGTAATCCAGCCCAGTGTTAGCCCGTTCTCGAGCCCGGTACTGTTGGTATAGAAGGACGGGAGTTGGCGCTTCTGCGTAGACTACCAAGCGCTGAATTAGGAGACAGTGGCTGACAAGTTCCATATTCCCGTTATCGACGAGCTACTGGATGAGCTGCATGGATCAGTTGTTTTCTCAAAGATTGACCTAAAGGCGAGGTATCACCAGATCCTGATGAGGCCAGAGGACGTGCCGAAGACAGCATTTCGCACCCACGAGGGGCACTACGAGTTTCTCGTCATGCCTTTTGGCTTGACGAATGCTCCTTCCACGTTTCAGGCATTGATGAACAATATCTTCTGATCTTCCTGAGGAGGTTCATACTCGTCTTCTTTGACGACATTTTTGGTTTACAGCAAGACCATGGAGGAGCATGTGGGCCATTTGGAGGTGGTGTTTCGGGAGTTATTGGTGCATCAACTGTATGCAAACCGGAAGAAGTGCAGTTTTGGCCAGAGGCTGATAGAGTATCTGGGACATGTGGTGTCGGCCGCAGGGGTAGCAGCGGACATGGCGAAGATATAGGCGATGTTGGACTGGCCGGTACCCACATCTCTGAGTACGCTGCGGGGATTTCTCGGACTGACATGCTACTACCAGAAATTCGTGAGGGGGTACATCACCATTGCACGACCACTGACCGATCAGCTGAAGAAAGATGAGTTCCAGTGGGGAGAGGAGGCGACCAAGGCATTTGAGGCCTTGAAGGTGGCGATGACGACAGCCCCAGTGTTGGCGCTACCTAACTTCAGCATCGCGTTTGTAGTGGAAACTGATGCATCAGGCGTTGGTTTGGGGGCGGTTTTGCTGCAGTTAGGTCGACCGATAGCCTATTTCAGCCAAGTGCTTTCACCTAGAGCACGGCTAAAGTCTGTGTATGAGTGGAAGCTGATGGCGATCGTGTTAGCAGTTCAAAAGTGACGGCCCTATCTGATGGGGAGGGAGTTTGTGGTCAGGACAGATCAACGCATCCTGAAGTATTTACCGGAGCATAGGTTGGTGACTGAGGAGCATCAGCGTTGGCTATCTAAGCTGGTGGGGTACCGGTTCGCCATTGAGTACAGACCAGGGTTGGAGAATAAGGTGGCTGACGCCTTATCGCGCAGAGAGGATGGGGTGCACTTGAGGGCGCTCTCGTTACCCACGTGGTTAGAAGGTGAGCCCATGCTGCAGGAGGCAGAGGCCGATCCAGAGTTGAGGCAGATCCGTGAGCAGCTGCAGGGAGGCAGGGAGGCCCCGAAGGGGTACTCTCTAGAGGGACGGAGGCTGTTGTACCAGGGACGGTTAGTATTACCGCGAGTGTCAGCTTTCATACCAACACTTTTCAGGAGTTCCACAGTTCGGTGGTCGGAGGACATTCCGGGGTACAGCAGACATATATTTGAGGATGTCCCGAGAGGTTTACTGGCCCGGTATGAGGAAGGCGATAGCCCACTTGGTTGCCGCTTGTGACGTCTGCCATCGTCACAAGTACATGGCGATGGCCGGTTTGCTGCAGCCTTTAGCGCTGCCTGAGCGGGTCTGGGAGGAGGTGACGATGGACTTCATCGATAGGCTACCCAGAACAGAGGGGTACACAATGATCTTCGTGGTGGTGGACAGATTGAGTAAGTACGCCCACTTCATACCACTGAAACACCCGTACACGGCGGTTTCAATGGCTACAGACACCCGTACACGGCGGTTTCAGTGGCTACAGCTTTTACTCGAGAGGTGATACGGTTGCATGGGGTTCCAGCGTCCATAGTGTCAGACAGGGACCATGTATTCCTGAGTGGGTTTTGGCGGGAGATATTCCGTGTCCAGGGGGACAGTGTTAAAAAGGAGTACCGCCTATCACCCTCAGACTGACGGGCAGACGGAGGTAGTGAACCGCAGCATCGAGACGTATCTGCGGTGTTTTGCGTCGGAGACACCACGGCAGTGGTATCGGTGGTTGGCATGGGCGGAGTATTGGTACAATACTTCGTATCACTCAGCAGCAGGGACCACACCTTGTCGGATGTTGTATGGGAGGGACCCACCAGAGTTGCTTCTGTTTGGGGAGAGGCAGACACCGGTATCACATGTGGAGGATTACATGTGGGAGAGGGAGAGTATGCTGGAGGAGCTGAAGAAGCACTTGTTACGGGCTCAGCATGTGATAAAGGCTAGAGCAGATGGACATCGCCGTGATGTACACTTTTAGGAGGGCGATATGGTATATCTGAAGCTGAGGCCCTACCGACAGAGATCGCTAGCTAGGAGACGGAACGAGAAGCTGTCGGCTAGATTCTATGGACCCTTTAAGATTTCGGCCAAGATAGGCCAGGTGGCTTACAGGCTGAGGCTTCCCTCGACAGCTACGATACATCCAGTCTTTCACGTGTCGCAACTTCGCCGAGCCATTGAAGAGCAGGCGGTGTCGTCTACCTTACCGCCCACCCTTACTGAGGATATGGAGGTGCTGCTGGAGCCACTGGAGGTTCGGCCATTCGTCAGGGACCGAGCGGACGCAGATAGGTGCTGATTCATTGGACGGGGTTGCCAGATTGCGATGCGACATGGGAGGCATACAGCGTGATCCAGGAGCAGTTCTCAGACTTCCACTTTGAGTACAAGGTGGCTCTTTTAGGGGGGTATTGATGCAGACGCATCCGTCGGTTATCATGAAGGGGCGGGTCCCCCCTTGGTGACTTACGTGCGGCGTAGGAGGCGTGGTATCACGTAGTGGGTTAGTCTAGGGGTATTCTAGTCTTTTCAGGCTAGATTAGTAAATCCCCTCTTTTCTATTTATTAGGGCTAGCCGTCTTTCTTATTTTCTTATGCTTATTTTGTGAAGAACTTATAGGCATCATTTGTGAGGGTTTTTAGGCTTTTGTTCGGTGCAACAAAAGTTACGAGAGCGGGTCTCCTCTCGAAAGAGGCTCATTTATCAATCAAATCTTCGTTCTTCGCAATCTAAGTTCTATAAAAATTCCACTTTATATATTTTTTCCTCTTTTAAATCTGAAATTAATTGATCGATTAACTAGATCGTATCACATACGAATCAAAATAAGAAGTAAACCTAGTAGGTACTTGGTACTTAAAGAAAGCCAACACTTTCAGATTAGCTGAATTGTGTTGTTGAAATCAAGGTTAGATGTCTCAATTTCGGTTTCGTTTTTTGAGAATTTATGTTTCGGTTTCAGTTTCACCCGTTTCGACAATTAGTTTCGTTTCGTCCGTATGTGTAGTTTCAGATACTTAAAAACTATTAAAAACTATTAAATACTAAATCATTAAATTCCTTTTTTACAAGTAACATATTTTGCTAAATATATGTAAATATATTACACTTTTTCCTAAATATATTTTGCTAAAAAAAATTACACTTTTTGCGCGATAATGGCAAGCTAGTGAATAAATTCAATATGGTTAGCAAAATGTTTAAGGTGAATATAAACAAATATTTCCTATAGTGCTGATAGTCTAATTACACATCAAATAAACAATTTACATTTATTTACAAGTTTACCATTCCCTTTCTTTAAAACAATTAATGACAATGGAAAACTTGTAAATAAATGTAACATGTTTAGCAATTGTGTAAGTTCACCTGTAGCACTCAGCGTGCGTCACATGCATCACGTGCCGCACGCTTTTAAAGGAAAATGAAGCGAGGGCTCGTCGAGATCGAGGGCTCTCTAAAGCAAATGAAGCGAAGCCGAAGTTTTAGAGAGGCGCATCGAGATCGAAGGGCTATCCGAAGCAAACAAAGCGACGACGAAAGCAAATGAAGCAATGCTGAAGTTTTAGAAGGGCTCCCCAAGCAAAAAAAAGTGGTGTTGAGATTGTTCATCTGAGATTAAAGCAAAACAAAGTGATGCCGACGACGACGACGACGGGGCTCTCCGAAGATCTAACGAGGCTCTTCGAACACTCGAAGAAGGCTCATCGGCGGGGCTCTCCGAAGACTCGACGACGCCGACGCCGACGCTAAAGGTAAGTGTTGAATTTTTGAATTTCTTTGTGATTTTCACGCTTGTTTGATTTTTTTCAATTTTATATTTGTTTCGGCCAGATAAGTGTCGTTCCGTCCTGTTTTAGCCAAAACCGGCCGAAACTAGCCAGAACGACACCATTCCGGTCAAAACCGAAAATTTTCCGCCGTTTCGTCTCAGTTGCCTTCGAAATTGAGACGAAACGTTCGATACTGAAAGGTATCGGGTGAAACGTCCATCTGGGTTGAGACACACCCCAACTTTGTGCAGCTAGAAGAAAGAGAAACCGAAATGCTTAGCACTATGTTGTGCTAGGATTTTGCAAACCAAAGCAAAAAATGGAAGCGGAGGTAGGAAAAAAGTGAAATTAACTGTTGAGTTTGCTTGAAACTTACTGCTGGAGTTCACAAGAAATGATGCATACAAATCGATGAAACAGCAACTAAACTTTCCCTGATGGATTTTAATGGACCAAACCTTTTAAGTACTTATACATAAGCAGAAACCTCTCGTTCTTAGTAGATAGATGGAATGCAATGCTTTTATCAATTTGTAATGAAGATTATAAGTTGCTACCTGAACTGCCATTGTATGTCCATATCGTGGCTCAACAACAATGCCAAGAGCATACATGGATATAATGTTTGTTCAACTGATCAAATGAAAATAAATAAATAAATAAATCATATATAAAACAAAGATTAGAACATGTACCTGTTCAAGGCGCTGATGAAAGACATCCATGTGAAGTAAACCCAGAAAGCCACACCTATTTATAGCAACATAGGCATGCACAAATCAAGTCAGGTGCAGAATTCGAAGTCAAGTGATGAATTCTGCAATTTGTCACACTTAAGAACACAATTAAGCCTACACAATCAAATGCTTACAAAAGATGGTCCTCTCTTGTGAAGCTCATATGTACCTGAATCCCATGCCGAGTGCAGTACTAGTCTCTTTGGTAACAGATACACTAGCATCATTGCAAGTCAATTTCTCAATTGCATGGTTAAGGGCATCAAAATCTGATCCATCAGCAGGATAAAGACCAGAGAAGACCATGTGCTTTGCAGGCTTGAAACCTGTAAAAGACTGAATAGTGTTAAAGTAAACAATGTGTGATATTGACACTACACACAATATCTATAAATCACTGCATCAATGGAAGACCTAGCAAAATAAAACATGCTAGTGACTAGTAGGAAAACACATTGCCTGAATTGCAGAAGCAAACAGAAGTTACCTGGAAGGGGGACCACAATACTTTTCGCATGATGAACGGTATCGCCAACCCGGGCTTCTTTTGTTGAACGCATGCCAGTAACCACATAACCGACTTGTCCAGTAAAAAGTACTCCAGTTGGGGTTAGTTCAGGATGCATAATTCCAACATCTCTAACTTCATAAACCTGGGATGTGGCTGCAGATGTAATTTTGTCACCCTTTCGAAGAGCACCATCCACAACAGCAACATGGCATATCACCCCTTTATAATCGTCATAATAAGAATCCAATAGAAGCATTCTCAGTGGTGCATCACACATCCCAGGAGGAGCAGGTATACGCTTTATGACCGCAGGAAGTACATGCTCAAGGCCTTGACCAGTTTTAGCGGAAGTAAGAAGAGCATCATCAGGATCAATATCAAAGAGTGACTTCAACTGAGCTTTAACGCGATCAGGGTCAGCAGTAGGCTGATCAATTTTGTTTATTACAGGGATTATGCTTAGGTTAGATTCAAAGGCAAGATAGAAGTTAGCAACCGTTTGTGCCTGAACACCTTGTGCAGCATCAACAACCAAAAGTGCACCCTGGCAACCAGCAAGAGATCTTGATACTTCATAACTGAAATCTACATGACCAGGCGTGTCAACTAAATTCAGTAAATATCTTGGTGGGTCTTGGTCATCGGCAACAACATTCACACCAGATCTGAGGTTATGCCTGTAGAACATAGTTGCTGTCTGAGCTTTGACCGTAATACCTCTCTCCCTTTCTACCTGCGCATATAAGATGATAATCTATAGAAGTGCACTGATAGATGAAGCATGCGAGAGAAAACAACAGTCAGAACGTGGTCCGAACATCCACGTGGTAGTAGACAACGGCCATCGATAATCAGTGAATGGTACATGTCTTGCTTTACTTGGAACGGAAAAAAACACTCAAGTAAAGTCAAGGAATCAAACAGTTATAATCCAGAAAAAATAAGATAATTTAAATATAATTTGCTAATGTAGTGTTTTCCTAGTTGAAGTTTATCCTGTTAATCCCCTGTTCCCAACCAAAAAAAACACGCGTACGCACACACACAGATGCTGTATCAATTTTCCTCGTAATGCCTAAGATATTGGTGTGCCTTCTTTTTCCTTCCACGTGGGATTAGAGAATGGAAGAATGATGGATCATCTGTCAAAGATATTATCCACCCAACCAATTATATGTGCAGTAATGGCTTCATAAAGATGGGCAATATTCAACAACCTGCATAACTTAAACAACCTTTCAGACGCAAATGCCAAGTCTGTAATTTTGATATATATAAAAAGTTTCACCTCCTTCATTGCTAGAAATAATTTAGCGGGTTTTAATCCAACTGCACTAGTAATCCATGAGTAATTTGAAAGGATGGAACAATTAGATTGATCACCATCATGCATTTGTATAAGCATGTATGTGAACGCTGAATCTGGTGATATATGTGTAAATTGTGTACATATGCATATGTATACACACATGTATTTTTGATATGTCTAACAACCTTTATCACTAACAGCATTTCCGAAGCATGTGTCAAGTCTGTCATATTTATATATAAAAAGTTTCAGTTACCTCCTTGCTAGAGTTGCTTTGGAGTGCATTAATCCAAATGCAGAAGCAATGCATGGGTAATTTGAAAGGACAGGATAATTAGATTGATCACAAGCAGGCATTTGTATAAGCATGTATGTCATTGCTGAATCTGGTGATGTGAGTAAATTGTGTACCTATGCATATGCATCTACATATATATCCACATATGTATATAAAGATATGTATGTTTGTGTTCTTCCAAGTAACTCGTACGTGATGCGGATGAAAAGCAGATGGGCAAGAAGTACCTAGTTTGCTAAAGAATGAGGAAACATTGAAGCAAAACAAAAACAAAAACAAAAAGGATGATCTAATGACAACCTTTGCTAAAGAATGACAATACTGGAGACTTGACATCCCACCAAAGATTAGTTAGAAATCGCTGCAATAGGGTTTCTAGGGATCAGAAAGAAGTCAGTTTGGAAGTTTGTTCACGTGTGCACTGGATGAATATATTTACAGGAAGCCAAAAATGAAGTATCAAATAAAGAAACCACACTTCTCTTGCATAGCACCTAATTCACATATATTTGTTCGGAAAGCATAAATTGAACACAATAGAACGAGCATCAGAAATCCATCTAAATACTACACATATCTCCAAATAGATCACTATAACCGTAAATGCTCATATAGGATACACAAGGAGCCAACAGCAGACGAAAATATGTAACCAAAACAAATATGAAAATTCACTGACTAGAGTATATAAAAAGGCAGACCTGTTAGGTAGATGAATTAGCTCCAGTTTGTCCCATTATAAGCATTTCCAATGTCAAAACATTACGCAAGTCAATGACAACCAAAACATGTCCTGCCAATACAACCTATGAAGCTTGAATATATGTGTGTGCGCATTTAATGGATCAAAAAGAAAAGTCCTGACATGGTTTACTAGTTCATAAGACACGGTTTACATAATATTTTAGGAAAAGTCCAGCCTTTAAGCACGTATGATGCTCGTAGACCCGACAAATTGAACCCAACCCAATGACCCGAACCCGATCCAAATTTTCAGATAAAGGTAAGGGTCTAAGTGGGTTGGTGCTGATTCCGGTTAAACCAGCTATCCCACAAAACATCGACTTGGGTACGTGTTTAATTAGATGACCCGAATGCAACTAGCTAATCCATTCATACAAATATTTCTCTGAGTAACAGTCTAACCCTCATCTCTTGTCTTCTCACCCTCGAGTCTCAATCACAAGAAGTGATCGGTGTCAGTGATCTTTATCTTCTCTTTGACAAGCTCCTCCTCGGCAAGCTCCTTCTAGTCAAGCTCCCCTTTGGCTAGCCCATGTTAGATCTTCATCCGCAATCCTTGACTCCCTTTTCCCAAATCATTGAAAATTTTCAATCATTAGCGCCTCTTTGGCCACTATCATTCCCTCCCGTATGACTCAACTTCTACGATGGACCTCAACTCCAATGTACTTATTTCTATTATCGATTTTGATTTTTCTTATAAAATCCATAGATATAATGGCATATGTTAAAACGATTTAATTTTAACAATTTTCAGAACACTGATGTTAAAAAGATTCACTTTTATCAATTGTTAGATCATCAATGTGAAAAAAGATTCTTTTACATCAAATTGCATATCATTAATGTTAAAAAAAATCAATTTTTATTAATTTTTAGGTCATTAAAGGGAAAAAGATTTGATTTTTTTTTATCATTTTTCAAATCAACAACAAACGAGAGGCTGGGAAATCAAGAGCATTCGAGATCTTGAAGTTTGAAACGGCAAGCATAAGGGAGATTGGATTCATCTTGGTACCTAGACTAGTGGGATGAACGGATTCAGATTATTTGCCTCTGTGGGCATGCATGGTTGCATATGAGTGTTTTTGCAAAGCAGACGTATATCCAACTTTCAATCTGTAATCGTCTCTTTTTCTTCAACAATACTTTTTAGCTCAATTTCTCAACTCCAAACCAAGTGTATGACTTCTAGTGATCAGGATTGAATTGCCAATTTTATAAACACAATGAAGTTCCTCTAAAAGATGGTACAATGAGGCGATGACGTTCTTCTCCAGGTTTTGGTATATTGCTCAACTTTGGCTTAGCTCAAGATCTCAACTCCAATCCAAGTGTATACTTTCTTTTTCTTAATAAAATGTGTATTATATTGTTCAACAAGGTTTGGTTTTTCTATTGAATAGGTTTCTTTTGCACGATGGCCCATTAATGGCCCGTATAACTAGGCCCAAAAGTAAAAAAACACTTAGAAAACTTCACATCCAATAAAACCCGATTGGAACCCAACCCAAACTTGACCGGAACCCAATCCATGAAGCAAAACGGTTCGAACTCTGACCCAATTATTTACAGGTTGGATGCGAGTGTGGGTTCCTTGACCCGAATTATATTCGGGTTGGATTCGAGTATACCATTAACGACAACCTGACCCGACCCAAAACCAACCCGACCCGTTTGCCTATGATACTGTCATAACCTATCAGCGGCAGAGGAGATACGCTAATTGACGTTGAGGGGCCTTTTTGGTCATTTTCTATTATGTTTTGCCCTAGGGGTATTGTCGTCGTTTTCTAGTGTTTGTAGCTTTTCTTATTTAAAGGGAGGATAGGCTAGGAGGAGAGGCATCGATTGTTAAGAGAGAATTTTCCAAGGCAATCCTTTGGAGACTTAGGCTTTTGTCTAGAAGAGAAAGCTAGGAGAGCTGCCTCCTCTCCTTAAGAGGCAAACCACTGTATCTTTCTTTTGCAATCCTCTTTATAAAAATTCCACCTTTTATATTCTTACACCCCAAAACCCCTATCTTTCCTTTAAAACCCATTAAGAACATACCAATTGGCATTAAATCACCACAATCCCATGGCGAACACCCGATCCAAGGAGTAGTACGAGGCGTTGGATGAGAAAGTTGAAAGCGAAGGGGTGGCGTGGAGAAAGGCGACTGAGGAACTCAAACCAGATCTGAAGGTGACGAATGAGCGATCTACGCAACAGTTCAATCAACAACATCAACAAGTCCCCGGAGCCCTTGCTCACAACAGCTAAACCAACAAAAATCTTTGGCATCAAATGTGGAAAAGGCAGATGTGGAGGAAACCCTAGATCTGAAGCAACGACGGAAGTTCACGGGCAAAGGGAAGGGGAAATTCGCAGATCTGTGTGAGGGGCTTCTCTCCGGCGCAAAGCTGATTTCAGAGGATTACGACAGCGATTTTCCGACGGATCCACGCCCACGAAATCATTGGGAAGGAGCGACAGAAGTCACCGGCATCCAGCAAAGTCGCCAGGAGCCCCACGTCTCCTAGCGACTCACAGACCCCCGACGAGGCCTTGGCAACTCGCTAGGGCCCCGTCGGTGCACTGGCGACACCCTGGCAGGCCGCCAGAGCTTCGACGAGGCCCTGGCAACACGCTAGAGCTTCGACGAGGCCATGGCGACATGCCAGGGGCCAGGGGTTCACCGGCTTGAGGCGGCCCCTTGGCCTTCGTCGACCACCGGTGGGGCCGCCAGGGCCCCATGGATCTCTAGCGACCCCCACGGTCCTGTAGTGGCAGCGCTACGACCACCAGAGGTGCCCTAACCCCTGAGCAGCCCCTGAGGGACCGACGAGCACATGCAAACCCGTTGGGAGTACGGCGGGAATTGGAGGGGGTACCCGGGAAGATGTTGGGGATGGTTTTGGTAGGGAAAGACCCTGTGGGAATGAGATGGACTTCGAAGGTTACCACAGATATCAGGAAGAGGTGGTCCGGGGGAGACTGCAAGGGGAACATGCCAAGATTGGGGATAGGCATACAGGGATGAGGAGGAACGAGAGGGCGGAGACTAGTTCGGAGACTATTGAGGCCACAGAAGGACAATGTTGGATCGGGATCTAAGCCTAGAGGGGGATAGGCTATTAAAAATTCTTGTGCAACCCACGAGTAATCACACGCAGTTATAGCAGATTCAGAGTAAATAAAAAGTAATCACAGATGCACATCAGATTTACCCTGATTCGGTCGATCACCACGACCTACGTCCAGCCCCCGAAAGCAAATATTATATTAAGAATGTACAGGCACAACTGTAATAGCTAGAGAACCAACGTCTCTACACTCACCAGGCTCAATACCACACGCACCGTGTTCAACACTATCAATCATAATATGTGCTCTCACTTGACGACACCCGTCAAGTTCCTCTTGTCTAGACCAACATTAGACAAGACCCAAAAATGTCACACAAAAAGCGATAAAGTTTTCTCTACTGAGATCAACCAATACTACACTAAAATAATAATAAGAGTTTAGAAATCTCAGTTTTGTGTAGTCGTCGTCATCTCTATCAATCAGCACGGACCAGCTGATGTGTCCATATTTTCTACCCTTTTCATATCATTATCTCATCGTATTACCCGAGCAGCTGACCGAGCAGGTACTACTCGGTCCGGGTAGGTCGACTTCCAGATCTCCAAGCAGCCGAGCAGCTTGCCTACGCGGACCGAGCCTCTGACCGAGCTACGCTGACTCGGACCGAGTCACCTACTCGGTCGGCACTTCCTGGGGCATTTTGGAATGTTGTTTTTGAAGCGCGCGATGCGCGCGATCTGGGCAGCAGTGAAGCTCGCGATTGAAGGAGCAGCTAAAGTGGAGTTCATTCTAGAGTTTTTTGGGGAGAATTTTGTAGAGAGTTTTGGAGAGCGATTTTTGTAGGAACTTTGGATTAATTTTTGTAGCGAATTTTGGATTTACTATTGAAGATTATTGCCTTTGTTCTCGTCTGGATCTGTTCTTCGTTTATTCTGGCTGTACGTTTATTTTAACCCTAATTTATCCATTTCCAAAATGTTTTCTTCTGCGAAATTGATGTTTTTGTGTGTTCCTATTGCGATGTCTGAGTAGATCTAATTTAGGGTTGATGGGTTAGCCCTAGGATTTTAGGGGGAAAATGTAGACCTGGATCCATACGTTGAATTGGGGATTTAGGGTTGTATTTTGGTAGATCCCACCGAATCAGTAGATAACCCGTACTGAGATCATGCCCACGGTCTGTGGAATTGATGTGCTTAAGGCGTATCTAGGGATTCGAATAGGGAAATCGATGGATCAAACCAAGACACGTGACCATGCCCGGCTCGCGCCTTGAGGGGATCCATCGAAGAACTATACCGCTACGTTGACGGCTACCGCCATTGCGTCAACGAGAGCCACCGAAATACCCAGCAATTCTAACCTACGAGAGTGGTATGAATTGGGGGATTAATTCCCTAACCCCAATGAAATGTAAGGATTATATCCAACACAAACCCCCAACGATCCCAGCGACGATCCCTAAAGCCATAGTCCCTTTTTATTGATATCACAACAACAATCAACCCAAATCTTTTACTCCGACCGCTACCTCACTTCCAAATTTAGAAATAGACTGAGAATATTATACACTATCCCCGTCTCTGGAATTCGACTATCTTTTATACTATAACTCGACACCGTCCGCTTGCGGATTGAGCCCGAAGTCGTAGCCTAGGTGCCATATTACGCCTGGCGAACGTGACACCGCCAGGTGGATCCTAGATGTAGCCTACGGGTGCGTCACCAGCTCTCGTCTGGCAAGATGTAGATGTCTCTCGTGTCCTCAGCAACTCAAGTTGCGGCTAGCTCCTCCAATGATGTTGCGGCTTTATCAAGCTTTGAAAGTTGCGGCACTTGGTAGTTGCGGCAAGGGCTTGTGCACTTGAATATTGCAGCAGCACATGGATTGACAAAAAATGCGGCTGACTTCAAAGCTTGTGTCCTCCAAAATTTCGACAGCTTGGCTTGGAGAATGTTGATGGCTCAGGTTGCTTGGCTTGGAGAATGTTGAATCTCCCCTATGGTCAAAGATTGTGTGCGCCCTACTCAAATATTGTGGCTGCCCTCATTGGTTTATCCTGCAACATACAACAGACAATCTTTTCTTAATAAAAAGAACCAATTTCTTACCTCTTCAACTTAATGCTTGGAACTTGTTGCTTGGTCAAAGTTTGCGACATGGCTCCCTTGAAGATGTATTCAAAAATTTCAGCTACCCTATCCCCCTATCTCTCTCTTTCAATCTCTTTTCCCTTTCAAAAAGCTGCCAACAATTTGCCTTGCATTAAAACGAAACAACATGCTGATTGATCTTTTGGCCTTGCACATGAATGAGACATGAGTTTCTTTTGGCTTTGTGCTTTTGGCTTGTTGAAGATTTCGGCAAGATCTCCTTGACTGAAGCTTGGGCTTTGTAGCTACGATGCTGATGGATTAGAGGCTTGCGGCTATAGGGTAGAGGCTAGGGTTTTTCAATTGTGATATATGCCGAATTCTTCTCTCCTCTCTCTTTTGGTATAGCTGCACTTCTTTTTGTTATGGCCTCCACTTTCCTCCTCTGGATGATAGGTTTTATAGGGAAGGCCCTTAGGGTTTGTGTGCGGCAAGAGAGAGATTGGCAAGGAGGGGATTTCGGCAATGGGTATGTGCTAGGGATATGAGAGAATCCCTAAGACTTAGGATGTTGAATAAGAATAGGATATGAACTCATCCCCTTATTGATTTGTCTCCATCTCTTTAGCCTTTGACTTGGTCCAAGTTCAAATAGGATTCCTCCATCTCTTTGCACATTTGACCAAGTCACAATTGCTATGTGTATGGCAATTTCTCCATCTTTCAATTTGCTATATGATTAGCAATTCCTCCATCAATTGACTTAGTCATCACTTTGAAGATTTACAAGCGTGCCACTCCTAAAAACACTTAGCACACACATTAGAACGTTCACACACGTTTGTTATCATCAAACACGAAATTATCGACCGTTGTATCCAACAGACATATCAGCCGCGCCAGTACGACCAAGGACGAGGAAGGGAAAACCCTGGAGACTTCCACTCAGACTCTTGGATCAGGAAGCTTAAAATGCCGGTGTTTGATGGGGATGATCCTGACGGATGGATCTATCGGCGGAGCGTTACTTTGAGGTGTCCTGCTTGACAGAGGAGGAGATCTTGAAGGCGGTGAGAGTTTGTTTGGAGGGAGAGGCTTCGGGATAGTACCGGTGGAAGCAGCAGCAATGGATTTTTCGCACATGGGAGGAATTCAGAGAATGCTTACTAGATCGTTTCCAGAAGACACATGTGGGGATTCATTTGAGCAACTCTATGCCTTAAGGCAAGATGGCACGATGATGGATTACATCAAGAAGTTTGAGACACTGACAGGCCGAGTCCAAGGGGTGTCTGGGGAGTCTCTCAAAGGCTGTTTCATGAACGGGTTGAAGCCTACCATCTGGACTGAGGTACGCATTCAAAACCTGCAAGGGCTGCTCGACCGCATGCGCTAGCCAGGAGGATAGAGGACATGCTCAATGAGGAGCGGCGTAGCAGAGGAGCCTGCAGTAGGTAGAGTGAATTCTCTTTTCGAGGAGCGGCACAGACGACGGGACAGAGTGGATCCTCTTTTCGGGGTCCGGCACAGACGACGGGACAGAAGGCCCCTACATGAGTCACTGCGCTAGCAAATATAGAGGTAGTGAGGGGCGGCCAGGGGGCAGTATAAGCGGATAACTGAGGCCGAGGTGAGAAATAAGCGGGCCAAGGAGCTATGTTTCAAATGTGCCGAGAAATTTTCACCTGGACATTAGTGTAGCGGCCACATATTGCAGATCTTGATTGTTTGCGATGAAGATGAGGAGGAGTACGCTGTGGTGGAGTCAAAGGAAGGTGTGTAAGAGGATACATAGTACATACACTTGGATATGACAGAGGTATCACACAACTCTGTGTCGGGATTCACACCGAACCACACCATGAAGTTGACGAAAACGGTTGGAGATCGAGAGGTTATCGTACTTAGTGGATATCAGAGCGTCTCATAACTTCATTTTCCACCGAATAGTGGAGTAGCAGGGGATCCAGCTCAGTGAGACAGGGAGCTTTGGGGTGGTATTGGGCAATGGCAGGGTAGAGCAGAGGGATATGCCCGGGGCTGCTATTGACCATACAGGGCATGCAGATAATGGAGTATTTCTTGCCCCTAGGGCAGGGAGGGACGGACATCATTTTAGGACTGAAGTGGCTGCAGATCCTGGGCGAGACCAAAATCAACTGGAAGCTGCTGAGTATAGAGTTTCAGGAAGGGGGTGAGGACAGTCACATTGCGAGGCGACGCCAGCTTGTGCTGAACTATGGTATCCTACAAAGCCATAGCTCGAGCCCTACGGATGAAAGGAGCGGGATATTTAGTGGATTTTCAGGGCTTGGATCTGGAGGGAGCAGAGCAGGAGCAGGGCATCCCCGGGGAGCTGGAGCAGATTTTGAGTCGTTTGAAGGAGGATTTTTAGGCACCCCACGGTCTGCCACCCCCACGAGGCCCCAAGCACGCGATTGTTTTACGGGATGGCATTTTACCCATTAGTGTGCGACCATATAGATATCTCCAAGTACAAAAGGATGAGATTAAGATGATGGTGGGAGAGAAGCTAGTAGCAGGGGTGATCCAGCCTGGCGTTAGCCCATTTTCCAGACCGGTTCTCTTGGTAAAGAAGGACTACAGTTGGTGATTTTGTGTCGATTACAGTGCCCTAAATAAGGAGACTATGCCGGATAAATTCCACATTTATATGATAGATGAGTTGTTGGATGAGTTGCATGTGGCGACAATGTTCTCCAACATAGACCTGTAGTCGAGGTACCACCAAATCAGAATGTAGGTGGCAGACATTCCCAAGACAGCCTTCAGAACGCACAAATGCCACTACAAGTTCTTGATCATGCCTTTTAGCTTGACCAATCCCATGGACACTTTCCAGGCGCTGATGAACAAGGTTTTCCGGCCTTACTTACGAGGGTTCATTTTGGTCTTCTTTGACAATCTTGATTTACAGCCATTCGATGGTGGGGCATCTGGGGACAGTGTTATAGGAGTTTCAGGAGCAACAACTGTATGCCAACAAAAAGAAATGCTTGTTCGGGCAGATGAAGGTGGAGTACTTGGGTCACATGGGTTCCACAGAGGGGGTTGCGACAGATCGGGCGAAGATATCAGCTATGGAGGACTAGCCACGTTCCACTACACTGCGGGCCTTGCGGGTATTATCGAAAATTTGTGAAGGTATATATCATTATTTCGTGGCCACTCACGAAGCAGTTAAAGAAGGATAACTTCCACTAGGAGGAAGAGACCACCAGATCATTCGAGGCCCTCAATAGGGCTATGACGACGGTGCCCGTGTTGGCCCTGCCAGATTTTGGTAAACCCTTCGTAGTAGAGACTGATGCATCTGGCTATGGGCTGTGGACGGTGTTGATGTAGGAACAGAAGCCAATATCATACTTCAGTCATGTCCTCACCGCCCGGGCCCGACTCAAATCTGTGTATGAGCGTAAGCTAATGGTGATTGTACTGTCAATACAAAAGTGGATGTCATACTTGTTGGGCAGGAAGTTCATAGTGCACATGGATTAGGGGAGCCTCAAGTATTTGTTGGAACAACGCCTAGTGCATAGGAACACCAAAAGTGACTGTCCAAGCTCATTGGCTACAAGTTTGAAATTCGGTATCGGCCAGGGTTGGAAAACAAGGCAGCAGACACCTTATCACACCGAGGGGAGGTGGTTCAGATGTCAGCTATCTCGGTGCCAGTGCTCTTAGACTGGGGGCCTTTGTGGAGGGAAGTAAAGGCCGACAAGGAACTGAGCCATATTCGAGTCGCAATGTTGCAGAGGTCTGAGGAACACGTTGATTACGTCGTAGAGAAAGGGCGGTTGATGTACCGCGGGAGGTTGGTCATCCCTAGAACCTCCACCCACATTCCACAATTCTTTTAGAAGTTCCACGGGAGTGCAGTTGGTGGGCACTCCGGGATGCAGCAGACGTACAGGAGGATGGCTCGAGAGTTGTATTAGAAGGGGATGCGGCGAGATATAGCCAGGATGGTGGCTAACTATGACGTCTGCCAGCGTCACAAGTACTCGACGATGGCTCCAGCAGGGCTCCTACAGCCATTGTCCCTTTCTGATTGCATGTGGGAGGAGATTTTCATGGATTTCATAAAAGGACTGCCGAGATCAGAAGGGTACACAGTCATATTCGTGGTGGTGGATTGCCTAAGTATGTGCATTTTATGCCTTTATGACACCCCTATACGACGGTGACGATGGCCGCAACATTTATCAGAAAGGTTGTTCGCTTGCATGGATTTCCCAAATCCATCGTGTCAGATCGAGACAAGGTTTTTCTGAGCAACTTTTGGAAGGAGCTCTTCAAGGTGCAGGGACGGTCCTAAAGAGGAGCACTGCCTACCATCCGCAAGTGATGGCCAGACAGAGGTAGTGAATAGGAGTGTGGAGACTTATTTGCATTGCTTTGCATGAGAGACCTCCAAGCAGTGGGCCAAGTGGTTATCATGAGCTGAGTATTGATACAGTACATCCTAGTATCCTACCACTCAGCGTTGAAGATTAACCCATTTATGATCTTGTACGGGCGTGATCCTCCTCACTTGGTCCATTACAGCCGCAGCTCGACCTCGGTGTCCCAGGTTGAGCAAAATTTGGAGGAGAGTGATAGAATTCTGGAAGAGCTGAAGCGACATTTGACCTGAGCCCATCAGATCATGAAGACCAAGGCTGATGAGCACCGTAGAGATGTACAATTCGAGATTAAGGACTAGGTTTATTTGAAGCTTCGGCCGTACAGACAGAAGTCCATGGCACAACGACACAGCAAGAAGTTGGCAGCCCGTTAATATGGTCCTTTTGAGGTCTAAGCCAAGGTGGGACAGGTGGTTTACAAGCTGAAGTTGCCAGCATCATCAACTATCCATCATGTCTTCCACGTTTTCCACATCCTTACCACTGACCCTGACAGACGACATGGAGGTATTGCTTGAGCCGGCGAAGGTCAAGAAGGTCTACCAGGGGGTGATGGCCATAAAGGAGGTGCTGATACAGTGGCAAGGGTTGCAGGATTATGACGCTACTTGGGAGCCTTATGATATGATTCAGCGACAATTTCCGGAGTTCCACCTTAAGAACAATGCGGCTTTTTTGGGGGAGTAATGATACGGTCATAACCTATCAACGGCGGAGGAGGCGTGCTAATTGACGCGGAGGGGCAATTTGGTCATTTTATATTAAGTTTTGCCCGAGGGATATTGTCGTCATTTTCTATTGTTTGTAGCTTTTCTTATTTAAAGGGAGGCTAGGCTAGGAGGAGAGGCATCGATCGATTGTTAAGAGAGAATTTTCCTAGGCAATCCTATGAAGACTTGGCTTTCGTCTCGAAGAGAACTAGGAGAGCGACCTCCTCTCCTTAAGAGGCCAACCCTTGTATCTTTCTTTTGCAATCCTCTTTATAAAATTCCACCTTTTATATTTTTCCACCACATTACCCCCATCTTTCCTCTAAAACCCATCAAGAACGTATCAGCCTAGTCTAGATGCATGTGTGCAATGTTAAAATGTAATAACAACTGTAATCATATTCTTTTGCACATAAGTTGTAATCCATGTATTGCTTTTAGTGAAGATCATGGTCATGTCGCATAACCCAATCGTCCGCTTTTTCACTATGTGTATAACATTATGGTGGTGATGATGATAAATCAATTTTACTAACAGGTTTCCAGCAATTGATCTTAATTAAATAAAAAATTTAGTAGAAATAGAAATTCTAATTCAATAAAAATTTGATGAGTAAACATAATGCACAATTTCTTTTATTTAAATTGGATTCCTAATTCATTATTAATTAATTAATTAATTAATTAATCAATGTAGCAATTTTTTAAGTAAAAGTAATTCAAAAGACTTTGTAAATATATTCAATCTCTAAAATCTACACGACTCAATTATATTTAATATATTTACACTTGGATGCAAATCTGGTTTCCAATTAATTAAGGATTCATAAACAAATAGCCTAATTCGAATATCAAATAAGAATTTTTTCACAATGATAATCAAGACTTCGTAATTATAATTGACTTTTAACTTGATGCATTTATTACTAATGAAATAAATTAAAATTAGTTAGTAATCAATTTTAATACTTTAAGAATTAGTATCGAATTCTAATCTAAGAGGTTTTAATTCAATAGATAAATAAACAATAAGAATAGTTTTAAATAAAAATTTAAAGAATAAACAAACAAAAAGAGACAAAAGAAAATGAAATCCATTGTTTCAAAAGAAGAAAAGAAGTGAGGAAAAAAGAGGCCATTCAAAAGAAAGAAAACAAGTGACCAAAAGAAATAAAAGTATAAAAGGAGAAAATATAAAAATAGCTGGTAGCAAGTTTTGAACCGCAGACCAATCCTACAACCTTAGTCTTCATTACCAACTGCACCTACCACCAATACATTTAAATGCACGATTTTTATATATAATGTGATTAGCAGTCATGATATATTACTAAGATAAATGATTAAATCCGGCATGTTATAACAAGCACATTGACAGACGAAAAAATTGACAGACGCAATCTGAAATTCTCTTTTATAGTAGTATAGATATGTAACCAGAAATTTCTCTTCACATTCCGTTGATTGTTTTGCCTATCTATAACATACTTGGAATTTTGATAAAGCAAAATTTCTTCCTATGCTGGCACAAAAAACTTAGAAATGTGGTCATCCAAAAAATTATACTCACATCTTAAGAGGATTCATATATGAAGCTAATCTCTTTTTACCATATGACTATCTGCATAAACAGTGTTTATGCCGTGTTTATCCGATGTATTTTTTGATAATAACATATAAAAACTTACAGTGGTTTTGGATTTAGCATGATATTCTATATATGATATAAAACACTGTATATACTTCAAAGATTTTCATTAAAATCATCACATGCGTAGAAAATCATTGAATGCCAAGTTTCCCAAATTTATGCCTGCAAAAACTCAACAAGCTTAGCAGAACATTCAATATTTATAATTTTTCCTCTACAGAAAAACTATAGTAGAGGTTTAAGTTAAGATTTCTCAATCTAACTCCTACGAGGTCAACACATCACAAATCTTTATCAACAATTTTAACTTTTACTGGAATTTCCAATTTCATGTTTTAATCGCCCAAAAATATAAAATTAATCTCATTTTCCAACTTAATTTTAGAAAACCATCCAAACTTTTGACTAAAGTAAAAAAAAACCTCCCTTAATTTTTATCATACATTCAGTTGCCCCTTAAACTTTCAACCATTAATCACAACAATCCTTTCCGTTAAAAATTGATATGTGACATTACTTGAGTGTTTTTACCAAATTACTGCTTTTTACATTAGCTGAATAAAATGAGTGGGGATCTTTCTCTCTCTTTTTCTTGTTTTACATTTGGTTTTGAGTAAATGCCAAAATAATGAGAAGACAGGGAGGTTTTCCATGTGCCTTGCTTCAGCTATAGGTCACACAACACAAGTGCCAGTCCCTTCCTTACCCAAGGTCATGAACTCCTTACAGCTGTCCACTACGTACCCTCCAATTTTTTGTTGCGTGAATTTTAAATGAAAAGCTCATGCACGTTAGGCAAAGAGATCTTTCACCCAAAGAAAGTGAAGCTAATATGCATGTTCCTTGCTTTAGCAGCATCTAAAGTAATAGTTAATTTTTGCGAACTTTGATCTGACGTTGGATGAGTTAGAGAGGTTGTCGAGGATTCGGCTGAGTTGAAACGAGTTGGAGTGGAAGTTGCGGAGTGGCGATGAGGGGAAGAGGAGGTAGATGGATTGGGAGATTGTGGGAATGTGAGGCCACAAGAGGAGGTGGAAAATGGTGTAGAGGAAGGTGGGTCTAATAGAAAGGAGTAGTTGTTGTTTGGGGAGAAAGAAGAAATAGGAAAATAAGGAAAAGGAAAAAGGTTTAAAAGGGGAAAATTGTATTTTCATGTCTAAATGATCGGCATCAGTTAACAACATTCCAGTTGAAAGATGAGGGGGTTTGCTGATGTATGAACATCAATGGTAGGTTGCTTGACTTTAGTAAAAAATTCAGGAGGGTTTTTTTGACGTTAAGCCCATTTCCCCACATGAGAATCTGCATTAGAACTTTTTTGCTTTTGATGCCTTCTATGATAACAATAAGGATGTTGGATTTGATATTATATTTATTATACAAATGAAGGATGATGATAGGACATGTGTCCTACTAGGACAAAAGAGTAGATAGAGTGGTGGCCATAGTTTGGCCACCTCATCATGGTGGGGGCCCACTGAGGGGTGGGGGTTTGGGTGAAGTTTTTGGTGTTGTTGTGGAGCCCCCAAGGAAAAGGCCTTCACAATCCCATTATTTGCATACTTTCCATTACCAAATAAACTACATCTCTCCCCTATTTTACATGCTTGCCATGGGCCGTTTTCCACTTTGCCCCGTTGTTTTTCGCATTTTAGCCACTACTTTTTTCCCTTTTTTCCCTTCGACGATACACACACATCTCTCTCAGTTGACACTGCGAGCGGGCCTCGCATCCTGTGCGTGGGGTTTTTCCTTGGGCCCTCGTGCATGGGTTATTTCAAGTCTGTTATACAATTGTGATATGTTTTTGAATGAGATTGCTGACCAGGACAAAAAGTTGTATAAAAGGATAGTTAAGATTGGATCTTGAGGAATCAATTGATATGATGAGTGAAAATTTTGGAGGGAAAACCATAAAATTTTGGAATAGCAATTTGGGGGAGAAAGCCTAAAATTTTGGAGAAATTAAAAAGGATGGAACTAAATTTTGAGGAAACTACATTTTAAATATTATGGGAACTAAATCTGGAGGAAACTAAATTTTAGAGATAACTAAAATTTGTGAGAGAACTAAATTTTAATTTAAAATCTTGTCTGGAACTAAATATGGATGGAACTAAAAATTTTAATTTTGGGGGAACTAAATCTAGATGGAACTAAACTTTGGGGGAAACTATTTTGAATATAGTTAAGGAAATTTGTTGGGGGATATTTTGAAGTTGGCTACAAATTTTTTTGGGGTGATTTTAAAGAGGCTGCAAGTTTTTTCTCCGGGGGGGTTTGGATGGGTTGAAATTTTTCGGGAGAATATTTTGAATGCCATATGACCTACGGTTATGGGTTATGACTAGTACTATATACAATATGTCATACTGTCATCCTGCAACTACATAAAAGATCACATTGAAATTATCATGACATGATTCCATAAACTTTAGTTTTAATCTACTTGAAATCATCAGAATCACCATATGTATAAACCACAGAATATACTCATTAAGTTTTAGCAAAAAAATCCAGCATTCTTGAGATTCCTTCTACAAAGAAATTCTACTAGGTATTCCAATGTGCAATTTTTTAAAGCTAACTTCTACCGAAATTTTTATTCCCAATATCTCAACCAATTGACCATCAAATATTTAGCCATGTTAAAGGGATATTTAAAACAAGCTTGAGGCAAAAATTGACAGATTTCTAAGCGTTTGAGTAAAATAAATGCAGCTTTCGGTGCCATTTCTCCAAACTTCAACTAACCTGCAACCTGTCGAGATACTGCGGCTGGCCGAGCCCTCTCTTAATCGTCCCCGTAAGCTCCAACAAACGATCAGCAAGCGTCGACTTCCCATGATCGACGTGAGCAATGATCGAGAAATTCCGAATCCTCTCGATAGGATACTGGCTCAAATCGATCCCATATTCTTTATTAGTGTTCCGAGAGTGAGAACAAAACCCTCGCTCTCGATCCAAAATAGACCAAAAAGCGCTAATTCTCTGGGAGTTCTGAATCCAACGATGGAGGTTTGATCTCGTCGCCTTCGACGCCCGATTGAAGTATCCCATAGATCGAGGGAATTAATTAGGGTTTTGGTTAGGGTTTCGCATTGAAGAATATGAATCTGATGTTATCGGGGATCGAGAGGAGAGGGGGAGAGAGGGAAGGGGTTAGGTTCGGCTGTCTCGCGGAGGAGATTTGACGTAAGATGGTACGACGAATCGAACGGGGGCATCTGATTCGTCTGAAGTGGCGAATTTCCTTTCACGCGCGGTGCACGTGGGGCGGCTCTTGCGGTATATAATGTTTTTAACGGACATTTCATCCTCTCAATTTGCACTCTCTCACTCTCTGGCGAAGCTCAAAGCCCTAGCGATCTGCTCCGATCTCAGAAAAGAAATCGACTTCCAAGAAAGCCCTATCGATCTGAGATCTCCTAACACCCGAACATCACCAGATATTACGTAAGCATAGATAAATTCATAGTAATTTCTTTTGTTATCATTATAATCATTAATCTAACGATTAGTTTATTATCAGTTTAGGTCTGATTTCGTAAATTCTACAAATTTTATGCGGAAATCGTTTGTTTCTTTAGGGAGTTCGTGCTATTTCATCTCAAATATCGATGTGTGAGAATCAATTTAAAACTGCTTTAAGATATAAATTTTAAGTTAAAATTGGGTGAAAGCTCATGGTGCTGATAGATTTTATTTGGATAATATGCATCGAATTGAGTTCCGTCTTTATTTCTTCGCGTACTATTGAAAAGTTGATCCTTTCAATGAATACCGTAGTTTTGATTGTCTGGAATGTGAGGGAATCAGGTGGTGAGGATGTCGACTCCTTCAAGGAAGAGACTGATGAGGGACTTCAAGAGGTTGCAGCAAGATCCTCCTGCGGGCATCAGCGGTGCTCCTCAGGACAATAATATAATGCTATGGAATGCCGTAATATTTGGGTATGTTTGCAAGGAGGAGACATATGTAGGCTTTGTTTGTTATTGACATTTTTACAGGCAACGATGTACATGGTTTGGGAATTTTTCATTCTTGCCCGTGCTTATTCAGTTATTTTATTGGATTGCAGCCCCGATGACACTCCTTGGGATGGAGGTGAGGCAATTTAAGTTTTTATGTGTTCAAGCAGCATTTCACCCAGAAGAGATCATTTAATATTTGTTCTTCATATATCATTATTGCAAATTTCCATGGTGTCCTTTTAAAGTTTTGTAATAATTAATTCTGTAGTTTAATTGTTTCTTAAGTATGTTTGGATACTTTTCTGTTCCTTGTAGATTATTTTTTTCCTAGGTGCACTCATTACATGTTGACTATCATGAAACACGCAATAATTTTGGGTGCAGCTGCTTTGTTAGAAGCTATTTATAATACCAAAATGTCCGCTTTGAAACATTTCTCATCATCCAAGTTGTTAAAAACCATTAGTGATATTATGCTTCACTAGCTTACTGGAATATGTCTTTTTTTCTTTAGTTTTGCACATAATATCTCATTGTGTATGCCTTTCATATATTGAATTTCCTGTCCAGAAAGACCACTCATGCGGTCCCAGCTCAATGGATCTACAACTTGATTTCATATTTTTAATTTTGCTTAGCATAAGGACAACAATTTTTGCAAAAGGAAAAATAATAGCACAGAGGGAGATTCAAGAATTTTCAATTCGATCTAAAAATTGGGACAATCTGAGACATACCCTTAACTCAAAATCTCCTAGGTGACCCTACCAAGAGCTCATTCTGTCCATGTCTCATCGTGTGATGAGAAGTAAAGGAAATAAGATGGAACACGTCTGGTCCTTAAACCTTTGATCCTGCTACAACATTTTATGGTGTGAGTATTCATTCACTTGGCGTTGATTGATGTTTCTCATATGCCCAGTTCATAATTAGTTTTGAATTAAATGCTTAAATCCAAAGCAGCGTGCCAATGGAATCATCTTTATCAACAACATCACTTTATATGAACTGTGTTGCAACCCTGGAAAAATGTGGCTCTGTATGAACTCGACTTAATTTAAAGGGCTCATATGAGAAATTGTCCAAGTTTGGTAGTAGCTGTTGATTTGATATCAATGGTTTTCTTAAATGAATAACTAAATCATTGCTCTAAGTATACCTTATAACTGAATTTCTGTCATTACTGTTGTCATTGTAACATCAAAATTGGGTCGGGTATTAAGCTCACCTTTTTTAGAGGGCATATTAAACTGATTGTATGAATTATAGACACGATGTTAATATACTTTTCCAGAGCAGCAACTCTCAAAGTTGGCACCTAACTTTAGGCTGGGAATATTGTGTAGTTTGAAATGAAAAAGAAATACCATAGAAAACTTGTTTGGTTGGGGGAAGATCGACCATCATCAGTAAATGTTGTAGCAATTTTATTCACACCATGTTTGTTTGGTGCTATGGCGTCTACAGGGATTCTATCCTTCATAATAACATATGAAAACTATTATTGATATAGATAGATACATGACATGTGCCATGCTAGATTGAATTTTCCTTATAAAGAAATTAAGAATACCATGAGTAATAATAGTTGGAAACTGAGAAAATGAATTGATTTTACATACGACACTAAGGGCTGAAAAGTATTATGTGTGTGAGCATATGTGGAACACGAGTCCACTTTAAAATAAAAATTGGAGTTTCATTTTTACTGAAAAAATATCTTAGTACATGTGAAACCCTAGTCCATGTTGGGTACAGTGTTTGAGAACTCAGTTTTGATTTTAATCTCGAGGTTTCTTTAAAAAGTAGGTTTCGTAAGGTGCACTCATTCTGTCCAATAAGTTTTTCTTATATGTATAAATGGTTACATATCGTCAATAAAAAGCCAAGTGCAAAAGCCAAGCTTTACTTTTGGGCTTCCAGTAAGTTAATCTTATATATATATGTGTGTGTGTGTGTGTGTGTGAAAAATGGAGAAGAGCTGACAGCGCTGGAAATTTTTCCAGCGCTGTCCGCATTTTGGGCGAGATAAAAGTATTTTTTTTTGAAAATTTTTTTTGCAGTAGTTAGATATACTTGTTGGGAAGCTCCCCACAAAATTTCAGCTCGATCCGACACCGTTTGAGCCTCCGTCCATCGATTTCAAAAACGGTACGCAAATCTGTCCACAGTTTTGCGTAACGTTTTTGAAATCGATGAACGGAGGCTCAAACGGTGTCGGATCGAGCTGAAATTTTGTGGGGAGCTTCCCAACACGTATATCTAACTACTGCAAAAAAAATTTTCAAAAAAAAATACTTTTATCTCGCCCAAAATGCGGACAGCACTGGAAAAATTTCCAGCGCTGTCAGCATTGGCCCATTAACATATATATATATATATATATATATATATATATATAATACATTTAACAATCTTTTTTGAATTCTAGTGCTGACTAGGACAAGATAAAGAGTGGCTGGGATTTGATCTTGGGAAATGGAAGGTTGAGATGAAGCTTTGGGTTGCTTGCAACACTTTATGAAGCTTTAGGCTACGTGCTCCTAATTGAATGATAGATAAAGGGGCCTAATTAAGAGGATCCAACGCTACAGCTTGACTCTTACCCATCTCCATTTAATTTTTTTGCTATCCTTATCACCACCTGCATATAATTTGTGATACAAATTAAATCAAGTTTAACTATACCCAGAAAAATTGATAATTATCTCTCTCTCTCTCTCTCCCCTCACCATCTATCTCACTATCTATCTCACTACATAAATCGAAGGTAACTAATGAGAAAATGTGCATATATATATATAGTGAGGAATTAGGTTGTGGATTGTAGTTGGGTCTGTGGGTAATTAATTTGCTAGGACTCAAGTGGACTCGAAAGTCTAATGCATGTGTGATTGACTCCATTGGACATGGGAAGCTCTAATTCACAAGAAGTGAGATCGCACACAAGAAAGCTTGATTGCTGATTGATAGACTTGAAATCCTCACGGTGAAGTGTAGTATTTAAGATACTGTCGCGATATATGGTTATGCGAAATGATAAATTATTTTACGTACATGCATCTTATTGAGGGGGCTTAGGGCCTGTTCTTTTGTAGGAAAGTATGTGAGAGTGAAAAAATCACTGTTCACACACTATTCATGCACTATTCACTGGATTCCTACCTCATTTTTCGTTTGTGTGTTCTTTTGTGTTTTGTGTTTTGGGGGAAAGTTGTCATACGTGGCATGTGTCAGAAGGAATCCTTGGGGGCAAAAAAATCCGAGAATTTTGGCCGAATTACGTAGGATTCTCAAAGCCGAGTGGGCCCCTCTCTCTCCTACCACCAACCGGAGCAAAGATTTCTTTTTCTTTTTTTGCTTTGTTTCGCTGCATCGCATGAAAACGCATGGCCCCCCCGCTATATGCCACTTTGATTACAAATTTCGTACCCACTTAATTATATTAAGTATTAATTAGATAATATATTAATTTATTTATTTAGTTTTAATTATTTAGTTTAGGTTTAAATAGAACAAATTAAAATTGAGTGGACCCAACACCACTTTCTTCATCCAATTTTCTTCAACCAAAAGAACACTACACGGAGTGGGACCCACCTCAACTTTCCAACTCCACAATTCAACCACACTTTCCAAAAAAACACATTACACCAAATTTCTCTCTCATTAGATTCCACACTTCTCAGCTTTTCCAATTTATACTTTCCTACAAAAGAACAGGCCCTTAAATAGAGATAGTTCGGCATCCGCGTCGAAGGCGTCTGCTAAATTTTTTAACGCTAATTTGTTGTTCCGCATCGAAGGTGCCTGTGCCGAATTTGGTGTTCCGTGTCGAATGCTCATGTGCCGAATTTGGTGTTCCGTGTCGAATGCGCATGTGCCGAATTTGTTTTTCCGCACCGAAGGCGCCGGCGCCGCTAAATATTTTTACGCTAAATATTTGTTCTTTTAAATTTTGACTGTGAAAATAATTTTTTAGGAACAAAGATTTCGCGGGGGAAATTCTTAAATGCGCAATGCACGAGGATCAAATTAAAACACACATATAAGGCGGAAATTGCACACATCCAAAAATGAGAGGGAAGTGTTTGTTTGTGTGTGGGAATCGTCGGGGGCGCGCCCGTGCCTAAGCTAATTTTTTGGTCCTTTAAATTTTGGAGGGGGAAATAATTTTTGGGTAGAAAGATTTTGCGGGGATATTTTAAATGAACCGTGCCTGAGGGCACGGATTATGACTAGAATATATATATATATGGGGTAAAAGGGATCTAGAGTGCCTCCTTAGATTCAATCTAAGGAGGTGTCCCCATTTCCCCACATCTCCCACATTTTTTTAGAAATTTTTTCATGGGTTTGTTGTTGTTCACCTCATGGATGATCAACATACTAAATTTCAAGCTATTCCAATACTTTTTGAGCCATCATCTACCCCTTGCAACTTCATGGGGTTTTCATCACAATTTCAGACCGTTGAAGTTGCAAGGGATAGATGAGGGCTCAAAAAGTATTGAAATACTTTGAAATTTGGCATGTTGATCATCCATGAGGTGAACAACAAACCCATGAAAAAAATTCTTAAAAAATGTAGGAGATGTGGGAAAATCGGGGCGCCTCCTTAGATTGAATCCTAGATCCCTTTTACCCCCCCACATACACAGATACACACATACATATGGTAACATATCGTCAATAAAAAGCCAAGGTTTACTTTTGGGCTGCCTTTCTTAAAATTTAAAAAAGCTCAAGACCAACACAGGCCCACACGGCCCAAACAAGTCTTCAACAACCTTATATTCAGCTCTTCATACCCCCAAATTAATAATTAATAAAATCCAAAAACATCTCTCACATTCCTATCTTATTCTATCTCACCCCTTAACAAATTCCCAGCGAACTCTTCAACTACCTCCTCTCTCAAAAGGGACCCAATGGACTCATCCCTTCCGCCCCAAAAAAACCCAATGGTTTCATCTCCACATCCTCAGAAAATCCACCAAAAAATCTCTTTCAACCAACCTCATCCCCACACCGCCACAAAATCCCTAAAATTTCTGAACTTCATTTTCCTCGTCTCCATATCTGAACACCCTTGTGAAGACCTAAGTTTTCTGATGTAGGACAATGGATTTGGGAAATTTGTGAAAGATTTTGGAGAAGAACGGGTAGATTGGGGTTTCGAGGCTTCTCACCAAGGATTTGGACTTTTTACATGTTTTGGATTTAATTTCTTAAACTTTCATTGAATCGTTGATTTCAAATAAACAGGTTTAGAGACCTTTTATATGCTTACAATTTAATACACTCTCTTCTCCCAACTAATATGGGACTAAAACTCTACATTAATTAAAACACTTAAAAATAAACAAAAATACTCAAAATACCATAGACTCAAAGGGCTCAAACTACAAAACAAAATAAAAACAAAAACTTAAAGTGAAAGGATGCTATCTCGATCGGAATCCCTATCATTTTTCCTAACTGATTAACCTCCATATCCCAACAAAATCTCACATTCCCACGTTAAAAGATCTCTAGCAAATTTCTGATTGATTAAGTGTTTCGAAAATCAAATCATGCCTTTGTCGAATAAAGCAAATCTGAAATTTCATGCTTTCAAAAGCCCCGATGCAGCCACGAATCCAAGTTGGTAGTTGGATCTTTCTAGAAAAATTTACATTAAGGTTCAAACTCCTCCTTTTCTCTTACCTCTGTGAGTTATTTTTTAAACAAATTCTCATTGTGTGCGCGCGCGCACAGCCTAAAAACCGAATCATTTGATTTGAACATTTTATTCACGAAATTTTTTACATTTGAAAAGGCATAGCTTTAATTCCTGCGCATTTATGCATGGATAGTTGTTCTTTTAATTACATTTTTTGGTTTTTTTGAATATGTTGTTGATTTCTTTAATTTTTTAAGAAACATATTCGTTTTGGGCCCGAAACTAATGAGTGTCAGCAAACCCCATCCAAAACTCATTAGATTCATTTGAAACCTGACAAACCCAAGTTTTCATTGCAATTTTAGATCTCCTTAGTTTGAAACTAAAACGAAATGATCGAAACTAAATGGTTCCAACGGAAACCTTAAACCATGGGAACGTCATTCATGTGCATCACCTGTAAGGCAAAGATGCTCTAAAGAAAGATCATTGTAAGATGAGTTTATAACTCGTAATAGATTAAGCCTATAGCGGTGTTTGTTTGACATCTAACATCTCTTAAAGGATCCGCCTACATTAGGGACATTGTGGGGGACTACGATGGGCTAACTCATTGGATCCTTCATATTTGGTACAAATCTTTTGGCCCGATTAATGTCCATATGGTACAAATCTTTTGGCCAATTAATGTGCCACCCCGCAACACAATGTTGTCAGTATTCTATGTGCTTTTGGCAGTTCTTTGTACAATGAACTAGCTAAAAGGCTTTACGTTCACTATTGTTTCCTCGAGATGCGACATATGACAGTAAGGGTAGGTTCAAAGTCGAAAGCTGGCTACACATATTGCATAGGATTGTATTTCCAGACAGATTCGTTCATCTTCAATTTTACTCTTTAAATTCTATTTTTAAAGGATTGTTGGATATGGCGTTAGAAAAATGATATTTCAATTATTATTTTATTTGTTTAATTATTTATTATTTTGATCAAGTCCAACAACGCGTGCTTACTTAGTCTACTAGCCATTATAAGATATTACAGCTTTGTTATGGCAAGTTATGACATATCATTATAATTATATCAATGGTGGTTATAATTATTTCAACTTTCTTATTACCTCATCATCATATAAAATGAATAAAGGGAAAAGTCGTCACTTTTCACAAAATATCATCCCACGACACTATTAACTTCTTGTCTGGGCATGTTCAATGGCATGTTGAGGTCGTCTCCATTAGTGATGCTAGTGATGCCAATAGACCGGTGTCTGTGTTGCTAGTGAGCTTATGTGCCTTGGGTGACCCCACGGCGTGGGCAATCTATCCATTAAGACAATGATTGTGTTTACTTAGAGTCCTCTCCATTAGTGGTGCGAGTGATGCCGATAGACCGGTGTCTGTGCTGCTAGGGAGCTTATGTGCCTTGGGTGACCTCATGAAGTGGGCAATCTATCCATTAAGACAATGATTGTGTTTACTTAGAGTCTTATTACATTTCTTCTCTTTTTAATAATTCAGTAAATAATTGGTTTAATTTAATATTGAAATTAAATTCCAACATGGGTTTGGCCCATCCTAAACTATCCAATGCACAAGTTGCTATTGCTGGGTGATTTGGGTATTCTTAGTCTTATTTTAAGATTGTGGACAAACTTGTATTATGTGGGATTCATGCTATTCATAGGCAAGTCAGAGGGTATTTCAATCACTCAATCAAGGAGGGCATGTATTGCCTTTCTAAGAGAGCTGCTCCCTTGGGCTGGGCCGTAATATTCTTGTGATAGTGGGTTTGAGACAATGGGGCTTATGTGCACCCTTGTTTCTATGCAACCGGTTTTGAGAAAATTGAGCGTATGTCCTAGCCATGTCCATGGTATAACTGGTTGTACTTTATATTTGTCTTGCTTTTTTGTAAGCTTGGTATTTATAAAGAGTTATCCCTTTATTGCATATTTGTTTCTATACAAACTCTGTTGTCTTTATGAAGCAAAGCCAAGCATCAAACGGGTGTGATGTATGGTTGACAGTCGCTCATGCAAAATCTCAAACAAGTTGTCCCCAGTTTGAGCACGTATTTGGTATAGCGGAAGCAATAGGTGAACAAACCAGTTTTCTGCTGCTGTGATAGTGTGATACCACATTGCTCAGGAGTTCTCCATGAAGTTGTAAGGGTAGACAACTTTCGAATGAAGCCCCACTTCTTCTTTTCTTGGTTTTATTTCTTTTTAGTTGTTGGATGTGGTTTTATTTTACTGGGAATTGAAATTCAACCTGACAATGCCTATAAGCGTTAATGTTGATTACTGTAGCATGTTGACCCATATTTCTTTCTTTCTTTTTAGTATTTGGTTGGATTCAGATTGAGGTTTTAAGGTTAAGGAAAGTCTTTTGCTAAGACTCACTGTTTACGGCCACTACTGAGAGTAACCCATTGTTTAAGACTCTTAACTTGAACTCCAAAATCGGGAATTTGAGAAGTAAAATAATCCATCCCCGCTTTTATGAGTTGGAGGAGAAATGGAGCAGTAATGGTAGACAACTTTTAGGTGAGGGAGTTGAATTGATTATCTTGTTTGAACAGAAAGTTGTTTTTGGCAATAATCCATCCCCGCTTCTCATTTAATTCTCTCCATTAGATGACCGCCTGTATTGTGCGACATCAGCACCAAACTAGGAAGTCCCTTTCTTCACTGCTCTCTCTTTTTAGGCTACACATGTGCACGTAGAGAATCACGGATACATGCCAATACGGCAAAAATGCATCTCTTCTTCTCATTTAATTCTCTTCATTAGATGACAACATGTCATTGTGCGACATTAGTGCTAAACTAGGAATTCCTTCTTTTTGCAGCTCTCTTTCTGCAGACTACGCACAGTCTGCGCACGCGCATAGAGGGAGTCACAGACGCATGCAAATAGGCATACCTTCATACATATAGATGGCGGGGCACTGAAGTGTAGACTATGTTCTATGCCAAACTAATATGCATGGGATGTTTCCTATCTGTTTCCCTTCCACTGCATGTCTGCATAGCCTTGAGTGACACGCGGCAGAAATTAATGAAGTCTAAATTAGGCTGAGTCATCAGTTGTGTATTGGAGTTGTGTAAAATAGAGGGAGTCACAGATGCATGCAAATAGGCATACCTTCATACATATAGATGGCGGGGCACTGAAGTGTAGACTATGTTCTATGCCAAACTAATATGCATGGGATGTTTCCTATCTGTTTCCATTCCACTGCATGTCTGCATAGCCTTGAGTGACACGCGGCAGAAATTAATGAAGTCTAAATTAGGCTGAGTCATCAGTTGTGTATTGGAGTTGTGTAAAATCGATATGTACAACGGGGGTATAACCGAGAATCCTTGAATCTAGTGACCGTGTTCCAAAAACTTTTATCTATATATGTCAATTTTGCATGCAGATTAGGCTAACTAAGGGCTACATGATTGTATTCATGCTGCCATAGTTATGTTATTGTTTACTCAATACTTTCTTTTCCACCATTACAATGTACTCAAGTTATATGTACTATCATGTAGAAACTGATGCAACTTGCTGACTTTTGTTATTTATATCTTGATTTCCTAATTTCTATATCTTTACCCTAACTCTTATTTTCCTGCTTTGTGATAAATCGCCAGGCACGTTTAAATTAACACTTCAGTTTACAGAGGACTATCCTAACAAGCCACCAACTGTGCGATTTGTTTCTCGGATGTTCCATCCAAATAGTAAGTTGTGTTGAGCAAATTTTCCTTTTTCTTCAGATTTTGGTGGTGTTATACACTGCATTTGCTGATGACTACTGTGCTTAAGCATAAAATTAATTTGACAATAAGCCGTGCCATGCAAAAGCAACTTACATGTTTGAGCATTAGATGTTGCTTGGGAAATAAGTGGTCTGTGTAATACTTTAACTTAGACTTGAATTCATCCTTTGTAACAAAGCCTATTATCTTTATGCTAGACTCGATTATCTAGGAAATCTTGGAGTCGTGCTCCTTTGTTCCACAATTTTTTAACTGCAGCAAGTAGGTTATCTATAAGGCTAATAGGCCATTTCAGAGTTATCACTACCAACTTTTGTCAATAGGTTTTGGCAGAACTTTGGAACCAATGTAGAGGGTTGACATTATGTCGCTAGCTTGTGTAGCTGGTTGTACAATTTTGTCAAATCTTTTTTGGAGCCTTGTATCCCTGTGATGGAAGAAGTTTAGATGATTTAATTATTGAAAAGTAGATGTGATGCTTGTTGTTAATAAGAAATATGACTTCACTATTCAATGTTGCATTCACAAAATGATTCTGTTTAGGTTTTCTTTGAGGGCATGTAGCCCATTTTCATTTCTACTACCACTTTTCGGTTGCCATTGAGTATAGTGTTATAACATGCTCACAATTTTTTAAGTTCTGCAACTTGAAGACAATAATATAGGTACCGTAGGCTCCCAATTAGTCCGTTAAGTCTGTATATACAGTGTTCTAAGTATCGGACCGATATCCGATATATCGGCTGCAATATCGGTTTTATCACTAGGACGATACGATATAGGCTTATATATTGCGATTTCTGATATTTGGGAAAATTCGCCTCAATGTCGGGTTGCGGCCGATATTGCGACCGATATATCCCTTTGAAATATCGGCTGCAATTCACGGTTTTTTAAATAAAGTTAGCGGGTCGGTCTTCTTGAAAGTGGATCCGACCCGAGTCACCTGACCCAGATCATTTACTTAAAAGAATGAGGAATCGGGATTTTTTGAGGGATAATTGCTACTTTGCCCTAAATCTAATCACGTCGTTCTAGTCCTCAACGCTTCGGTCCTCATGTCGTTCCGCTCAGCTCTGTCCGGTGAAAATTTCCAGTGACAATCGATTAAGCTGCGTCGTCCGGCATTCAATCTGTGCAAGTAAGTGTTTTCCGATTAAGGTGAGTAGTCGTATCCTTTTTTCAGTTTTTCAGTTTTTTTCTAGTTTTGGGTTTATTTGACATCATTTTTAGCCTCTGATATGATACTCTGATATTTAGTCAATATCCCCGATATTCATGTTTAACGAGGAAATTATAATCAAAACATATTTTTATTTAAGTTAGTATAGTATCTTAGATGCATCTAAGTTTGCATATGTCATCATTTTTAAGCCTCCGATATGACACTCCGATATTTAGTCAATATCTCCGATATATCCCCAATACCCGCAATCCGATATCAAATTTCACAGGCCGATACGTGACCGATATCCGATATTTAGAACTCTAGTATATAGAGCATGTAGCACCTCAGGTGAGAGCATCCCAAGAGGTTACCCTTTCTATAGTTGCTTCCACTTAAAGCATGCTCAAACAGTCGAGTTTTATGACCCCTTTAGTGATGCTAACTATGATTATTTATTGAGTTGACATGAGTTTTATTTACAAGAAAACTTCTTACGCACATATTCAATGTTTGAATATTCTCTCGGAGCTTGGGATGTGACATATATGTTACACCAAAAGTTCCAAGGGAATAACCCCCACATTGAATGTATTAATATGATATCTGGCATATAAGAATTCATATGAACTCTTCATATTTAGCATATCTGAGGGAGAAACCGTGTAAAAACGGATCTAGCATGCTTGGTGTGGGACAATTTGACGATAGGTGACTCACTATGAAGTTGGCTTAGGGTGTTACAACTGAAATTTGAACTAACACCGAATATAAGTGTAGGAAGTTCCATAATGAGCTAAGTGCTATGCGGAGCAAAGTACCACACATAGATGTGGTGGGAACCGGATCTTAGTTTGTAAGAGCCACCTTTCAAGTCCACCACGCCGCCTTTAGAATATGCATCACCTAGTGAAATTCTAGTATGGTGGTGATGCCATACCCTAATAGGAGTATGGCACGAACCAAATTCTTAGAAATAATCCCATATTATGTGCTAAGAAATTCTACTGCATACAAGGATTCATATGAACTCAAGTATTACTTGTAGCTAGCTTTTTTAGGGAGGACTCATGTAGAAATTTTTATTATTATGCATGCTACAGTTGGAGGTGGGTTTAGTATAATGATCTCTTCGCAATTCTCGCACCTATGTTGCATGTATGCTAATTCGGAGACAACACAACATGATACAGTGACACTTCGGCAAATACTAAAAAGTATACTAGAAATAGTAGTATCATGTCAGATAGGTGGCATCAAACGGCTCTGTGGTTGAAGTGTCGGTGCTATGCTTGAGCTTTTACCTAGTAGAAGTCCCTTGGGGGGGGGGGGGTTTGGGGTTTTTTTTTTTTTTTTGGCGGGGGGGGGGGGGGGGGGGGGGGGTGGGGGTGGGGGTGGGGTTTGGGTTTGAATGATATGAAGCAGATCTAGTTTAAGTATAAAATGTTTTCATGGAATATGAGGCGAGCATAAAATTTTTAAGGATGAAAAGGATGGAACAAAAAAGAAATGATTTGTTGACATTTTTATAGCCAAGCAGCAATTTGACAAGTTTCGTTTCCCCTGTCAATTTACTCTGCTCTATTATGCTTATTGTATTACTTCACAAACTTCTTTGCATGTCATTCTTGAGATTAAGATTAATCTGTGCCCTATAGGTTCACACAATTTGACTCGCTCCTCCAAAAAAGGGAAAAGGAAAAAAAATAAAAAGACAGAGCTTTTAGTGTGTAAATTAGCTGCTCAAATGTCACACATAATTCGTACAAATCATGCATTTTCTTGAAATTGATTCTTTTGTTTATATGCAAATATTTTCAAGTGACTAGGGCTTAGTGAATTCACAAATTCGGAAAGTTTTGATGCTTTTGAGATATGAATAATGATTACTGCATAGCCAAGGTGGATCTGTTACAGTTTTTTGTTGTTGGGTTCTCTATTTTTTTGGAGTTTACTTTGAGACATTCATGAAAGTTGAACAACCATGGTTCAAGTTCAACCAAGATAGATGCTACCATGAAATATAGAAAAGATAAATAAATTGACTCTTATGAAGGCTGTAAAAGTTTTTTTTCTTTTTTATTATTTGTCAATAAATCAATCCCTTCAATACTTAAAAGGACAAATTTGTGCAAAAAGCTAAAAATTTAAAATAAGTACAAAAATTGACCAACTTAAAAAATATTTATCAAATCAACCAACTTAAAAAATATTTATCAAATTGGCCAACTTTTACCACGTCCGCGCTGATGTTGGATTTGGATTTGGCCGGGATTGTCAACCTCGGCCAAATAGGCCGCGTATTAATTGGTTGGGGTTGTCAACCCTGGCTAAATCACCACCCATCAAATTCCTATTTAATTTCCATCCTCGTCAAATTCCAATTAAATTCACATTTAAAATTTTAAGAAGTTAAAGGAGAGGCGAAGAGTCCAGATGTCAGCATCCTCTTCTACCTCGAATTAAAAAATGAAAAATATATAAAGTCTAGACTTTCAATTAGTCTCAAAATACCTTCCTTTTTCCAATTTAATTTTCGATCAAACTGTCCACGCGTTGACAATGAGGTGTGAGCTCTCTTCTTCCCTTGTTAATGCCTTGATTTCTCTCCTATTTCAAGAGCTCTTTGATCTAAACAGTCATCAAATCTTCAAAATTTGCTATTGGTGATGCTTGTACTCTTAATGTCCTTTCCACACCATAGAGCATTGCATGTTTCCCTATCATCTCGCTCGGAACCTCCTTCGCCTCTGGCACGTCTCGGCTTGCTTTACATGTTGGATCTTAGAGTAGAGGCAGATCGAAATGAATTATTTTATTTTTCCTTTCCTTCTCTTATTAGCTCGCTGGGATTTCTGTAGATTGAGGCATCGTCCAAGTTGTGGTTTTCCTTCGTTCTCACGATATTCTCTCTCTTTCTTCTCCTCATCAAACCCTTGACAAAACAAACACGATTCTTTTCCGTCAAAATTAGGACCGAAATCGAAAGAGGAAATTCTCGAGTGCAAAAAATAAGTTTGGTTCACAACCCCGGCCGATTAAAACTTTTCTCCACCTCTCCAATATGGCCGGGGTTGACAACCCGGCCAACACCGGCCAAATCCAACTTACAGCACACCACCCTGGAATCACCACCCTGGGATCACCACCCTAGTACTGACGTGGTAAAAGTTGGTTGATTTTGGTAAATATTTTTTAAGTTGGTCGGGTTTTTGTAATTATTTTTAATTTTTATCTTTTTTTGAAAATTTGTCCTTATGAGAAAAGATATGTGTTCACTATCTGTGACAATCAATCCTTTCAATCAAGAAAGTGACATCAATCAAAAAAGATTTTATGATTTTTCTTAATGCATGGGAATGAACCAATCAAATATGGTGCTTGGTTTTTCCTAGAATTGCTGGTACTTTTGTGTGTGTAAGGTTAAACCATATATTATGTTAAGTTATGTTTTTTTCTTTTTCTTTTTTTTTGCTTTGAAAATGTTAGTCTGAAGCAAAATCAACTCTATAATTTCAAATCCAAGGGATAAAAGGCAGAATTTTTTTTTAAATTTGCAAAAGGTTATGTCGTATCACAATCAAGAAGGTTTTTTTTACTATTTGTCAATAAATCAATCCCTTCAATTCTCAAAACAAAACTGATAGATGATTTTTTTCACTGTTCGTCACATAATCAATCCCTTCAATCTATAAAGTGACATCCAATCAAAAAAAAAATTTAAGGTTGAAAATGATCTTTCTTCAGATCTGAGCGAGATATAGATTTTAATTCTTCTTCTGTCTTGGTTTTGCCTAGAATTTCTGATACTTTTTTGTGTGTGTAAGGTTAAACCATATATTATGTTAATTAAATTACTTGTCGTTTTCTTTTAAATTAAAATGTTAATCTGAAGCAAAATCAGCTCTGGAATTAAAAAACCAAGAGGGAATGAAAGGTGGAAATTCTCTTTAAATTTGCAAAAGAGAATTCAAGGATTTATCCATTGGATGTTATCACCTTACTGTTTCCCTACTGTGCGAATTATCATCTAATATATCAGTTAAGCAACTAGGGTTGTAGTTTTAATCATGTGATGGCATGGGTAACGACAAACGAGAGAAATGATCTGGTAAGATAAATAAAGGTCTGCCAATGGATTGGCTCTAGAGTCAACGTTACCAGTTTAATCCATACGTGTTCCTCTCTTTCTAGGCTATTTTGCATATATACTTGTGCTTAAGAAGATTAACTCAAAATATGTGCACTATATGTTCAGATTTTAGATTTTAAATCGTATGAACTTGAGTCGAAATAGGGAGCATAGCATTTAGCTATGAAACCGGTTTACTTACGTGAATCATTAAAATATACACTTCTTGATTTCTTCTTAGTGGTAACTAGAGGAATTCATCAAAGATGCCCATATACAAATAGTCAAGAATACAATACTTGTCTCCTTTTTATCTAACATGAAAGTGATACTTCCAAAGTTTGAAATGCTGAGGGGTTTCTTTGGTTGCACACATGTCCCTACAAGGATCATAAGTGCCCAAACTTTGGCATTCCATGCATTTTAATGGGAGTGGCTGTGTAACTGCATCTTGGAGAGTTTTTTTTAAAGATAAAGAACCATATTCTTTGTCAGCTCAGATCGCAAGAAGTATTTCAGGCTTTCAGCCCTAAATGCCACAATTTGTTTAGAAGCACATATTTCATAAACTGTTTTCCGTTATCTTTTTGTTTGACCAGTCAAACTAAATGGAGTTTCAAAAACTTAATAGCTATCGGCTGTTGGGAAAAAATTGGAACATCATGCAACTTTGAAGTCAGTCCCAACCAAACGTACAAAGCATGCAATTAGTTGCTATCAGGGGAACTTCACTCCGGAAAGAATGTCAACTGATTTTTTTTCCTCCGTCCCATTGGGACCAAAATAGGTCATAAGCTTAAGCACCATTATTACTCATCTGAAACTGATAGTCCTACATGTGTGTAATACTGAAGGTGTAATCGACTTAGATCTTGGTTACGAAGCAATTAAAGATGGTAAAACTTTTAAATTTTAATAATCAAATTAGCTATGTGAAAGACTTGATATGATTGCCTGAATTTGTTGTATAGAAATGTGCATTGAAGTTGAAACCTTTCAATATTTTTCGACAAATAAAGGGGCTTATTTATATTTTATCTAGCTTCGTTGAAATTAATGTTTATAGAATATAAATGAATCAAATGAATGAATACGTTTTTTTTTCATTATCATGGATTGTATGAAAATATATGCAATCATTTATGAAGTACAGATATGCTAGTAGCTTCTATGTACTAGAAATACTTGGATGCTCTTATATATACACTTTGGATAGTTCTTTTGATTATCCTAACATTCTTAATGCACCTAGACAACGAAGGCTAAAATCAAATGCATGAATGTCTGGGTACATAATTCCAATTAATTTGTGGCGGTAGTCATATAAATTTACAACTTTCTTATTTAATCAAATATTGATTTAGATTACGGGGACATGTATTCATATAAATTTATAAAAATGAATGCTGATAAAGATTCACCATATTTTTGTATTTTTTAAACTAGCCGCGTGATACGTAGACACGTTTATATTCATTTCTGCCTTTTTACTGTAATTGGCACACTTATGTATGTTTGTATTCATTCTTGCAAGTGATCGGTGTTTTTAAATATTGATGGATTATTTCCTTGGCAGAGGGGGTCAATCCCATTTCAGAACATCAACCATTCTTACGTGGGTCAGGCCTCTTAGGTAGCCGTGTTGGGACCTTGTAAAGCTTAGGCCCTCTCCTATGTAATTATATCTGGGTTGCAACTCAAATGATGAGAATGTGTGGGGGCGGACACGTTTATATAGGCTGAAAGTTGAAATCCATCTAACTTGACAGCAGACACCAAATGTGGTGCAGGCTAGTATGGGGATAAAACAAAGGGGGGGAAATAATAATAATGAGGCTTGGGTCATATTAGTCAAACTCAAACTATTCGGCCACACCCTTATTTCATTAAATTACATCCTTTAAAAATTTCCAAACTAATGGTCAACTTCAAAAAAAATGAAATATAATGGTTCTGACTAACTTTCCACTGCGTAAACACACCACCCCTACATTGACCTACGCACCCCAAAAAAAAATGAAAGAATGCAAAGGATGTGTTTGGTACCACTTTGGATAGAACACTAGATGGATATAAGTGGTTAATTAGTTTGGATCCAAGATTCCACTAAAGGTTTACTATTGTTTTTAAAGATGCGGGTTCTAAGTTTATTTGTTGGTCCCAAATTGCTCTCAAGACAAGGTAGGTTGGGTCTTATTTGTTGATGCATGATTCCATAAGATATTTGTGAAAGGAAATATTGGAATATTAGGGCGAAGACCTGATCAAGAGTTGAGGGGTCAAATAAGTTTAAAATGCTTAAATGAAAACTTTAGTCAAATCAATGTATTAGATCGAGATACTTGTGGTGTATGTCCTCAATGAGTAAAATGAGATTGAAGTATATACCAGTGGTACATGGTTCGTGGTACACTTCAGGACGTGGTATGGGTATGGGCATGTGGTACCCTACTTTAAGTTGTGTGCGGTACATTGGGGTAGGAAGAGCCGGTTTGTTATTTTGTGCCGTAGTATGCCCAGGTCGAGGTTGTGGTTTACTCATACCAGTGTTTGTGTGTGATGTATATGTTTGTGTATATCCATACACACACATACACACAGGGATATCCATATATAACTATACATGTGTAAACACACATGACAGAAAATAATAAGTAATCAATTAAAAATAGTTAACAATACAATATTAATAAAAATTATCAACACATTACGGAAAAATCATTAATAAACATGACGATATCATGTCTACTTAAATTAAATAATCTATATAAATATTATGTTAATGCATCTATATCTTCAACTTTCATCTATGCATTAAGATTATGTGGTCAGTGATCTGGGTCATATGAACACCCCGCGAATCGGACCATGTGATCCGGATTGTGGATCCAGGAGGGTTGTAGGAAATTAGGTAACACATGTATATACTTCTCAACAAAATCTGATTTGGTTGTGTTCTAGTGGAAGTGGGTTTTTTCTTGAGGTTAGTTGTCTTGAAACTATTAGAACCGTTATAAGGCGATATGGCAAAGAAACAATGTGTAGGTTTAATCCTGCATCAGGTAAAAGGATGACAAGTGGTTAAATATGTTACGCCAATATGGCTACTCAATTTTGAGCTTGGGCCAGATTGTTTTCAAGAGTATTAGCCCCTCCACCACCGAGCGGTGCCCGTTGTGAATAATATGATTAATTTAGAAGAAAGGTTTTGGGTCTTCTTCTTCGTTTGTAACATGGTTTTTTAATCTTTTATTTTTTGTTCTCTTTGCTGCTTTTGTGGACATTATATTTGCTAGTGGTTTATGAAAGGATGATATTATGGCCATGCTAGCCTTTTTAATTTTATTGTATGAATTTTTGTAGTTTATGCAGATGGAAGTATTTGTTTGGATATTCTACAAAACCAGTGGAGCCCAATATATGATGTTGCTGCAATACTCACATCGATCCAGGTGTGTTGAAATCTCCATTAGGTTTACAAGAAAAATGCGCCAACATAGCCCAACTCTTGGGTGTGTTTTCCCATATATCTGTTATGTTTTTTGCTTACAAGTCAATACCTCCAGGTTTTGGCTCTTTCATATTGGTGCTTTCTGTTAGCCTATGTTGTTTTTTGGACAAATATTACATATAATTTCTTCAAATTTTCAATTAATGCCATCTTGGTTCCCTTTTAATTGTTACCACGTCCCAATAAATACAATAAAACTTATTAATTTTCTTGAGACCTTGAAGATACATAGGATAATTTTTTAATTTGTTGTAAATTAATATCTAACAACTTAAATTTGTTGCAATTGGCTACAAATTGGTGTTAACTAAACACAAAAACATATAAAAACCATCTAATTCTTTCGGATAAATTTCTCATAAAAAATAAAAAGCAAAAATGAACTATCAGTAGATCATAAAAGAACAAAAATTACCCAATTTATATGTAAATTTCCATAATTTTCCATTAATGGCAAATAGGAGGAGTGGCTGCACTGAAGGGAAATTAACTTGAATTAAGAGGCAGACTTGAATTAACAAACAGACACCACTACCAAAAATTGGTTAAAGGGTTAGAAGTTTTAACAGATTAAACCATGGGATATACATGTGAATAAACATTCATATGTTCTTTTCTTTCTGATGGAATTTGTTGGCCTAGTTATCTCACTGACTAGGTCACACTTTTAATTTTGATGATGGCAAACAAATCACATATTACTAATATGATTGTTGAGTGACTTTCAAATCAAAATAAGGCTATATTGACCAAAGGGCAATTTCGTAATTTCTATATCAATCAATTTGTCCCAAAGATGCTTAAAGATCATTATCTATGGCCAAAGCACATCATGATAATTCTCCATGAATTATAGCTTTAAAATTATGGGCAAAATCATGTAGAAGATGAAGAGGCAATTTGGTAATTCTATCTTGGTCAAACATCTCCTACAAAGTCAAAGAAAGAAGGAGAAGATAATTTGAGCAAAAACATGGTCGCACCTATCTAGAAAGTCAAATCGTGAAGGAAGTAGAGTTTGTGGATTGGGGTGACTACAAGAGTCCTAGTGGAAGTAAGGTTCAAATAGATCTTATGTGCCAAAAACTCTAGTTGGCTACTAGAGTTAATATGGAACATAAAGTTTGTGTTCTCCTGGGATTCTTGTTAATATTAAACACAAAGAGTTCAAGTCAACCAAACTACTCAAGAAGTCTAGAGGTACTAGAACTTGGGCCCTTGGTTTTCACTTATTTAAACCCATCATATGCAAAGCCAAAATCCCAAGGAGAGAAACAATTCTACAAGGAAAACCCTAGATTTGGCCGGTCTCTTCATCTATGCTCAAATACTATTGTCGGCCTTAACTCTCTCCAAATATCACTCCTCAAACAAAGATCGTCAAGCCTTCATCCATCAAGCTAGAAGAGGAAGGAAGCCAAAGTATTTGATATGAACTAGGACACAAAATTGGGTAAAAATGGGATTTTTATTATGATAATCACTCAAAGACAACAATAAGATAAATGGATCTCTTTTTTGTAGAGTGGATCAATTTCTCCTAACTTTTGTAAGGTAAAAGCCTAAATCTCTTCTAGATCTCTCTCTAGGAAAGTGGTAGAAACAATCACTTAAAACATTGATAACCAAAACTAGGGCCGATTGGCCTCTTTTATTCTCCACCCGTAGTGCATAAAGTAAGTACTCCCTAAATTGTAGTGTGCATGGTAATTTTACTCCTTGGGCTTCTGTGGCTCGTGAACCTCATGCTTGTGCCTCCTCCTCTCATAAGTAATGATCGCATTATTACTCCCTCGAAGTGCAACCTTGTCCTCAAGGTGGAAGTCTGGAAACTGCCTGAAGATCGTATCGAAAGGCTTCCACGTCGCATCATGATCTGGTAGCCCGATCCACTGAATTAACACATTCGAGGATCCCGGTCGAATCTGGCGCACCCTCCTCACCACCTCTGGCTCTAGTAGTACCTCCATGTCATCTGTCAACGTATGGGGTAAGATAGTGGACGCTGAATGGTCCACGATTACCTTTCATAACTGTGACATGTAACACTAGATGTATAACCGAAGTAGGAGGCAGCCGCAGCCTGTAAGCTACCTTTTCCACCCTAGCATCAATCTCATTACGACCATAGCAGTGCGCTGCTAGCTTGACGTTACGCCTCTGCACTACTGAACTCTACCTGTAAGGATGCAGCTTCAAATATACCTTGTATCCCACCTCGACTCCACACCCCTGGGCACCTCTGTCGTGCCAACTGCATCCTTCATCGCCAATCCCTGAAGCTCAACCAAAAATCCTTCCCCCTCCATCTGGAGGGTTCTGGCCATGGTCTTATATAATACTGACGAACAACATAGGCTTGGGTCCCCAGCAACACCACCTTCCTCCCCACTACTTGAAACTCCATCCTCAGCAGCTTCCAATTGAATTTAGTTTCCCCCAATGTCTGAAGCCACTCCATCCTCAAAATCAGATCAACATTGTCCAATGCTAAGGGCAGGAAGTCTCCAATCACCAACACCCCCTGAATGGACACCGTCAGATCTCTACATATGCCTCTACTCTGCTCCACCTTGCCATTCCCCAACATGACTCCAAATCCCTCCGTACTGGCGAGATGTAGCCACTGCTTCTCAATCACCTTAGGGGACACAAAGTTGTGTGTAGCCACACTATCAATAAGAATCACCACATCCAAGTCTCGAACTCTATCCGCCAACTTCATGGTGTGCACATGTGTGAACCATGCTATAGAAATGAGCGAAACCTCCGCTGCCTCCAACAGTATTGGCTCAACCTTTACCTCTCCCTTGGCCTCCAGCTCCACAACCTCCTCTTCTTCTACCTCTCCCTCATATACTTCACACACCTGAAGAGCATGGTTGCGACATTTGTAGCCCGGAGTGAACTTCTCATCGCATTTAAAACACAGCTATTTTGTGTTCCTATCTCGCATCTCAGCCTCTATCATCCTCTTATAAGGCCCTGCCGGCCTCACCTCGCCAGCCCTTCCCCCCCATTAGCAGTGGTCCCTCCTGACACTCCCTGCTGCCACCCTGTCACGGCCCGAGGACGAGTATAATTCCCTCCCCAAGTCTCTCTGGTATAGCGATCCTCGGCCACCATCGATTGTGCCAAATCAATCTGCTCAAAATCCTTTGGGTCTATAGGTACGAGCTCTGGCTTGATAGTAGGCTTCAACCCATCCAAGAAAAACTCCTCCATAGACTCTGCAGGCATCTCGCGCACCCTGCTCGCAAGCACCTCAAACTGCTTGATATAGTCACGCACAGACCCATACTGCTTGATGGCATGCAGCTGCTCGTACGCATCTCCCACTTGTGCCACCCTGAAACGATGCAACAAGATCTCCTTAAACTCATCACAAATCCTCGCAGGTCTCTCCTGCTCCCTCCATATATACCATGATAAGGCATCCCCCTCCAGGCAGATCCCAATCGTACTCAGTTTCTCCGCCTCCGTCAGTCGTGTCATCTCAAAATACATCTCTGTCTTGTAGATCCACCCAGATGTGTCACTGCCTTCGAAGATGTGCATCTTCAGCTTCCGTATCCTCTCATCAGCACGAGGATCCCTTCCTCCATAACGATCTTGATACTGCTAAATCTCCAAACCTAGCCCTCTCATTGGCTAGTCGCCCAACATCCCTCCATTCGCACCCGTCAACGTCATAAGCACCCTCATCGCTATCCTCATGGTATCGCGCGAACTCCTCGTACTCCGGCTCTTGTCCTCGGACCCTTCCATTTGCAAGATCAGCCTCTCAGTATTCACGACGCTCTCCAAACTCAAAATCAGCACCTCGGAATTCATCTACTCCATGTCGACGAGGTACGAAACCTCGTGCCATGCTCATGCTCCCAACGCTCTCGGAGGCCCTCAGGGCCCCCATCGAAACCCGCCCAGCCATCATCAGGGCCCCAGCAATCAGCAGGGGCATCTCCTTCCCCCGGGCAGCCCTCCTGGGGCCTGCAAGGGCCCTGGCGGGTTTGCCCGGAGCCGCGAGGGCCCTGGTGGTTTGCCAGGGCCTCGTGGTGGCCCTGGCAGTTCGCTAGGGCCCCGCCGGTGGCCTGGCGGTGCGCCATGGCCGACGGAATGCCCTGGTGCAACCGCCAGGCCTCCCTCTTTCGACCTCGTACGGCTCGTCTAGTGCTCCGTTATGTCGATGGGTCTTTTCGCCAAGCATGATGAGTTGGTTTTTCTTGTCGGAGATCAATCCTTCTTCCGAGACATCCACATCCTTCAAGATCTCGTGCTTTCATTTATCTTTCGTGATCGAATGTGCTTTCGAAGCCAGATCTGATTGGTGATTCAGATCTGAAGTTGATGACGATGGATCTCTTGCGATAGAGCCCTCAAGATCTCCTTGTTCCTTCCGCAATCACGTCCTTGAATTCCTTCCTCATCTCCAACTTGTTCACCTCCATTGAAGCCTTAAAATCTTCTTTCAAATCAGTCCCCAATCCTTCGATCTCAATTCGTTTCGCGATCTCGGCTCCGATCTTCTCTTTCAATACATTGATCCTTTCCATCTGCCTTGTGCCCGCCATGGTTTTGACGCTTTAATACCAATTTGATATGAACTATGACACAAAATTGGGTAAAAATTGGATTTTTATTATGATAATCACTCAAAGACAACAATAAGATAAATGGATCTCTTTTTTAGAGTAGATCACCCTCTTCCAACTTTTGTAAGGTAAAAGTCTAAGCCTCTTCTAGATCTCTCTCTAGGAAAATGGTAGAAACAATCACTCAAAACTTCGATAACCAAAACTAGGGCCGGATGGCCTCTTTTATTCCCTACCCATAGTGCATAAAGTAAATACTTCCTACTTGTAGTGCACATAGTAATTTCTCCTTGGTCTTTTGTGGCTCGTGAATCTCATGCTTGCGCCTCCTCCTCTTCTCATAAGTAATAATCGCATCAGTATTCATCTTCTTCTTGCCGCAAGCCCAAGTCCATCAAGAGCATCCAAACATGTCGTCTCTTATTTTTCAGTCGAAGAGCACGATCTCACGATTCCAACGGATATTTTTGCTGATTTTTCTGAGCTCGTGGCTATTTTCTATATTTTCTGAAAGACAGAGCATCTGATTGCTTTACGCACAGCCTGCAGTCACGCAAGCAGGCCACCAGACAAATCTGACTGAGCCAAAGCGCAGAATTCCACGAGCCTGGCTAGCGATTCCAACGAGCCAGACTATACAGCTCTACGCACAGATAGCTACAGATTGAATTGAGCGACGAACTTCAGACTTTTATATCTGTTGATCCAAAGCTCTCTGATTTACGAATTGTTTGTGCCGACACGATCAGGATCTGGCATACTACGCTATGATGATATCTCTCTGATTTATTACTTTAGTTTTAGATCAGTTAAATTTATATTTTGTGTAAGTTTGTATTATTGAATAACTTCACCTAGAAGTTATTTTTTAGCGTTATATTCTCTGAACTTGAATTTGTAACGGTTGGATCACCACCCGCAAAAGTGATTAGGTTGTAATGGTTGGATCACCATCCGTAAGTGTGATCTGGTTCTTTTTGAGGTTTTTAAAAGGGTTAAATCCTCTAGGTTGAGGTCAGAGAGTAGGCAAGGAGCCAGCTCCGTTAAAATGTGTGATTGTGTGCACTCTGATGGATTCTGCTATGTGATAAATTTTTAATTTGTCTGAAGATTGACACACCGGTTTACATGCTAAATGCCTTGATGCTACCCTTACTCTGATTAAGAAGCCAAAAGGAATCATTTCATCATAATGTTTGCTGCTATAGCAATGATTTTCTGATGTTTCTACAATGATCCTGTATGTTAATTATTTACTGTTCAGTTAGTATTTTACTACCGAATAGTTTGATAACGGTTTGATAATTATTCCTTCAAAAGTAACTGATATTCAAAAATATGAATAAGAGTGACTCAAATCTCTTGCTCTGTTTTTGTCTTGGGATTATTTCCAGTAAAATTTGCTGCGGCCTTTTTATAATGAGAGCATAAATCTACAATCTTTTGCCCAGGGTATGTTCAAGCTGCTATAGGACTCTTCTTTTGCCATTATACATAATCCATAAACTAGGTTTTAAATATCGGATAACGGGATAGTATTGGATGGCTAATTTTCCATATCGGATAGCAGACATTGGGGAATGTATCGGGGATATGCATCAATATCGATTTGCTCGTATTGAACTTATAAGTATACAAATCTTAATAACTAAATTGTAGTTATAACATCATTATATGTTCATTTTTAATTATATCATGAAAATATCATCAATATATTAAGTGATGTCTTAATAACGCGTTAAAATTAATCGTTAACATATTACGTAAAGTTAATAAAATTAAAAATATAATTTGTCTTTAATAATAAGAGTGACTAAACTCATATTTATATCTAATCAATTACCTTTTTACTTGTGTGCTATTGGATGAATGCAAAAAATTTAACATTACTTGCAAAAATGCATGGAAGATCAAGAACATACTGACATAAAATAAAAAAAAATCAAACATTAACATAAGATGAGCTTTAGTTAAATAAAGTCACTACATTAATCTGATTCAACATTCTTCCAAATTAAATATTCTTTTAAATTATAATAAGACAATAATGCGTATCATATGACCAAACTGGAGACTACAAGCCCCACATGGGCTTGTACTTGTACTGCCCACTTTTTTGTGTCTTGGTATATGAGATTAAGCCTCCCTTGTCATATGATACCTATTATTCTTATATAATAATATGTTAGTGGTGTATCAAATAAAATATTGTAACAATTGTAAAGTTTGTAATAATACAATTAACTTAATTAAAAAATATGTATCGGCCGATGCATCCAATATTGGCCAATATCGGGTCGGTTTTTAAAAACCCATTTATTAAAACATATCGTAACGTTTGGGACCCGGGACCCGATACTGATATATCAGCCAATTCCATAAAGATTCCACTACCCAACTATGTTACAACAAAATTTATCAGTTAGCAGCACCATTTCGTTATCCCCCTTAGAAGCTGCTCCATTGAATTCTTGAAAGAACTCAATCAAAGATCAGTTAGCAGCACCATTTCGTTATCCCCCTTAGAAGCTGCTCCATTGAATTCTTGAAAGAACCCAATCAAAGACGTGTGACTTCAGAGAGAGAGAGAGAGAGAGAGAGAGAGAGAGAGAGAGAGAGAGAGAGAGAGAGAGAGAGAGAGAGAGAGAGAGAGAGAGAGAGTGTGTGTGTGTGTGTGTGTGTGTGTGTGTGTGTGTGTGATTATATACATGCTAGTGCTTATTAAGGATCAGTAAAAATAAGGTGGGAAAACAATTGTCAATACAATGAAAATTCTGAAATTTTTTATTCTAATATCTTGTTAATACATGTGTTGAACTTTAAATTTTAAAATTTTAATTATCTGTGTTTAAAACTAAATAGAGATTAAGGCCAACAAACTTTTAGCTTCGGGAAGAGAATTGAACACATTTGGAGTTATGCCTTTATTTCAAATATCAAGTCTGATACATAAGATGGCATGCAAATTTTGTAGTTATATTCAGATAATATGATGTCTTAAATTTATATTAGTTAAGGGGATTGCATGGACAAAATTTGTTAAAACAACAGGAGAAAATTAAGAAGATAGAATTGACTCCGACATGGCCGCTGATAGAATATGGGAGAATTTTCAGAACAAGTAAATAGAAATTCATCTAGGATGACTCTAACACGAAACTCTACGCTGATGTTTCTAATATTAAGATATTTGTCGGAATGACCCACTTATGTTCGCTGTTTGCACCGGATGCAGTCGTTGCTCTGCGACCCGAATCCAAACTCGCCTGCAAATTCAGAAGCGGCACGCATGTTCAGCGTCAACAAAAGGGAGTACAACAGGAAGGTGAGGGAGATTGTGGAGCAAAGCTGGACAGCAGACTGATAATGGGCATGCTCGACTGGCTGCGCCCCGCCTAATGCATACATTGGTGCTTCTGCCATATCCAATGGAAACAATGATCGGAATGATTGCAACTTTAGAATTTATGCCTGTAATCCCACGAAAAAAAATGATCGGAATGATTGCAACTTTATAATTTATGCCTATATTCCAACAAATGCCTATATATTTTCCTAGTTTGCTTATGTATACATGTGCTTGGCTTACAATGCATCCTTGCCGGACATTTAAACCGTCTTCCCTTTTCCGCCGGTAGCAGTCCTCCCATTTGTAGATTTCTCCCTTGTGTATGATTGCTGTCCAAAAGTCTAAGAATGGTGGCTTGTGGTTAAAAGTGGTCTGTGGAAACTTAAATGAGTTAAAATACATGGATGGTTTTTGGCTGAATTTTATAAAGGGATTAATGTAGAGCAGCTGGAACCTGATCCAGTGGACCACGTGCAAGACACAAAAAGGTGGGACCCAGTGAGTACAAGCCCATGTGGGGGCTTGTATTTCCCACCTTTTTTGTGTCTTAGCACCTGATCCATTGGATCAGGTGCCACCTTTTCTACATTAAATCCTTTTATAAAAATATCTTAAACTTTGAAATATCTATTATACGGTATAATAGAGGGGGCTTTTCCACGGCTTTGTTTTGTCCCACGTGTCATAGTCCTCTCACGCATGGGCGATGTCCCATTATTAGAAAATTTTGGACCCCCCACTTTCCAATTAATTGCGAAAAAACACCCTCCCAGATTCCATTTTAGGCCTTTTTGCATTCGTATTAGCATGCTTGCTCCCCTTTAACCCATTGACGCTGTCAACACGCACACCCACGCTTTCGCTCCTTCCCGTTTCCGTGCGTGCACCGCGGTCGTGTTCGTTGGGGGTTGTTTTTGCTCCGTGCACCAAGTGCATGGGCAATTTATTATGTGTGTGTGTGAATCTTCATGTGAGAACATTTCGCACCGTGCGAAAATGTTTTAAGTTTTTTTTTTGAAAAAGAAATTTCAAAAATTCTTTTTTCCACCCTCATTATATGTTGTTATACTTCCCCTGTTTTAGGGATGTGTCTATGGGTGGATACTTCAGGATCCAGAGTCAACGAGGTTGCCTCGTCAAAACCTTGACTATGGAAAACCCTGTGGGAAAAAACCAGTAGCCAAGGGAAAAGAGTACAACTCTGCAGTTGACTCCCCCCCTCATCTGACCAAGCTTTAGGCTTGCAGTTTTCCTATGAATCTATACATCAGTCTCCTATGTATCTATGAGTTCATAGTCCTCTCATCCTGACCCAGTTTACATTTTCTCACTCTCCTCATCCCAATCCCATATACAAGTTTCTCAAAGATACTAGTATGTAGGGATTTGGTAAGCAAATCCGCCAAGTTATTACATGATTGGATCTTCTGTACCTCAATCTGATTTTGCTTCTGAAAGTCGTGAGTCCAGAAGAACTTGAGGGAGATATGCTTTGTCTTGTCGGCTTTGATGTAGCCGTCCTGTAGCTGGGCTATACATGCTGCATTGTCTTCATGGAGTGGAGTAGGCGCAAGGGTGCCAGTCATCAGGCCGGCGGAGGTGAGAATGTGCTGGATCACAGAGCGTAGCCAGAAACTCTCCTTGCTTGCTTCATGGATCGCTAGAAGTTCTGAGTGAGTGGATGAGACGGTTGTCATGGTCTGCTTTATAGATCTCCAGGATATGGCAGTGCCGCCATAGGTAAACATATATCCGGTCTGAGACTTCTCTGTATGAGGATCGGACATGTATCCTGCATCAGCATAACCAACTAAACCAGTTGATGCCCCTTTCCTGTAGAATAGACCTAAGTCTATGGACCCTTGGAGGTAGCGCATAAGATGCTTAACTCCGGCCCAGTGCCGCTGTGTATGTGCAACACTATATCTGGCTAGTAAGTTGACTGCAAATGCTATGTCAGGGTGAGTGCAGTTAGCCAGGTAAAGGAGTGCATCAATAGCACTTAGATAAGGCATTTCGGGGCCTAGTACTTCCTCCCCCTCTTCCAGCGACCGGAAGGGGTCTTTATGCACATCCAATGATCTGACGACCATTGAGGTGCTGAGGGGGTGGCACTTATCCATCTAAAACTTTTTCAATAAGTTCGATGTGTAAGTTGACTGATGTAACAGAATCCCATCGTTAAGATGCTCTATTTGAAGACCTAAACAAAATTTTGACTTTTTGAGGTCTTTCATCTCGAAGGTTTCTGTCAAGCTTCTAGAAATCTCTGCGATCTCTTCAGGAGATCCGATGAGGTTCAAGTCGTCCACATAGACGGCTATGATTACAAATCCTGTTGCCTTTGCTCTTATAAAGATGCAAGGACAGACTGGGTCGTTTGTGAATCCTTGTTTTGCAAGAAAGTCGCTCAGTCTGTTATACCACATCCTTCCGGATTGTTTTAGACCATACAATGATCTTTGCAGTTTCACTGAGTAAATGTCACGTTTTCTCTCTTTTAGTGCTGCAGGCAAAGAATAACCGTCAGGCAATCTCATATAGATGTCTCGGTCTAGGTTGCCATATAGGTATGCAGTAACGATGTCCATAAGCTGCATATCTAAACCCTCTTGGGCTGTTAAGCCAATGAGGAATCGGAAGGTGATCGCGTCCATGACCGGGGAGTATGTGGCTTCAAAATCCACCCCTGGACGTTGGGTAAAACCCTGCGCTACAAGCCTTACTTTGTAGCGAACGATCTCATTCTGTTCATTTCGTTTTCTAACAAATACACATTTATAACCCACAGGTTTTACACCTTTTTGTGTCTGGACTATAGGTCCGAAGACCTTGCGTTTGGTGAGTGAATCCAACTTCACTCCTATTGCCGCTTTCTACTTTGGCCAATCATCTCTGCTTTGACATTCTGTCAGAGAGCGTGGTTCAATATCATCGTCGCTGTACGCGACGTTGATGGCAATATTACACGCAAGTGTGTCATGGTTGTGCTCTTTCTGTCCCAATACTCCCCAGTTCGTACATGGTGTATCGAAACTTCATTTTCTTCCGGTTTTTCCTCTGTTTGAGAGTTTGGGAGAGATGGGGTAGCAGGGCTTATAGTAGCATCCTGTTGTGGTATTTGTTTACCATTGCCAAGGGTCCTACTCTTTCGAGGGACTTGGTCCTTGGATCCTGGTGGTCGTCCTCTCTTTTTGAGAGGTCCAACAATTTCTTCTGCAGGCGGATTGCATCCATTTTGCGGTATGTCAATCCTAGCTGGAGTGTTAGCAGCAGGGACGTGTGATCTGACAATCTTCTGGTTGTCAGTAAATTTGTCCGGCAAGAGATGGACAGTGTTTTGGATATGGAGAATCTTCAGGACCTCCTCCTCACACTGGCTTGTGGGCGGATCAAAGTGACATAATGTCTTTGTATCCCAAGTGATACAGTCTGAAGCTTCGGGCTTCTTTGTCTGTGAGCCTAGTCTTGAAAATGATGTATATAATATCTTTAGGTCCAGCACTATGCAAAAACCCCTTTTTCGCATTTGAAGATTGCCTTACACACACACACACACACACACACACACACACACACACGAACTTTCTCGTGCCCAAAGGACACTACGATTTGATAGTGGGGCTCACGCCCAAATTTCAATTTTCAAATCTTCTCCACAAATTTCCCCCCAAAACTTATCACAGTCCAAGTCATCAAGCCCTTATCCTAGTCATAAGCCTCTTTGTCCTAGTCACTTGTCCTACTTGGACAAAATTCAAAATCTTCATCAAATGTAGAATAGCTTAGAGATTCATGTATATCAGGTAAATGTGGCCAAAAAGCCTGCCGGCCCGGGCTCGGGTGCGTTGACCGGGCCGCGGGCCCGGCCCGGCCCGGCCCAAGCCCAAGGCCGGGCTTCCGGCCACCCCCGCGGCCCGGCGGCCCGGCCCGGCTTGGTACTCTTATGTAATTTAAATTTAAATTATGTATTTTTTTCCATTATCATTTTAAAATAGCGCGAACCATATTAGTGAAGAAATTGAGAACAGACTAGGAAAAAATCTTATAAAGAAAAAAACGAAAGAAATCATAAGTTTCACTACAGAAATTTTATGGTATTAAATAAGAAAGAAATTTGAATATGAAATTAGTTATATAAGGAATATTAGTGACATATTAGGCCTAAGATATTGTCTCCATAAAGAAGAGACTTAAATATGATACCATAAATATATTTGTAATAGATATTTGAAATCGTCTTCCGATTTTATAAATTGATTGTTTACGATCATTCTCATATTTTAATCAATTTAAATTAACATTCCTTTTATGCCGTTTTTATAGCTATATAAATGCATGTCCCAATACTGAATACCAAATCAAAAAAATTTTCTAAAGAAACTTTTAAGATTTTTTTGATTTTTTTAATTTAAAAATAAAATAAAATAAATAGGCCGGGCTTTCGGCCCCCGGCCGGCCCGGCTCAATAAGTCAACCGGGCCGGGCCGGGCCGGGCCGATGGCCACCCCGAATATCAAGTGAAGTACAAGCCCTTTTTGTGTCTTGTCACACCTTTTCTACATTAAATCTCATATATTATATAAGGGAATCATACAGATCAAGTGGCACCTGATTTAATAGATCAGGTGCATGACACAAAAAGGTGGGCCACATGGAATGTACAAGTCTATGTGAGCTTGTACTTTCCAATTTTATGTGTCTTGGCACCTGATCTATTAGATCAGGTGACATCTTTTCTACATTATTCTCATTATATAAATAGGTTTTCAAAATTCGTTCACGATTTTGTATGGATAGAGAGATATAATAACATTTTTTATTGCTTGGATATGTGATATTGTTTTGATTTGACCAGATAGTAGTAAACAGATTGTGGCAAGAATGTAAGTCCATAAGATTGAACTTAAGTGATATAATATGTAACAATGTAATATAGATGTTAATCAGGTTAAGAAATATGCAGTATGCTTCATGTTTGGTTTAAAAGGCCAAAGTAAAAGAAGGTAATGAAATAATTTGATGCGGTTATTTAAATATTAACAAATATAAAAGGAAATAACTGTTGTGAGGGGAAAAGTAGGGAAAACATATGTAGGGGGTTAAGAGCCCCCTACCCTTATATTTATAGCTTTCAATAGTGGGTTGAATACCCAATTGGCCCAATGGGCCTATTCATAACACTTCCCCTTATCCAACCAACATTGAATAAGAGGTGGATTCTTCAGGATCCGAGTTAGGATAACTGCTTTGTTAAATAAAGAGCAGTTTATACATAACTTCCCCTGTTTTGGGGATGTGTCTATGGGTGGATACTTCAGGATCCAGAGTCAACGAGGTTGCCTCGTCAAAACCTTGACTACTGAAAACCCTGTGGGAAAAAACCTGTAGCCAAGGGAAAAGAGTACAACTCTGCAGTTGACTCCCCCTCATCTGACCAAGCTTCAGGCTTGCAGATTTCCTATGAATCTATACATCAGTTTCATATGTATCTATGAGTTCATAGTCCTCTCATCCTGTCCCAGTTTACATTTACTCACTCTCCTCATCCCAATCCCATATACAAGTTTCTCAAACATACTAGTAGGCAGGGATTTGATAAGCAAATCCGCCAAGTTATTACATGATTGGATCTTCTGTACCTCAATCTGCTTTTGCTTCTGAAGGTCGTGCGTCCAGAAGAACTTGGGGGAGATATGCTTCGTCTTGTCACCTTTTATGTAGTCGTCCTGTAGCTGGGCTATACATGCTGCATTGTCTTCATGAAGTGGAGTAGGCGCAAGAACGCCGGTCATCAGGCCGGTGGCGGTGCGGATGTGCTGAATCACAGAGCGTAGCCAAAAACTTTCCTTGCTTGCTTCGAAGATAGCTAGGAGCTCTGAGTGAGTGGATGAGACGGTCGTCATGGTCTGCTTCACAGATCTCCAGGATATGGCTGTGCCGCCATAAGTGAACATGTATCATGTCTGAGACTTCTCTGTATGAGGATCGGACATGTATCCTGCATCAGCATAACCAACTAAACCAGTTGATGCCCCTTTCCTGTAGAATAGACCTAAGTCTATGGACCCTTGGAGGTAGCGCAGAAGATGCTTTACTCCGGCCCAGTGCCGCTGTGTAGGTGCAGCACTATATCTGGCTAGTAAGTTGACTGCAAATGCTATGTCAGGGCGAGTGCAATTAGCCAGGTAAAGGAGTGCACCGATAGCACTTAGATAAGGCACTTCAGGGCCTAGTGCTTCCTCCCCCTCTTCCAGCGACCGGAAGGGGTCTTTATGTACATCCAATGATCTGACGACCATTGGAGTGCTGAGGGGGTGGCACTTATCCATCTGAAACTTTTTCAATAAGTTCGATGTGTAAGTTGACTGATGTAACAGGATCCCATCGTTAAGATGCTCTATTTGAAGACCTAAACAAAATTTTGACTTTCTGAGGTCTTTCATCTCGAAGGTTTCTGTCAAGCTTCTAGAAATCTCTGCGATCTCTTCAGGAGATCCGATGAGGTTCAAGTCGTCCACATAGACGGCTATGATTACAAATCCTGTTGCCTTTGCTCTTATAAAGATGCAAGGACAGACTGGGTCGTTTGTGAATCATTATTTTGCAAGGAAATCACTCAGTCTGTTATACCACATCCTTCCAGATTGTTTTAGACCATATAATGATCTTTGCAGTTTCACTGAGTAGATGTCACGTTCTCTCTCTTTTAGTGCTGCAGGCAAAGAATAACCGTCAGGTAATCTCATATAGATGTCTCGGTCTAGGTTGCCATATAGGTATGCAGTGACCACGTCCATAAGCTGCATATCTAAACCCTCTTGGGCTGTTAAGCCAATGAGGAATCGGAAGGTGATCGCGTCCATGACCGGGGAGTATGTGGCTTCAAAATCCACCCATGGACGTTGGGTAAAACCCTGCGCTACAAGCCTTGCTTTGTAGCGAACGATCTCATTCTGTTCATTTCGTTTTCTAACAAATACCCATTTATAACCCACAGGTTTTACACCTTTTGGTGTCTGGACTATGGGTCCGAAGACCTTGCGTTTTGTGAGTGAATCCAACTCCACTCCTATTGCCGCTTTCCACTTTGGCCAATCATCTCTGCTTTGACATTCTGTCAGAGAGCGTGTTTCAATATCATCGTCGCAGTACGCGACGTTGATGGCAATATTACACACAAATGTGTCATCTATGGTTGTGCTCTTTCTGTCCCAATACTCCCCAGTTCGTACATAGTGTATCGAAACTTCATTTTCTCCCGGTTTTTCCTCTTCATGAGAGTTTGGGAGAGATGGGGTAGCAGGGCTTATAGTAGCATCCTGTGGTGGTATTTGTTTACCATTGCCAAGGGTCCTACTCTTTCGAGGGACTTGGTCCTTGGATCCCGGTAGTCGCCCTCTCTTTTTGAGAGGTCCAACCATTTCTGCTGCATGCGGATTGCATCCATTTTGCGGTATGTCAATCCTAGCTGGAGTGTTAGCAGCAGGGACGTGTGATTTGACAATCTTCTGGTTGTCAGTAAATTTGTCCGGCAAGAGATGGACAGTGTTTTGGATGTGGAGAATCTTCAGGACCTCCTCCTCACACTGGCTTGTGGGCGGATCAAAGTGACATAGCGTCTTTGTATCTCAAGTGATACATTCTGAAGCTTCGGGCTTCTTTGTCTGTGAGCCTAGTCTTGGAAACGATGTTTCATCGAATTCACAGTCTTCTAGACGTGCCTTGAAAACGTCTCCCGTAAGGGGTTCTAGGAATCTAATTATGGAGGGGGTGTCAAACCCAACATAAATGCCTAGGCGACGTTGTGGACCCATCTTTGTCCTTTGTGGTGGTGCTATGGGGACGTATACTGCACAACCAAATATTCTCAAGTGTGAGACAATTGGTGGGGCTCCAAGTGCTAGTTGCATTGGAGAAGATGACTGACCTCCAGAAGGTCTTAATTTTATTAAAGATGCAGCATGCAAAATTGCACGACCCCACGCATTCACTGCCATCTGGGATTGAAGTAATAATGGACGAGCAATCCATTGCAGTCTCTTAATTAGAGATTCTGCTAACCCGTTTTGGGTGTTTACATGTGCTACATGATGTTCGACTTCAATTCCCTGAGCTTGGCAGTAGTCTAGAAAGACTTGTGACGTAAACTCACCCGCATTATCCAGACGAAGTTTCTTTATCTGGTGGTCGGGGAAGTGGGCCCGTAACTTGATTATCTGAGCTAAGAGCTTAGATAGTGCTAGGTTACGGGTGGACAGTAGACACACATGTGACCACTTAGTAGATGCGTCTATCAGGACCATAAAGTACCTGAACGGACCACTTGATGGGTGTATTGGCCCACAAATGTCTCCGTGGATTCTTTCCAGAAAACTAGGGGACTCCACGTCCACTTTTAGTGGAGAGGGTCTTGTAATCAGTTTACCCTTGTAACAGGGTGGACACGTGAATTTGCCTTTTTGAAGAATCTTCAGGTTCTGCAGGTCTATGCCCCTGGAGTTCTTTATGATGCGGTACATCATAACAGAGCCAGGGTGTCTCAGTCTACTGTGCCAGAGTTGGAATTCTGGTGTTTGGGGGCACTGCAGATGCTCCGCCATGCATGTTTCTGGAGTTTGTATACTTGTTTGGTAGAGTCCCGAGGGGAGTCCCTTGAAACGTTCCACAATGATTTTTGAACCATTTGTAAGAGACGTTACAAGCAAGTATTCCCTTTTATCTTCCTCGACCGTCTCTAAGTGATATCCGTTTAAACGGATATCTTTAAAGCTTAGGAGGTTTCGGATAGATTTAGTGAAGTATAACGCATTTTTAAGTGTGATTTGTGTGTTACCGGGGAGCAATATAATTGCTTTCCCTGATCCTTCGATTATGTTTGCTGGTCCTGAGATTGTTCTCAGTGGACCAGAATAGCTACTTATGCTCGTGAAGTAGTCTATGTTTTGAAAGATCGAGTGCGTCGATGCACTGTCCACTAGGCAGATTATTTCCATATCTAAAAAGAAAGACATTCAAGCAGTAAATGATATGAAAAGAAAAGATCTACTTTCATAAAAATAAATGCTCAAAATATTGTTTGACATGGAAATAAAACTAGATACGATGCATAAAAAGAAGATACATTGCTAGTACATAGAAGTGGTCCAGAACTAGAGAGTGTCATCTCCCATGAAGTCTTCAGGAGTCCATGAGGCCTCTTGTAACGCTGCGCTCTCAATCAGGTTTGTCTCAGCTTGAGGCTTGAGGCTTGCCTGGTAGAGGTCCTGGAGGTGTTTTGGTGTGCGGCAGATTCTGGACCAGTGGCCCGTCATTTCGCATTTGGAGCACTTGTCCTCCCAGTCTTTCTTAGGAGTGCCACCTTTGTTGGACACCCTCTTTTGCTTCTTGTCCACGAACTTCTGGTTTTGAGGAGGAGATGGGGGAGTGGCCTTCTTCCGCTACTTTTGTTCTTTCCATTTCTGGAATTTCGCCTTTTTGTCCATCTTCTTCTTCTGGGAAGACTGGAAGTGTGCCTCTGCAGGAGGTGACAGTGGAGCGGAGCCAGGAGGGCGCAGGTTGTGAGTGGCAACCAACAGGTCTCTGTTATGTTCAGCCATAAGCAGGCATGAAAGCAGATCAGAGTACTTTGTGAACTTCCTCTCACGGTATTGTTGCATAAGGATCATGTCCTTTTCGTGGAAAGACGTGAACGTCTTTTCCAGCAATATTTTCTCCGTCACCGTTTCACCACACAACTTCAGGTGTGACGTGATGCGGAAGAGTGCTGAGTTGTACTCCGCTACGGATTTGTAGTCCTGTATGCGGAGTTGAGTCCACTCGTACTGCGCACGGGGGAGTATGACATCTCTCTGATGCATGTACATCTCCTCGAGTGCGTCCCACAGCTCGTAAGGGTCCTCTACAGTAAGGTACTCGTCCTTCAGGGTCGAGTCTAAATGTTTCCTGATATATATAATGGCTTTCGCCTTTAATATATCGGAAACTTCCTCTGTATGAGGTGCTTCCCCTGAAGCATCCTTGTCGGCTGAGGCAGTACTTGTTGTTGCCTTCTCAGTCTTTGTGAGACTGAAACCATGAGAGCGCAGATGGAACTTCAGGTCCAACTGCCAACTCAGGTAGTTTGACTCATCGGCCTTCAGGACCGAAAAGTCGACATTTGCAAGTCTGGCCATTGAATGATCTAGCAATATAAAAAAAACAGCATGTATCATTTAAACTGAGTAAAATAGACATCCACGCATGTATTTCAAACATTTTTCATAGCATGGATCTTATTAAAGTAAATTTAACATACATGCTTTTTACAGTTTCATAATGTGAATAATTAACAAAGGTTAACATTCACGCATGCTGTTAGGCAGTTTCATTGTAACATTAAACATGGTATTAAAATAATTAACATACACGCAATTAATGCATAAGCAATGAAAAAGAAAATGACTTAGGACTATGTGGGTCAGCCAGCCGACACCGAAATAAAAAGAAGTACAGTCCGAAGTTACATCAAAAATAGCATGAAAGAATAAAATACAACTCGGGAACTTCAGAGAGAAGCCCCTATCTTCATTGTGCGTACGCCTTCAGCTCCTTTTTGGTGTCCTTCGGTCTTCTTTTTACATTTATATCCTCACTTACAAATTTCTCTCAAAAAAAAGGAAAAATTGCAGGAAATTAAAAAGTGTCGGAAATCTGGCTGATCCCTAAAAACATAGCCTAATTTGCACATCCACGCAGATAATCAATCACGCAGATAATCAATCACATGCATGTAAAGATTAATTTAAATAATCTAAATTGTGTGTGACGTGCAAAAAAATTATTTTGAAAAACTTTTACCTTTGATCTGTTATGAACGAGAAACAGATTTGGAGAAGGGTTAAGGCTAGGAAACCCCTAGCCTCCTTTATATAGTATTCATAATGGGTACTCATGTGAGTGGATACCCAATAGGCCCAATGGGTCCTATTCATAACACTTCCCCTTATCCAACCAACGTGGTATACTCGACTTTATGAATACTGAATGATTCATTAGTACTACTGAGTATCTTAAGGGGTGGATACTTCTGGATCCAAGTTAAGGGTAACTGCCTCGTTAAAAACCCTTAGCTATGGAAAACCCTGTGGGAAAAACCAATAGCGAAGGGAAAAGAGTACAGCACTCCATAACTTCCCCTGATTTGGGGATGTGTCGAGGGGTGGATACTTCTGGATCCAGAGTCAATGTGGTTGCCTCATTAAAACCTTGACTATGGAAAACCATGTGGGAAAAACCACTAGCCAAGGAAAAAGAGTACAACTCTACAGTTGACTCCCCCTAATCTGATCAAGCTTCAGGCTTGCAGATCTCCTATATATCTATACATTTATCTCCTATGTGTCTATACATCCATCTCATCTGCAACATTCCGAAAGCAAAAGTAAAGTACAAGCATCATTCATCTATACAAGTTTCACTCATATAAGGCATTAGCTGAAACTAAAGGAGCGCTAGCAAACTTGGTAGACAGCTCCACGTCTCAATCGTCATTGTCTACGAGGTACTTCAGGACCTGGCATTGTATGTTCTTGAACTGCTCCTTGGGTGATGGGCTTCTCGGAATGGTGGAAGGATGTAGACTTGGAAGGATTCTGTGTAGATCTTCAGGAGGTGGACGTCCCTTTTATTCCATTCATCGCGATGATCTGTAACCTGCATATGCAAATATATTTAACATAGAGGATTTTTCCTCGACCCTTGGAGATAGCGCAGAAGCTACATATCTCTGGTCCAGTGGTGCGCTGGGGGCACTGCACTGTACCTGGCTAATAGCTATACTGCTAACGCTCAAAAGAGACGCATGCAGTTGGCCAGGTAAAAGAGTGTTTCAAGGACACTTAAGGTACTTCCGGACCATATATATTCTTCCCCTCTTCCAGCTAACGGAAAAGGGGTCTTTTAATGTATATCCATACAACCAAATAGGTGTATTTGGTGGAGAATGAAATTAATGTTTCTTCATCAATCATCATTGTATGAAGTTTACATCTTCGGGATGATTAATTAACGTCATCTTCAGGATGATAGTTCATTTCCAGGATAATAGTTCATCTTCGGGATGATTGTTCATCTTCAGGATGATTAATGTTCTGTAAGCCTAGAATTTATGCCTAGCTAGGGCTTTCATATCATATCATATCTGATAGATAGGCTTTAACAGATATTTCGGTAATTTCTCTTCAGGAGATCCGATAATATTTTGAGTTATTAAAATAATCTCAATTCTTTTAATTTGCTCTCTTAAGAACAATACTGTTTTTAAGAGGTGCAAACAACAACCTTTTAGTATAAGTCCTTTAAGGATCTTTGTCTAGGTTGTCTTTCCTTTAATCATATTATTAATATGTGTCCCAAAAAGAAAAGGAAAGTAAAGAAAAAATTTGTACATGCAGTTGAAAGAAATTTTATATCGGTGATGTTGTCACATCCAATAGCAACATCAACCAAAAATTCCCTCTTTTTGCCATTCGTTGGGTTACGCCTTGACATAAACCAGTCGATGCATCAGATTCATTTTGTAAAGTGAGTTCAGCTCATCTTACTTGATTACTTCCTGGTTTGAGCGATTTATACCTCTAAAACTATAGCAAATTAAGATGCTTATAGCTAACGATTTTATTTTAATTCTCCTTCAATACTCAGTTATCCCACAGGATTTGATATCATTTTTGATACCAGGACTTCAGGTCCAACACCTCATATTTCATAAGTGAGTCCAGCTCACCTTATTATTGCCTCATTCCACATTAATATAATTTGGCCAAATCTCTATCTTTGCTTCAGGCAAAGCAGAGTTGTGGAAACGATATTTTATATTTAACTGGCAAAATGAAATATGAGCGAATTTGTCGACAAAATGTGTTCTTTCTTGTCCAAAACTCACCCCGTACGTACTATAATCATTTGATTTCTCCCAGAGGTGTCTCCTTCACGACGCGTTAAAGAAGTGAAGGTTCTGGGACGGGTAAAGAATATGGACAGATCCAGAATTGGTCCTTAGCAACCAAGTTGCAATAAGGTTCTGGATTTGAGCTCACTTTCCTGTGGTGGTATTGTTTTTTCGGTCTCTAGGAGTAGATCTCTCTTTTTGGAGCCTAGTGGTATGTCCTCTCATCCATTGAGGATATCCACTTCTGCTATTGGTGGATTGCATCCAATATATTCGGTATGTCAATCCTAGCTGGATTTTTAGTAGCAGGGATGTGAAAGTTTTGACAATATCTATATTGTCAGTAACTATGTCTGATAACTGTTTTAACAGTTTCATAAGTGTGGATCTTCAGGATCTCATCACAATTCATGATAACCAGATCATAGGTATTAATGATTTAAATGGTCATTTGAGTTTTAGGCTCATGGATGATTGTAGTATTTCTGTTGAAACTGATTCTGGGACATTAAAGTTGTGAGGGATCTTCAGGATCTCATCAAAGCTTTAAAATAGGATCATCAATGCACGTCTTTGGAGAAGTGAATTTAAATGCTTCCCCTGTTCAGAGTGCTCAGACTCTATTTATCTGGGATATTTACTTCCGATAAATAGTTCTGCATTTTGATGGTCTATAGTGGTGATGTGGGGGTGTCTACTCATCTTGGCACAATCTATAAGATGTGCTCTAAACGCTTCCCCGTCAGGGGTTTTCGGAAACTGTTTATATGAGGTGATCAGACTCATATAAATAGGTTCTAAGGATGCGTTTTGATGGTTTGCAATGTAATTGCATGTTCCCATGTGGTCACCTACAACTGGATTTTTAATGGATAAGAAATCCATTTAAATCATTTTAATGATATATCTTACCCATACTTGGGTGTGAACACAAGCTTCAGGGTGTTCGTTATTTTTCCAGTTGTAAAACATTTAAATTTTCCAGTGTTATCCAAAGTTACCACCATTTTATAAAAGAATGTGGTTGGATAATGACCATTTATTTAGAGGATATATTGATGAGTACACCAAGGGTACATCATCCGTCCTATTAAGGGAGTGGACGAAGCCTATTTATATCCCTTAAATACTCTCAAGAGACCTAAAGGTCTTCATTATCTTTAATGATGATGGTATATCATCTTAAATTCATTTGAGGAAGTGGGGAGAGTCAAGGTCCATGTGAATGGAGATGATCTCATTATCATTTTTCCTTTTTGAATAGGACAATGAAAGTTTCACCCTTTTTGAAGAATCTTCGGGTTCGTCTGGTTGATGATGTCTTGCATCATCACTCCAGGGTGATATCGATCCAAAGTTGGTCGATTCTGGACACGTCTGGTGTTCCAAAATAATTCCTCTTTTGAATTTATGTGGCACTTTTGAAAAGTCCATTAAAATGCTCAAGTTAATTTTGTCCGGTAATAGTTGAACTGTGTTCAAACTGTGAAGGATTACATCTTCACTTTGACTATTGTGCGGATCATTTTGGGACAAAGCTTCAGGCTTCATTTATTTCTTGAGTCATTAGGGATTTCGTTTTGACGAATATCCTTTTTGAAACTGTACAAGTTTCAGAGAGTATATGGCATCCTCATTTTATTTTTTAGGGGTATTCAAGATAGCAAAACATACGCAGTAAAATAAAATGTATTAAAACTACAAGGGAATAATACTGATGATAAGTCAACAAGTGACATAGTGTGATGTGTGCTCTTGAAAACATACAACAATAATTATGCTCATTTAAGACTTATGTTATGACAACAGATTATATTTGATTTCAAAATTTATTTGTCCTCGGGGAGTAGCTAAATATACATAAGGTCAATTAGACTTTCGTCGTTTTGACTAGATATGTATGTATTTTTATATGGCATAAGTTAATGCACATTCATGTTTGCAAAAACATTATGGCTCTTATCAGAACTTCCGGTCTGATTTTGGCTTGCCATTGCTTACTCCATGTCGAGGTATATCGTATCTTCCCTTTCCCATTTAATCCAAGACTTCCCCTGTTTTGAGTTTTCCTTATTTTTATTTCAGGTCATGTTTGATCCTGAACTTCCCCTGATTTCAATATTCCTTATTTATAAAGGGGGTTATTTAGTACTGACCCCCTGTGTTTTCTCGGAAATTAGTAGTACCCCCCTATGGTTTCAATAATTAGTAAGACCCCCCTGCCATAGGGGGGTGATACTAATTTTTGAGAAACCCTGGGGGGTGATACTAATTGTGGAGGGGGGTCTTACTAATTATTGAAACCATAGGGGGTACTACTAATTTCCGAGAAAACACAGGGGGTCAGTACTAAATAACCCTTATAAAGGACAATGAAAATTAGTCTTGCTAAGGAGACATAAGCAGGGGTTTGAGCAAATTATTTATACTTTCACTTTTCTAATTCATAAGAGACTTTTAAAAAGTCTATTTGAATGCTCGAGTATAGCTTCAGGCCTTTTACTTGAGTCGTTCAAATTTTATGTGGATAGTTTACCATGCTCAGAGGGGAACAAATACGTGGGTGCGTAATATATTTCTCACTTATTCATTAAGTCACGACTTCAGGCGTATGCTTATATTCAAGGCTAGAAAAAATCTTTCCTTGTAAAAATAAAGGAGAGTACTCTTTTAAAGAGTTTAGCGGTATTATGGAAAACTTCTGGTGTCCATATTGGATTATATAGATCATAGATCTTATATATCTGTTTACCGCAAAGTATGCATCTTTTATAAAGATAGCAATTTTAATTTTCGCATAAACCATCGTATTTATTTTATTAGGGAGAGAGAGTGTTGACTTTTGATTTGATTTTGAAACTTCAGGTTCATTTTGTCAAAGAGGATATGATATTAAACTTTTTGAAATCATTATTGTCTTATTGTCATAAATATCGTCATATCATGAGCCCATCATACATATAATGTAAAACTTGTAAACTAAAGATTATGTTCAATTAAACTGAATTGAAACAAGTATGATGTGCACATGCTATTTCTATGCTGCAGGCATTTTTTAAAAACTTATCACAGGTATATAGTCTAGCAATAGGCGTTGAACTATATTAAAGTGATTTTAGCATGCTTTTTGACAGTTTCATTGTAACATTAACATGGTATTAACATCCACGTAATTAATGCATAAGCAATGAAAACTAAAATGACTTAGGACTATGGGGATCAGCCAGCCGACACCGAAAAGAAGTACAATCCGAAGTTACATCAAAAATAGCATGAAAGAATAAAATACAACTCGGGAACTTCAGAGAGAAGCCCCTATCTTCATTGTGTGTACGCCTTCGGCTCCTTTTTGGTGTGTCCTTCGGTCTTCTTTTTACATTTATATCCTCACTTACAAATTTCTCTCAAAAAAAAGAAAAATTGCAGGAAATTTAAAAGGTGTCGGAAACCTGGCTGATCCCTAAAAACATAGCCTAATTTGCACATCCACGCAGATAATATATTTGAAACATACAACCACGCAGATAATCAATCACAGGCATGTACAGATTAATTTAAATAATCGAACGTGTGTGACGTGCAAAAATTTATTTTGAAAAACTTTTACCTTTGATCCATATTTTAATGTTTTGTTTACCGCTTTAAAACCCTTTAAATTTTCTTTTAATTATTTTGGGCTTTTTATGGCCAAAAATAAAAGAAGAAAAATTATTTATGTAAATGGGCCAATTTTCTGGCCTTTTGGGCCATGAAAACAACCCATTAGGGTTAATTTGGGCCTCCCCCGAAAAATTGGCCCGTTTAGGGTTAGGGTTTCGGAAACCCTAGGGGGGCCCGCGGCGTGTCGCCGCGACGGCTAGCCGCGCAGGACGCAGCCGTCGTGGCGGCGACGGGCCGCGGCTTCAGCGGCCGGCGCGGCCTGAGGCCGCGGCTGCTTGCCGCGGCTTCAGGCTGCGGCGTATATTTGCCGACGGCGGCGCTTGTGAGGCGCCGCCGATTCGCCTTACGGCGTGCGGAGATTTTGGATCAAAAGGGGGGGAAAACCGGATTTTTCAAGGATTTAGATCGCTAAAACAGATTTTTATTGTTTTTAGGCATGCGGATCTAAAAAAATTGATTTTTACCGTGTTTTTAAACTTTTTGATCCTAAAACATGCAGATCTAACGCGAAAAGCAAGTTTAGATCTAAAAAGTTTTGATTTTTACCTCTAGATTTAACAAAAGAATCTAGTCGACGGTTGGTGAAGGATGCCCTTTTCGCTCCCCGTTGAGAAGATTACGATCTTCTTGAATCTGAGCGATTGATGGATCTCCTTCCCCGCGAGCCGCCGTCTCCTCCTACGAGCGTGATCGTGCTGATAACGTGTTATGAACGAGAAACAGATTTGGAGAAGGGTTAAGGCTAGGAAACCCCTAGCCTCCTTTATATAGTATTCATAATGGGTACTCATGTGGGTGGATACCCAATAGGCCCAATGGGTCCTATTCATAACATGATCCATATTTTAATGTTTTGTTTACCGCTTTAAAACCCTTTAAATTTTCTTTTAATTATTTTGGGATTTTAGGGCCAAAAATAAAAGAAGAAAATTTATTTATGTAAATGGGCTTATTTTCTGGCCTTTTGGGCCATGAAAACAACCCATTAGGGTTAATTGGGCCTCCCCCGAAAAATTGGCCCGTTTAGGGTTAGGGTTTCGGAAAACCCTAGGGGGGCCCGCGGCGCGTCGCCGCGACGGCTTGCCGCGCAGAACGCGGCCGCCGTGGCGGCTGCGGGCCGCGGCCGCCGCAGCGGCGGGCCGCGGCTTGCAGGCCGCGGCACGGGGCCGCGGCGACAGGCCGCGGCCGCCGCGGCCTGGGTCCGCGGCACAGGGAGGCCGCGGCTGTTGGCCGCCGCGGCCTAAGGCCGCGGCGTTTATTTGCCGCCGGCAGCGCTTGTGAAGCGCCGCCGTTTCGCCTTACGGCGTGCGGAATTTTTGGATCAAAGGGGGGGTAAAAACCGGATTTTTCAAGAATTTAGATTGCTAAACCCAGATTTTTATTGTTTTTAGGCATGCGGATCTAAAAAAATGTGATTTTTACCGTGTTTTTAAACTTTTTGATCCTAAAACATGCAGATCTAACGTGAAAAGTAAGTTTAGATCTAAAAGTTTTGATTTTTACCTCTAGATTCGACAAGGGAATCTAGTCGACGGTTGGTGAATGATGCCCTTTTCGCTCCCCATTGAGAAGATTACGATCTTCTTGAATCTGAGCGATTGATGGATCTCCTTCCCCGCAAGCCGCCGTCTCCTCAAACGATCGTGATCGTGCTGATAACGTGTTGTGAAGGGAAAAGTAGGGAAAATAGGTGTAGGGGGTTAAGAGCACCCTACCCTTGTATTTATAGCGTTTAATAGTGGGTTGGATACCCAATTGGCCCAATGAGCCTATTCATAACAATAACTACATAATAAATCAAATTTCCTCTCTTTTTCTAGTCTCATATGCAAAGTTACCATATGCAACGATAGTGAGTTTCTCGGTTTTAATCAAAACAAATTAACTAACGCTACTTCCAGGTCATCGAAACGCCATTAGCAAATCTCGCGCCACCTCTTTCAACATAAAGGATACAAATATACACACTGAGCTATCGGCTACACAAAAGGCAGAATAACACCACCACATCAAAACAAACAAGACAAGCCAAAAAAAAAAAAACAAATATCCGATGATCAAGTATAGGAATGAATGCTGAGACTGTCGCTGCTCGTCCAGCCGTCCTGGACTTGGACGGAATACTGCAGGTTCCAAAGGATGTCGTCGATGGACGGGCGCTCCCTGTGATCCTTCGCCACACAGTTGAGGGCGACCGTGACCAGCGTCTGCAACGAGTCGACCGCGAACGTGCCTCGTATCGTTGGGTCGGCCATGTCTCTCAGCCTCGACGGCCCATCCGCCACGCAATCCTGCAGCTGCCAGACCATCACATTAATCATTAGCCCTCTCGTCATTTTCTACTAGGGATGGTAATGGGCATGTCCAAAGCCCGATTGGGCTTCCAATGGGGCATGCCACATTGACATCCATACTAATCCTTCATTAGTTCTTTCAATTGAGCATGCCTCATTGCCATCCCTACTAATCCTTCATTAGTTCTTTGAAGGATTAGTAGGGATGGGCAATGTGGCATGCCCAATTAGAAGCCCAATCGGGCTTTAGTCATGCCCATTACCATCCCTATTTGCTACTGAAGGAAATTTCTTATTACTAGGGGGAAATGGGCATGTGGATGTGCTTAACTGTGCATGCCCACAAAAAACACATTTCCCCCTTACTGGAATTTAGAATATAGTACATAGATATCGGTTGCTATGATATAGAGTAACTGTTTAGAATATTCTTAAAATATTAGATTTTATAAGTCAATTTTGCCCTCAAATGAAATTTTATTAGTTGTTATTCAATATCCTTAGGAACATAGATTTAAAATATGGCTGTTTCTATAAAAAATGTTAATTAATCTTGATTTTCTTTTCCACTCAAGTTAAGATCAAAGAAAAGATGAATTTTTTTAATAACATATAAAATCATGGGAAACATTATCATATAATCTATATGACTATGACTATGACAAATAATAATAATAATAACTTAACGTATATAAAACTTTATAGATACTCACAATAGACTACCAACGTTCAGGGAAAATTATATACTACTCTCAATATTATCAATTATATTTTACATAATTATTTTATTTTTATTTTTTATGAGCACTATGTAAGTACCAACTTATAATAAGTTTCTCATTTTTACTCTCTTCTGGATAAGTTACATTATACTTAAATTTAGGTAAATGTTATTCTAATATTAATTTTATCATCATCTTGGATTTATCTTTTTTTAGCTGAATTTACCCAAAGAACAAAAGACATACCTCAGTTTTCAGCGCTTCCAACTCACGCTGGGATCCGGCGGGTTTGCCCGTGATTATTTCTAGGAGGATCAGACCGAGCTGAAAAACATCTTCTTTTTCGCCGTGCTCCAAACTCTGGACGCTGTGAACACAACATGAGAGAAAAAAAATGCTGCAATTAGCCCCATGTTACCTACTTGATCGACTTCCATTCTCCTAAAAGAACAGCTCAATCGCAACCATCTATCATCGTTACAGAATTGCACTCCATATTGACTGAGAGCGCTATCCGCCATTACTTCATGATACAGTTCCACAAAATTCTTATTTCAATTTGCTTCTATGTTAACCAACATCTGATTGTCTTCAGTTTAATCTATGTCATTGTCATTGTCAACCCTTGGGGCCAACTTTGTATTTATGCCATTATATGTATGCTTCTTTTCTGAACAAAGACAATATTCAAAGTTGATCTAATATATTTTGGGGTCAAATGTCAATGTCCACAAGTTGATATGAACCCAGCAACTACAATTTTGATGTTATTTTCTTCAATATTTTGATTAGCAAAATGCAACATTTTCAAATCATTCACAAGTGAAGCATCATAGAATCCCTTTTGAGCAGTCTATATCTCACCAGTAAACAAACCACTGAATTTACGGCGATAAAGTAGATAAAATTACCTCCCACGGTCGTTGTCTTCCGATGTATTGAATGGGCTTTCTGAACCAAGCTGAAAAATGCGACATAAAATTAGCCAATACTATCATTTCTTTTAACAGATTACATCCTAAAACCTAAACATTTCCTGACTTAATGTTTACCTTGCTATTCTTATTCTTTGAGAGCATGGGGAGATTGTAATTGCTGATTTTTGCCGTCAGAGTTTCATCCAACAGAACATTTTCAATGCTGAGATCATTCCCGACGATGCCAGGAACAGCCACCGTGTGCAGGAACTGGATGCCCCTCGCCACCCCGATAACAGCGGCTACTCTCTGGGGCCATTTCAGCATTTCTCGCTTCCTCCACTCTGCCAAGTTGCACGAATAAGAGAGAGTTTCTCCTGGTGTTCTGCATCTTAACATGGAGATCGAATGAACTGATTCGCAAAGATTACCTGTGAGATGGCTCCTCAGTGTCCCATTCGAAACATACTCAGAAACGAGGAAGATCATGTCGTTCGTGCCAGCACTGTCCTGGCTCCTAGGCATGCAGTGTCCGAGGATGCTGACCAAATTTACATGCCTGAGTTTCGAGATAACGTCCATGTACTGAACGAGGATCTGAGGCGATAGCCTCTGTTTTAACTTCAAACATCTCACCACGACGGTGGATCCACCTCGAAGCCAGCCCTTGTAGAACTGTCAACCGATATACAAATAAGCATCGATACAACAACGACTCACAAGATCATTGTGTATGTATCAGTGATGAGCCAAGCGACTAGAGTTCTTGTAACATAGCAACAATGTTACCTGTCCTTGAGGGCCATCGGAGATCAAGTTCGAAGGGTCGAACCCATCCGTTGCTTCTTCGAGCTCCTCCATGGTGAACACCCGATACGGGGTTATCCCGAGTGTACCTATCCTCACAGCTTGAGACATATGCCCTACAAATAAGATGACCACAAAATCAATCTTGTTACATGAAACCCTACCGAAAACATCAACTCAGTGAGTCAATTTGCACTCACTTGTGTCTGTTGGTGTTCTTGGAGAGACATTAGCCGATGGTTTGATGACCGCGGGCTTGGGCAATTTGACACCCCCCACATCCGCCGATCTCGACTTCCTTAGAGCCAACAGCACCAGCAAGCTCAACACCACAGCGCCACCAACGATGCCGCCAACAACGCCCAGTATCAGGCCTATCTTGCTCTTAGACCCCGCATCATCCTTCGCCGGAGGCAGGAACGCGGCCAGCGGATCCCTGCTGCAATAAGACTTTGAGTGTTGGTGCCTCGAGCCCTCAGAACTGAGACAATTCCATGAAGTCAAGACAACCAGGGTCGGAGAATTGGAGGCCAAACAAGAAGGCAAGCCACCAACCAACAGATTGCTAGAAATGTCGACGTATCGGAGGCCATGGGCACAGGACAGCTTCGCCGGGAATGCTCCGGTGAACCCATTTTGGGACAAATCCAGGTGTTCGATCGAGCGAAGGGAGAACAAAAAAGGCGGAATCTTGCCATTGAACTGGTTTGCAGAGAGATCAAGATTTCGAAGCTGATCGAAAGAAGCAATACCCATTGGGACAGTAGCGCTGAAGCTGTTGTTCTTCAAGATCAAGCTCGACAGGCTTTTCGGAAGCGAGGGGAACTCGGGGCCGAATCGGTTCGAGCCCAAGTCCAGCACGGCGAGAGATGCCAGGCTGTTGAGATCAGGAACTGTTCCATTGAACGAGTTGCCAGAGAGAACGATGCTGTTGAGGCTGGCCATTGAAGAAATCTCCGCCGGGATTTCGCCGTACAAGCGGTTGGAGCTCAGGTTGAGGACTTTGAGGGCCGAGAGCCGGTCGAGCTTCGCCGGCAACGGCCCCCAAATCCCGAGAGAGACGAGAGAGAGGGCCGTGAGGCTGGGGAGCCTCGAGAGAGTGGTGAAGAGGGCGTCGACGGAGAAGGCGGGGGACAGAGGGGTTGAGGCGTTGCCGGTGACGCTGAGCTCGGTGATTCGGGTGCCGAAGCAGGAGATCGAGAGAGAGTCGGAGAGGGGGAGATAGCAGAAGTTTGTGGCGTTGTTGAGCGAGGAGAGAGATGGCGGGTTCTCGAGAATTCGCTGGAGGCGGAAGAGGGTCTTGATTTGAGAGGGGGAGAGGTTTTGCGCGGAGGCCCGTGGGGCTCGGTTCGAGACGAAGGGGAGGATGATGGTGATGATGATGAGGGCTGAAGATTGTAAAGATCTCATCTTTTTCATGAATTTGATGATGGGGAGTGATTTTCTTCGAAGTTTGATTGTGGGTTTTTAGTGTTTGAAAGAATTTGAGTGCAAATGTTGCATCTTTATCAGCGAGTTTGACGCTGGCTGATGATTTCTCTTCGTCATTTTCTTTAAGAGAGAGACTTTGAGAGAGAGAATCAGAGAGGGTTTTGGTGTGAAAAAGAGGAAGGAGACAGCATGGAAAAAAAAGGAGAGTGGCTTTACAGCAAATTCACGTGCGGAGTCACGTGGGCCTGTGTATTTTAAGTTTTAATTTTTTTAACGTATAAAATTCACTATTTATTTGGATAATGGTTTGAGTGCATCAAATCCCAAAACAACAAGCAAATCTGAAATAGTTTCAATAAAAATTTAATATGTATTTTATCATATCACTAGAAAAAACATGCTCAGTGCACGACACAAACAAAAATCCACACGAACAGAATACAGCGAACGCATTCAATCAAAAAGAAGTAAAAAGTGTAGAAGAATATGTTGGTATCGTTGTTGGAGGATAAAAGATGTTAAAATGCAAGCAAAAAAGCCCAAAAATGGCAAACCTGTAAATACAATGGGTTGGGGGGACAAAAATGGCAAAAATGACAAACCAGTAAATACAATGGGTTAGGGAAGTTTCTTTTGAAGAGGTTCCCCACGGCTGATGGGACTGTGTCTCATGGGACAGCCGTGGGGAGTCTCCTTCTAATGTATAAAGGATTGATTGACCTAACATATCATTGTTCAGAAAGAATAAAAGTAAAATAATTCATCAATTTAATTATAGAACTGCTACGTTAAATGCACAAGTTAATGATTCATCAAATAATCAAATCCCTTTATTTTTTTTATTGATTTAATAAATCAAGATGTTTCATGATAATTATGGTGTAAATTATTAACTCTCTACTTGTACCCCAATCATGCATATTTCCCTGTTTTCAATAATAAATTCATAATCTACTTACTATTTTTGGACCCCTCTCTTTTTGTTCATTGATTTTGATGGGAACTAATAATCACGGGATGACTGTATTTGTCTATGTTAATACCTTAACTATTCCCATTAATTAATGGGCCCAAGAGATGTTAGCAACTGAAATATGTTAAAAGTTTGGGTTTAAAGATAAAAATCATCAACGAGTAGTTAGAAATTTGATATTTGCCACAGAAGCCGCCGACATAAAGTTGATTCAAGGTTTAAATAAGTGATTGTTTTGCATAAATTACAAAAAACCCCTTTGACTATTGTATTTAGCAAAAAAAACCCTCGTCCATTAAAAATCGATCAAATTTTTAGACAACAAGAGATTGTATTGTCGGTAAGAGCTGCGTTCAATTTTGTGCATGCATGCGTACAAATTTTGTGGGTATTGTCGTTTGATTAATGTAATTAGGACCATCTCCATTATTGAGTTAGGTGTGGGTTATTAGTTGGATGTTACGTTCATGGTCTTCAATTTTGTCTCGTGTATCAAGATAATTGCTAAATACACCGGGTTCGGTGTATTTACGATTTTTTGCTAAAATATATGGATGCGACATTTTGGTGTGATTTTTTTTGCTAAAAATACCAAAAACCCTAAATACACTGAAACGCTAGCAACTTTTAGACAACACTCCGCTGACCTTTGGCATGTAAACGAATGTTTGCTTGAATATTTACAGTTTTGCCATTGAGCTTTCAACATCCCAAGACACGCACGCCCAAAACAATACACACATTCACACCTGCTCTTCTCTCTCCTTCACACATGAGCGTGGGCCCCGTCCTTTGTGTGGAGTTTTTTTTTCCGGGTTTTTGTTCTTTTGGATGCACGTGCACAATCATCTTAATTAAGTTTGGTATGCTTCAGCATGAACAAATTCTCAACGTTTACAGACCAAATTTTAGCTTTAAAAATAACGCTAAGAGTCATTAGTTTGGTAGGCTTCAACTTTGGGTTGAGATGTTTTGTGGCCAAACTCACAACTATCATGACCAACACGAACCAAGGCCATTTGCATATTGGACAGAGACATGCTTTGCACCAAAGCAAAGATAACATTATGCTAATTAATGCTTATCGTAAAGACGTAATAACATAGCAATTGGCGATAATGATGATTTAGGCGAGAAAAACGACCATTAAGTATACACAGAGGATGTTGATTTTAGGGGAAATGATCTGATCCTCAATGATAACAAGTCAACTATGTAAGCCAATTGGCTCAGTGGTATTCATCGTACATTGCCTACACAAGGTGATCAATAAAAAAAATGATTTAAAGTCAACCCAGAAGTCAAACATAAGGCCGAATAATACCAAAATATTTTGAGTCAATTAAATTCTTCTGGTCATAGTTTCCACGAAGCCGCCGAGTACGGGCCGCGTTCGAGACTTACGCGTGAAGTCGTCTTCATTTAATTTGGCGGCAAAATTATTATGAAATTAATAAACAAAATAACTAACAAGGGGCCTCACTTTTGCACATGCATCGTTTTTTTGGTCAACGCTGGAACCACAGAGTGTACACACTCAGCTGGCCTTGCTCTGTCGGCTACTCTTAGTTCAAGTTGCAGTATACTTTTTAATATGACAAGAAATAACACGTGCGCGAGGAAGAAACGTGTATGAAAAGGATGTGATACACACGCGCAACTGTAAACAAGAGAGAAGTATGTGTGTCGATAACGTCGGTGGTAGAAAGACCCAACAATATGGCCCAAATCCCAAAACCCCAAAGCCCAAAAGAAAGCCCAAAAGATGGCAAACTCGTATATAAGTGGATTTGGGGTTTTTTTGTGGGGGGTTTTTGGTGGAATGGCAAACACGTAAATAAGAGGGAAGGAGTGTTATTTTCACCCCACCCCTGACGATACCGTCGCGCACACCCGCATTTCTCACTCCTTCCGGTTGCGCGCTTTCACCGCATCCTCTTTGTATGTGTTTTTTTGGCTCCGTGCACGATGTGCACGGGTTATTTCTAGTGAGTCTACAAATAACCAACCTGAATGTAATCATGTATCTTGAACCCGTACAAATGAAAACGGCCATTTGTACCAGACCTATTTGATTTGGTTGGTCGGGTTCTGGTCTGGTTCGAGCTTGGGTTCATAAGAGAAAAAAATTGATGGAAGGAATAGTTTGTTCGTTCGCATGTTGATGGGTTTCATCCAAATTCTATCAGTTTAAACCGCTACCCATATTTAGGTTGGGTTTATTTTGCTGCCCCTATTTCGATACAGATGGTCTTGATCATTTATTAAGGTAATGAACTGGACTGAAACGAAATTCACAAATTTAAAATAAACATCCACTGGCCATCGCGCATTACAGAAAATATATATAATTTTTTTGAATCATATAATCGACAAGCATAGTCGACAAATTTCTTGAAAACAAAAAAAAAACCGTAGAAAAAAGAAATGTTTAAATATTTGATAATAAGACAGCGCAAAAACCCCTGCACATGGATTACGCTTCCCGATTACTCTCGTTAATTATTAAGTATTGATGAACGCCTTTATTTTGACCAAGAAATTTGCCGTTGACATATGGTGCGTATAGCAAAGTCTCATCTTAATCTTAAGCACAAATTAAGGCTTTTAGTCCATCAAGAATATTTTAAATCTGATTTTTTTTCTCCCTAAAACAATGTGTCGATTGCCCTTCGTTTACTCAATTTCGATCTTTATGCCTCCCCCTTCCATTTTTTTTTGGTGATCCGGACTCCAGCATCGCCTCACTAGCGGGGCTGCCCGGCATCAGACCGAGGTATGCAAAGCTAACCCACACCCGCATGTCAGATTAGTCGAGGAAATTAAGCGAAGTAACTATCGTTACTCAACCCCTCGCCTCTCCACGAGGAAAGGAACGCAATTCAATAAAATGATACTACATATATACTGAACTAGAATCAAAGAAAGCACTGAAAAGATCATCATCAAGCAATGAACAACAAATTTTTTATTAGAAAAACATAATGAGGTGCATGCACATGTGTTTGTTGTTCACCAAAACTTTAGCGGCATTAAACAAAGCCATGCCAACAAATTTGCCATTCAATATCCAAGGAAGGCTGTATGCTGATCCTACTGTTGGAGATCAGCTGACACCAAAAAGGAGAGAGACACATGCACACACAGTACAAGATTCTGTTTGTTGTATAATGACATGCATACAATTTTTGCAATTAAGTAGTGATGTGATCAAACTTTGGATTAAGGGGAGCACATGAAGACAGGGGTTGGTATATTGCAGCTAGGTTGGCATTAGTCCAAACCTAAAATTAGTTGATGAGACACCCTTATAGGTCCACACTAATAGAGAACTTTGTGAGATAAAGTGTGCTTAAAATGGTAGTTGGTAGCAATTTGGTCAGGGTTAGTTATGCTTTAAACCCCATTATTTTGTTGTAATGTTGTTGCTTGTCACCAAATTGATGCTGACCTGTAGAGCAAGTAGTTCCAGTAAGTGTAACACATACTTGATAGGTGTTATATCGCATACGATGATTACCATACATAACCATCTCGACGAGTCGTTCTTTGAACTTGTTCTTTAACAAGCACGTGTGCATTGTCTCACGATGTCCCCATATCGAGTTGTTACAAGGCCAGCTACTACCATCGTATGATAAAGATGTATGACATATGCTATCATCTCAAATTGATAGCAATTGAAGTTGCACATGAAGCACAAAGATGAATAATGGCCGAGGGATTTGATCTTGGGGTCCTAAAATGCAGCGGAGAAACAAAACTCAAAATCATAAACATTGCAAACAGCAGGACACACTTTAAGCTGATGAAAGATAACAACACGTCACACTCAAGCCACAACCTAAACGAAGCACGCCCAACGTTGTCACAAGCACACCATTCCTGGTTCTTTCCTGGATTCGATCTCTCGATGATAAAACGATTGATTATATAAACAAGTATCAACAGCAACAGACTTCACCATCAGCAACCAAAGCCTTCATATGGCAGGCTCAACTCGCCTGGATTTCTTCCTCGAACTTGGCGGCATCCATGGACTGAGAATCCTATATATAATACCAACAAGAATAATTATTACAATGAACAATAAAATTGCATTCTCTAGGTTTCAAGCAAAAATCAACATACTATGTTCTCCTTATCTTCTACTATGTCTTTGTCTTCATAAGATACCTCCTCCGTAGGCACGGGATCAGCTGAATCACCCAGGAAAGCTTCACAGAGGTAAGAAATTATGACACCAAAACAGACCTTCAGGCATTAATCCACGTAAAAGTTTGAACATTCCTACCTTAATATTTAAGCTGTCAAGATTTGCATTTGAAGCATCCCAGATAGGATAGTCGTTAATTGCAATCAAAACGGAAGACCTAAACTACTAAAAAGCCTGCCCTTTTCGCAAGTATTTCTTACGGTTAATGATAAAAGTATTGTGCATGAGCGCATGTGTGTGTTTTGAAAACAACCCTTAAGCGCCAACAGCCAGAGTGTGTATAGACAACAATCTACCTAAATTATTTACGTAGCATATGTGTATATTAGTTACCTTTATCCTTGGCTGGTTCCTTTATTGAACGCTTAACCTTCTCGTTTACGCTCTTAGCCTCAACCTTCCTCGGCTTCTGAGATTTCTTCTGAGTATTATTGACAGTAGCATCTTTCACAGAGACAGAAGGCCTTGGGGTCTTTATATTTAAAGCCAAGTCCTTGGCTGCAGCAACTCTCTTCTCTGAAGTGTCTTTCTTTTCTGCAATTGAAAGACCATTAGAAATCAATGACTTCGGCTTCAGGTTCCGAGCCACTGTAGAGATAGAAGAGCAGTGAGCATCTTGATTTGAAGCAAGGGTTTTCTCTTCCTGTGACTGAGAATTGCTCGCCAAGAGCTTTAACTGCTCGAAGTCTTCTAATATGTTATAGCTCTGAAATAGATCTTTTGCAGGTTCTTCAAATTCAGCGAGAATGTTGTGCCTGCGCACATATGATTTCAGCTCCTCCCTTAACCGCTGGAGAGACTGTAGCACAAAAAACTTGATGAGTCAAACTAGGAGATAGGAACAAATCAATATATGTAAATTCTAATGTCATGCATATAAGGAAGAAAAAAAGTCCTCCCGAATTCGCAATGACTTTGAATGCCATCCTCAAATGATAGGATCCCGACTCCAATTAACTTGTCACCACCTCTATAAATTTGTGGTTGCCAACTATCGTCTACCCTTGCAGCCAAGAATCAAATGAGCTTAATAAATTCAGGAAAATGTTAAATGCCGTTTCACCTCTTATGAGAGAAACGCCACACAGAGCCCAGAACCAAATATTATAGTCATAAGAAAATCCAGATATCCTGAATGTCCAATTACTTATTATGCACTTTCCTTAATAACAGTGACTTCAGAAACCAGAAATGAGTCTCTACTACTAACACATTCATGTTCCAAAGTTTTTCGGTCATTGAAATCGCTACGGGTACAAACAAGACAATGAAGAGGAATGTGATGCCAAAGCACCTCTCCCTATGTTGCAAGTTTTTGATTCGATGAACAAAATATCAACAAAGTAGCATTGACTGCTACCACAGCGAAGATGGAATCGAGAATTTCAGCAACAATGTTAATAATGAGGCGATCCGTGATGATGTGAACGAATCATTAACTGTGAAGCCCCAGGTTTAATAACAAATAATAAGAAATCATGTTATATGGATACAGATGTTGGGTTTTTTGCATGTGCCTACGCAGCAGAACCGACGAACAAATTGCTACGTGGTGATCTTATAGAAAAAAATCAATAGTAGCAGATATCCACCAACCAAAACAAAGATAAAAGCAACTAATCAAGAAAGCAACAAATCAAGCACAGAACGACACATATGTTATCCTGATTCAGCCCGCTAACATGCCTACGTCCAACTTTTCGGATGACGATTGCCGCTAATATGATCAAAGCAAATACATCCGATTTCTTCAATCTTCTTCAACACACAAGAACTCCAAACATCTCCCAACTTGGAGTTCAAACTCTTCTCACGAGAAGAAAAACACAAAGGTCTCTCAATCGATATCTCAATCCGAAAAGAAAGATCCCCAGAAGAAGATTACAATGAAAGCACTCAACAAACCATGCATCCAATCTCCAACAACGCACAAAGAAGAAGAACTTTGATGACAGCTAGCACGCACGCTTCTTCTCTTCTCTCCTTAATCAAACAAACCCTATGAAATGTTTAAATAGCCTCTGGAGTCGTGACCATTCGATTTGATTAGATTTCAGATCGACGGCTCAAGTTAAAACCTGTTTCTGGCTGAAAACCGGATCAGCACGATCGTGCCAAATATGACACGATCGTGCACTGGCTGACTCAGAAATTCTGGACGTTCTGCCAATTCTGCACGACCGTGCCAAATATATAATATATTTGGCATGATTTGCCACTGGCCAGAACACTCTGCCAAGACTGCATGGTCGTGCTGATCCGACCATTGACATGACACAATCGTACCGATCTGACCATGGGCACAACAGTCGTGCCATGTCCAAGATCTAAGTTTGAGGTAGAATTTTAACACAAAACTCTCTCAACCCAAAAAAGAAAGATCCCCAGAAGAAGATTACAATAAAGGTACTCACCAAACCATGCACCAAATCTCCAAAAATGCACAAAGATATAGAACTTTGATGACAAGCTGATAAGATCATCACTTATCAACGAAGGCGTCACAAGAAGGGCTCGGAATGAAGAAGTAGGCCGAAGGCAATTTTTGGGGCATTTTGGGTATTTTTGCAATGTTCGGGTTTGGGAGGGGGTTTTGTGCAATTTTTCCTTTGGCTGCCCTTTTATATTAGAGAGAGCCTTTTCATTGTCTCTTATGCAAAACTTGAGTATTATTCCTTAGTCTAGAGAGTAGAAACCCTAGATCTAGTCTTTAGTTTGTAATTTCTCTTGAAGATCTATAAAATTATCATCTTTGTCTTCTCAAACCATAGCTTTCTCATCAAATTGGTATCAGAGCAAAGATCCACCATGACCAACACAAGATCCATGGAGAAGAAGGATGTCCTAGATGAGAAAGTTGGAGAACTTGAAGCATCCCTAAAGGAGTGCATCAAGGAGCTACAACAAAGTAATGATGAAAGGATCTCTTCTTTGGAGAATATGTTCAAATCGTCCCTGAAGACTCAAACAAATCAGCGAAGCGAGAAGGAGAAGCCCAATGGTGTCGAGATCCCGAGTGATTTTTCAGATCTGAGCCATATAGAACCCCATTTGGACAAAGGAAAGGGACAGACGGTGTTTTTGGAGGGTTTCTCGCCGGAAGATGAGGTCGACGGAGGCGCCTGGGAACATTTTCCCCCGCAACCAACATGGGAGGGAGAATCCCACACGCGTATAGCACTCCCCCCTAGAACCCTAGTGGTGGGGGCGGTGGGGTATTGGCGGGCCACGTCGGGACCTAACAGGGCCCGACAAACTCGTCGGACCCTGGCGAGGGTCCGGCGCACCCCTGGGGGACTCGCCGCCCCCAGGCGAACCCGTGGGGGCTTCGACAGCCCCCAGCGGCCCATTTGGGGGGCGGCGAACCCCCGGCGGCCTCATGGGGGGCTCGCGAGCCCCCAGGAACCCACCTGGGGCCTTGTCGGCCCCCGACGACAGCGCAGGGGCATCGCTGGCCCCTGGCGCAACCGCAGGGGGCGGCGAACATTTTCCGCCTTCTCAGGGGAGCAGTGGAGGGATTTCGCAGCATGAGGGGGGCTTTTCTGGTGCTTTCATGAATCCACGGCCATCTACAGCCATCCAGGGCTTCGGTGGGCCTCCTTTTGTAGCTCCGCGCTTTGGGGAGACTTATGGGGGCGATTTCGTAGGACGGCGACCCACCGGAATGGGCAATGAACAGTTTCGGAATTTTGGGGGCCACGAAGGGAACCAGTGGGGCACGACGGGTCATGGGGGGCGCCGTGGGGAGCCGAAGGACCCCCACCAAATGCTTTTCAATAATTTCATTATGGTCAGCCTAGGGGGAGAATGGAGCAAGGTATATGAGGGCATGAAAACAAGGTGCGGAAGTTGAAGATGCCGGTCTTCGAAGGGGAGGACCCTCACGGTTGGGTCTCTTGAGCAGAGCGGTACTTTGAGTCTTATCAGATGGGCGAAGGGGAGAATATGCAGGCTCTGGGCGTATGTTTGGAAGGGAGGCGTTGTCATGGTATTTATGGAGGCAGCAATGGAGACCGGTGCATTCGTAGGCCAAGTTCACCTACTCCATGCTGCATCGTATCAGACACCCAGGATGGAGACCTGCATGAGCAACTTTTGACATTACGACAGGTGGGCACGGTAAGGGACTACCGGGAGAAGTTTGAGGCACTTTCAGGTCGTATCGGTGGGATGATGACCGAGGAGACATTAGTAGGGAGCTTCATGAAGGGGTTGAAGACTGAGATCCGAGGGAAGTTACGGGTGCAAAGGCCAAATGGACACTTGGAGACATTGGACATGGCTCAGATAATGGATGACAAACTAGTGGCGGAACGACGAGCCAAGGGAGCCTGGGGCGGGTCCTCATTTCGGGGAGACAGCCCCAGGAGTGCAGCGTACTCCTGCAGGAGGGAGCCAGGCTTTAGTACCCTACCAGGGGAGCAAGGAGAAGGGAGGCGCCCCATCGCCTAGTAAGCAGTTTCGGCGCATGACTGAGGCGGAGATACAGAACCAAAGGGCGAAGGGGATGTGTTTTAGGTGTGACGAGAAGTATGCCCCCGGCCACCGTTGTCAAGACCGTACACTTCAAGTGCTGTTAGTAGAGGACGAGGAAGAAGAGGAAGCGGTGGAGCCGAGTGAGGACGAGGTGGAGCAGGAACCACCCCAACTGGATGTGGCAGAGGTGTCTCTCAACTCTGTAGTGGGGTTCACTTCGAACCATACTATGAAGTTGATCGGAAGGATATCAGAGCCGGATGTGGTGGTGCTGATTGATATTGGGGCCACCCACAACTTCATTTCCAACCGGGTGGTGGAGCAGCAGGGGCTGCAGTTGGTTGACATTGGCAGTTTTTGGGTGATGATGGGCACTGGACAGGTTGAGAGTAGTAGGGGGATCTGCAAAGGAGTGGTTTTGACCCTCCAGGAGATACAGGTGGTGGAGGACTTCTTACCGCTTGACCTTGACAGCACTGATGTGATTTTGGGCATGAAGTGGTTGCAGTCATTGGGGGAAACAAAGACCAACTGGAAATTATTGAGGATAGAGTTTGGGCACGGAGAGAGGGTGGTGACCCTTCAGCGGGATCCTAGTTTGTGCAGATCCAGGGTCTCGTTGAAGACCATAGCCAGGGCATTCCAGTCCGCAGGAGGAGGATTCTTGGTGGAGCTCCAGGGTCTGGCGGTTGGCGAGGCTGAGCAGGAGCAGGGTATACCATGTGAACTTCACCAGGTCCTATCCCAGTTTGGACGAGTTTTCCAGACACCGCGCGGGCTTCCTCCCCCACGTGAGCACGAGCATGTCATTGTGCTACGGGAGGGGGTCTCCCCTATCAGTGTGCGTCCGTACCGCTACCCACGGGTGCAAAAGGGGAGATTGAGAGAATGGTGGATGAGATGATTCAGGCGGGGGTGATTCAGCCGAGTGTGAGCCCTTTCTCGAGCCCGGTGTTGTTAGTAAAGAAGGACGGCGGCTGGAGATTTTGCGTCGATTATAGGGCATTGAACAAGGAGACAGTGCCAGATAAATTTTTCATTCCCGTGATCGATGAGCTGCTTGACGAGTTGCATGGTGCGGTAGTTTTTTCGAAGATTGATTTGAAGTCGAGATATCATTAGATTCGGATGACGGCTGAGGATGTGGAGAAGACTGCTTTCAGGACGCAAGAGGGGCACTATGAGTGTTCCTGGTCATGACATCCGGTTTGACCAAATGCCCCGGCCACGTTCCGGGCATTGATGAACAAGGTGTTTCGGCCTTACCCGAGGAAATTTGTTTTGGTGTTCTTCGATGACATCTTGGTGTATAGCCGGACGATGGAGTCTCATGTGGAGCATTTGGAGACGGTGTTGAGGGAGCTGCAGGAGCATCAGCTGTTCGCCAACCGGAAAAAATGCATGTTTGGCCAGCGGAGTGTGGAATACTTGGGTCATATTGTCTCCGCAGAGGGCGTGGCGACGGATAGTTCGAAGATTTCAGCATTGGTGGAGTGGCCACTACCCACCACCCTGTGAGCCCAGCGGGGATTTCTGGGACTAACGAGCTATTATCAGAAGTTCGTCAGAGGATACAGCAACATTGCGTGGCCATTGACGGAGCAGCTGAAGAAGGACAGCTTCCACTGGAATGAGGAGGCCACCCGAGCTTTTGAGGCCCTAAAAGGGGCCATGACTAGTGTACCGGTCCTGGCCTTACCGGACTTCTCACAACCATTTGTGGTGGAGACAGATGCGTCGGGCTATGCTTTGGGCATGGTTTTGATGCAGGAGAGCAGGCCGGTGGCGTACTTTAGCCATGTGTTGTCGGCTAGTGCTCGGCTCAAGTCCGTGTATGAGCGCGAGCTAATGGCTATTGTATTAGCGGTGCAGAAATAGCGGCCATATCTCCTTGACCGATGATTCATAGTGAGGACGGACTAGAGGAGTCTCAAGTACCTCTTGAAGCAGAGGATGGTCACCGAGTAGCATCAGAAGTGGTTGACCAAGCTACTAGGCTACAACATTGAGATACAATACAGGCCCGAAATTGAGAACAAGTCGACCGATGCACTATCACGAAGGAGGTGGATTCACATTTGTCGGCCTTGTCAGCGCCCATTTTACTTGATTGGGAGCTCCTACTGCAGGAGATTGGCGAGGATGACAGGATGGCCAAGATTCGGACGGCACTGTTACATGATCTCACGGCACACCGAGGTTATTCAGTTGAGGGAGGGCGTCTCTTGTACAAGGGACGTTTGGTGGTACCAAAGAGATCGACTCACATTCTGAAGTTGATGCAGGAGTTTCATGGGAGCGCGGTAAGGGGGCACTCGGGGGTCCTGAAGACCTATCAGCGGTTGGCTAAAGAGGTTTTTTGGGAGGGGATGAGAAAGGATGTGGCAGCTATGGTGGAGAAGTGCGACATATGCCAGAGGCACAAGTATTTATCTACAGCTCCCGGGGGTTAGCTGCAGCCTCTTTCGTTGCCAGACTAGGTGTGGGAGGAGGTGGCCATGGATTTCATTGACGGCTTGCCAAAATCTGAGGGGTACACGGTCATCATGGTGGTGGTGGATAGGTTGAGCAAGTATGCACATTTCGTGGCCCTACGACATCCTTACACGGCGGTGACGGTGGTCACCACTTTCATTAGGGAGACTGTGCGTCTTCATGAGATCCCTAGCTCGATTGTGACGGATCGGGATAAGGTCTTTCTTAGCATCTTTTGGAAGGAGTTGTTCCGGACGATTGGGACAGTGTTGAAGAGGAGTACGGCTTACCGTCCCCAAACGGATGGCCAGACGGAGGTGGTCAACCGGACTCTTGAGACATATTTACGGTGCTTCGTCTCTGAGTCGCCGAAGCAGTGGGTGAGGTGGCTTGCATTGGCTGAGTATTGGTACAATACATCTTTTCAAACCTCGGCCCAGACCACTCCTTTCAGGATCCTATATGGACGGGATCCCTCGCATATCATTCACTATGGGCACCGCTCTATCCCAGTCTCGCAGGTGGATCAGTATCTTGAGGAGAGGGACCGCACTTTGGAGGAGTTGAGACGTCACCTGACGAGAGCACAACATCTGATGAAGAGCCGAGAAGATGAGCACAAGCAGAACGTGCAGTTCGCGCATGGAGACATGGTGTATTTGAAGATGCGCTCTTATCGACAGCGTTCCCTAGCTCGGAGGCGGAACGAGAAGCTGCCCCCCCCCCAATTTTGGGCCGTACGAGATTGAGGCCAGGGTCGGCCAGGTGGCTTATCGGCTGTGATTACCACCAGAGTCAGCTATTCACCCAGTTTTCCATGTGTCACAGCTACGCCAGGCCATTGGGGATCACACCGCGTCTTCTTCGCTACCACCGACACTCACGGATGACATGGAGGTGCTGCTTGAGCCGACTGAGCTGAAGGGGATTCGTCAGGGGAGCACCGGAGCACGTGAGGTGTTGATTAGTTGGAAGTGCCTTCCGGATCATGAGACGTCTTGGGAACCCTATGATGTGATTGCGCAGCGTTTCCCGGATTTCCACCTTGAGGACAAGGTGGTTCTTTTGCGGGGGAGTATTGATAAGATCATCACCTATCAACGAAGGCGTCACAATAAGGGCTCGGAATGAAGAAGTAGGCCGAAGGCAATTTTTGGGGCATTTTGGATATTTTTGCAATGTTCGGGTTTGAGAGGGGGTTTTGTACAATTTTCCCTTTGGCTACCCTTTTATGTTGGGAAAAGCCTTTTCATTGTCTCTTATGCAAAACTTGAGTATTATTCCTTAGTCTAGAGAGTAGAAACCCTAGATCTAGTCTTTAGTTTGGAATTTCTCTTCAATATTTATAAAATTATCCTCTTTGTCTTCTCAAACACTAGCTTTCTCATCACAGGCCTTCTCTCTTCTTCTCTCTTCTCCTTTATCAAACAAACCTAGGAAGAATTTAAATAGCCTTTGGAGTCGTGTGGAGTTGTGACTGTTAGATTTGATTAGATTTCAGATCGACAGCTCAAACTCGATCAGCACGGTCGTGCACTGACTCACTCAGTAAATCTGGACATTCTGCCAATCCTGCACGATAGTGCCAAACATATAGTATATTTGGAACGATCGTGCCACTGGCGAGAACACTCCAGTCAAGACTGCACAATCGTGCCGATCTGACCATGGACATGGCATTGTATGTCCAGAATCTAAGTTTGAAGCTCAATTTTAACAACAGAGGCCACGCATGTAACATTTAACCTTTCGCCCACCATAGCTAGAGAGCAAGCTGATCACCCCATGGCAATCTCCACTCTAACCATATGGAAAGTGAGACGGCCCTATACATGAAGGAAGAAATTGCTCTAGTTGATAAGGAAAAAGGGCTAATTTCTGAGGGAGGAAGAAGCATTAAAGATGAAGATAGTTAAAGAACAAATAATAGGTAAAAAGATCATGGAGTAAAAAGATGACAGAGGAGATAAAGAAGGCAGTGATGGAGGTACAATAGAATGATGAAAACCAACATCAGCATGAAAAGGTTGTTTGTAGCTTTCCCAAATCATTGGAGGCGAAATCTGGTACTTATCAAAAGATAACAATAAAGCAATAACCACAACCATATCTTCCAGAATCGTTAGAGCAGCACCAACTAGAAGCTTAGTTGCAAGAGAAGATGGGGATGCTATCGAAACAAAACAAGCAAGAGAAGCTGAGAGGAAAAGAAGAGCTGCAGCAACTGGCAGATAAAACGCCTAATTCTGCAAAGTCTCTGCATGATAAGAGCATGCAACAAAATAGAATACAATTAAAGAGACCAGGCCAAGAGCTGTCAAACTAGGTAGAAGATAATTGTAAAGAACCCAGAGCACGCCTTCAAAAAATAATGACTTCAAAATAGAAACACAAATGGAAGGAAAAGGAATATCAAATTTGGAGCTTGGACAAGTGGATGCCAAGAGGGGGAATTTGAAAGGCAACATGACCTTATCAGGTCGGTTTAGAACATCCCTGATTAAATCGGTGGTTAACTGATCTAATTTGAGTCCGTTCTAACCGAACTGGCACAGCTGGCTACTAACCGACCCGCAGACTTATAAATTAAGCCCCTGCTTGTTTTGTAGTCACGAATTAAGAAGAAAATGAAGAGGTAAGAAGAAGTAATAAAGAGGGAGATAAACGAGGGGTGCTGGGAGTTATAAAAGAGAGGGTTATAGGGTCTGTGTTATGAGAAAGTAAGGTCTAGTATAAGATGAAAAGAGAGAAAATCCAAAGTGTGATTTGTAATATCATTTAATAATAATAAATATATTGTTTCTCTTTATCTCTTTCCAATAAATTTGGTGTGTCATGTTAATATTTTCGGATATCTTGGTCGCAAACAAACAAATGTGTATACGTTCATGCCTTATAAAAAGCTCAATAGTCTAATTAACAAAATAAATTTTGTACTAAAGCGTGGTTTTTTTCCATCTTTTTTCATTTTTCTTAAATTTTTGAGACAATAAGATGCAACAAAAGCTACATCCATATAAAATAAAGTTGCTAAAAAGATAGTACATCAGATAAAGACACCAAGAAACAAGCTCCTATAAAATAAAGTTGCTAAAAAGATAGTACATCAGATAAAGACACCAAGAAACAAGCTCCCAAAATCAAGGTTTCAAACTAAACCGATATCAGACCTTCAAAATTGGCCGATACCATTGATTCTAACTAATAACTAAAATAAGATGAGATCTAATGGTTTAGTTACTAAGATTCGACATTCTTTTTTATTACATTAAATGGATTAAAAATCTCATTTCATAGTCAAAATCAAAATCCAAAATATTGGCTTGTAATTGAATGGGTAAAAAAATAAAGTAGCCCCTGGATGACAAAAAGTATCCATAGATGAATCAAACACTCATGAACAAGGCAATCTATGTGCAACTAACAAATCTTTTTGAGCCAAGGCACTTGATATATGAAGTCCATTACTTCGGTTTGTATGGCCTAGTACTTCCAATATAATCGATAACGATACTATAAATAACAAACGACCAACCGAAACCAAGATTTTAAACCTAACCCCTAATATTAAAAAGATCCCTCCAAGAGCTAATACAACCAAACTCCAAGACGAGAAAAGGAAACCATGATATGGACAGTGCTCCAGATGACTAAACAGAGCTTAAAGCTTGTATGCATGCATGCAACCTGTAAACCTTTTTTAAGATTAACAATAAGCACGCAAACCATAAACAGCAAATGTATTTGCTAATATATTTATTTAATCAAGATAAGCAATGATCACATCCCATCTCAAGTTCAAAAAAAGGGGAAAATTAAAAGAAGTCAACAAGAAATATATTTGCTATTATACATAAAGAGAGGTGAATCTCTATAATGTGCCATGAATATTAACTGCGAGAGGTAAAGATACCAAAAAATATGAAGTTGCCTGTAAAGATACCTCACATCCAGACTCCAGCGCAAGCTTGAAGAAACCAAGGGAAATTAAGTGCTTCGCTGCCGACTCTGAGAGTTTGATCTGCGTCAGCCAGTAAGAAACAGAGGACAGCAAGCAGAACTTTCGCCTACAAGCAGACTTTGAAGCTTCAGAAAGTGGCGTATCACTTTCTCCCTGAGCGTTTGACCTGTTCAGTCGAATTTCTGATATAGGCGTAATTCTCCCAACGGATGCTTGGTGAGGACTAGAAGTTGACTTGGTGGGAATCGACAGCCTCCGTGGAGGTTTTGCGGACTTGTCTTTTGCAGAAAGATCAAGAACATCCACACTCTGGCTAACGCTTGATGAAGGCTTGGCCCTAATTAATGTATCACACAGAGTACGATCAGATACTACAAAAAACGAGTTTTGATATATGCAACTAAAGTTGAGGAACTAAAGTTGATGTGTATGGATGGATATTTTTGCCAAAATGGACAAAAAATGGGGTTTTTTTTTTTTTTTTTTTTTTTGGGGGGGGGGGGGGGGGGGGGGGGGGGGGAGTGTATATGGTCCAAGCCAAAAAACACTCTTTAATAGACTGTACCAAGAACAGAATGATGTACTTCCATGTGGCAAAAGGACAAGAATAACATGCTATAAAACAATTTTATTCCCTCAAATTATAGAAAGCAGGGCATAATTGTAGATATTTGTGCGTAAATCAAATCAATTTAATTTATAACAGCATGGAGGCAGATTCTAAGCTGATTCCTTTCAATACAGGAGCAAGAAAATTTTGACTGAACCGTGCGAAAAATGTGTTGCGAAAAGATCCCCAGGAAATTAGCAAACCCTACATCTAGTTAGAAAGTCGAGCTCGCAAAAATGGATAATCACCACAAGAAACAATCACCCACCCCAAATTGATCTTATGGGAGCAAAGAAAGCAAACGAAGTACACATCCACTCAAACGATACAGAAAGAAAACGAGGCATACAAATTTACCCTTGTTCGGTCAAAGGCTTGACATACTCCAGCATCCGAAACGAGTCCACTATCTTACTAGAAAATACAGTTTACACCGACTTCTTCTTCACCCTCAAGTGAGTAATAACTTGGATGAATACACCAAGCTCTCACTATCAAACTCACTCAAAAGAAATAAAGAGAAAATAAGAAGACCCAAGAACCAAAGAAATCCCAAAAGCCATATGTTTTCGCTTCTATGTTTCTAATCTCTTCTAATATCTTTTCAAAGCACTCATTCAATTCTCAACAACTTTTGCTCTTTTTGTTCTTCAAATCTCTTACCTAACATCCCTCAAGCAGCTCTTTAAACAACCCATAAGAGACGCAAATATCGTCGCCATTGGATTGAGCAACTGCTCAATCCAACGGTCACAGATCGGGCTTAAAAACAGAGCAGTCGTCTGTCAGACGTCTGGAGTTAGCCTTCCAGACGTCAGATCGGGGCCCCAATCAGATGTCTGAAAGATGAACTCCAGACATCTCAAGAAAACTGAACAAATAAGCATCATTTTAGCAAAGTTGAGAACAAATTACCAGAGCTACCATTCAGAAGTCTGAAGAACTCTCAAACGTCAGATAGCTCGTCAGACATCTGGTGAACAAAATCAAGACGTCATGCCTTGCCTGGCTAACACGACTGAAATGTCAAACGTCTGGGACTTGGTCACCAGACGTCTGTTCGCCCCATCGGTTGGAGAATGCATAAGCTGACACATCAAACTCCTATGCATCAGACATCTGATCCTGATATTTCTTCATGGTCAGCAAAAAAATTGAACAAAATGTTGTGTGCCACAAAAAGAGCTTATATGTCACCTGAGATTGCATGAGCACCGCCCATGGCACACCAATATGGTTCGAGTGCTTTAACTAATACTCTACAATATGAATCTAAGTATCAAACAAAACTTTCTAAATATTGAAACTAAATACAAAACTATAGGACAAGGTTTAGGTCGTACCTTGTGATAATTGTTAAACCTAAAAGTAAGATCTATGACTGCAGGAACAAAACAGAGAGTTAAAAGGTCAGAGAGTAAAACGAGAAATAAACTGTGGGAGCAACGAGAAGAGAAAGTAGCAGTGGAAAAACAGAGGAAAAGGGAAAACTTATCCAGTGAAGATGAACCGCGCCGTGGCTGTGCCACTGCCTTAAAAACAACTATGGCCCGACAGTCGTAGTAATCAGATGATCCCGGTTGCTCCCCAAGGTTACCGCAGTTGCGACTGAACGCGTCCACTCGCGGCCAAAAGCGTGGAGTTTGCACAGAGATCGAGACCCAGGAGGAATGGAAGAGGTCGCGATTTTTGCTGTATGAATTTTTCGTTGTATGAAAAAACTCTTGACAATTGAGTTTATATATAGAAAAAGATATGACTGTTGGAATTCAGCCATGAATAAAATTAATAACGCAGTCATTAAAAGAGAAAATGGCTGTTGAGACATTAAACGCCAATTTAATGAAAAATTGGCTGTTGGGGAAAATAAAAACGTAATGGGCTTTTTGAATTCTTAGAAACAAAATGGGCCAGTGCGGGAGTACATCGAGAGGTTTGAGACGCTGGCAGAGTGAGTACATGGTTTGTCGGACGAGTCTCTGGAGGGCACTTTCTTGAAGGGACTGCGACCCAGCCTTCGGGCCGCAGTGAGGTCTTACAAGCCCAGGGGGCTTTCAGAGGTCATCGAGATGACGTAGATGGTAGAGGACTCCCGGACTGAGGATAGGAGAGGCGGGGGCAGCTACGGTGGACAGTAACAGCGGGCCACCTCGACTGGAGCAGGCAGAGCGGGGGCCACTACTGAGGCAGTTCAGGTGGGACTTGAGAAGACGGGAGAACAAAACAAACCACCAAGCTGGGGGCCAATTCCGAAGGATGACCGATGCGGAGATGAGGGAGAAAAGGCAAAAGGGGCTCTGTTTCAGATGCGACGAGCGTTTCACTCCCGGACACCGATGTGTGGATCGAAAGCTGCAAGTGTTGATAGCGGAAGCAGACGAGGATGATGACGTGGAGGACGAAGGGATCGGAGGGGAGGACGACTCCCACTCGGAGTAGCACCGTCGGTACTTTCATGCACCACCTTGAGGACAAGGTGGATTTTCAGGGGCGGAGTATTGATAAACACCTGCGGGCAACCATGGGCCCAGGTCCATGCCGCACATGGGCTAGCTGACGGCCCCCTTTGATATGCGAGCGCGCCTCTCTATTCTAGGAAAACCTAGTTTCTTTTATAAATAGGGGGTAGCCGTCTTTGTTAGGCATGCTTGATTATTGAGATTTCTCTCGAGCGTTCTTAGGTTAGATTTAGATTAAACGAGCACGGACGTCCTCCTCGGCGTCTTGGAAGGAGAATACCCCTCTTTGGTATTCAATTATCTTGTTCTTGCTACTAAATTCCCAATAAAAATCGTGCATTTTGTTAGTTCCTAACAGATTGCTATTGTACTTTCTGGGTTGTACAGTTTCTCTGATGATGATATGATAATGAGATTAGTAGATACTTATGTAGGTGACTCGAGACGCTCCCGCTATTTGTCTGCCGCCGCTTAGCTGTATATATTCTGTTGTGTTGGAGCATTTACATTTTTTGTACTTCTCGACAGTACGTTGTTCTTTTAGTCTGTGTTGTTCTAGCTGTTGCAGTGGCATGCGTATCTTTCCTGACAGCACATTCACGCTTGGCACCCCGTACCGCGGCCCGTCACCCATGTTTTCCGTATTTTGGGAGATGCGGCGTGACATATACAATGGCGCATAAATAATCCCAACGTCCAAATTTAACCGAAATATCACATATGCATAAAACCAAACACCTTACAGACACAAAGAGAGCGTTGTCACCAACAACCAACCCTCTCAATGATCTTGCGACAGAAATATGTGGGCACACGAAACAATCATATAAAAGTAAGAGCAACACAAAAGAGACGGAGAGTTACACTTGTTCAGTTGCAAACAACTTACATCCAGCATCCAATGCACCCGGTTCCACTAATAATCAAGCAATGTATACAACGACCGCATCTTCTTCTCCTTCCTCCACCACAATGAGAGAAAAGCTCTAAGCAACAAGAACTAACCCTAGATCTCTCTCCAAGCTCTCACACTCACTCAGCCAAATGGAAATCCTTGAAAATAAAGCTTCTACAACATGTAGAGCTCATCAAGGGACCAATCACACACCTAGCTATATCACTCCTTGTTAAAATAGCTCCAAACTTGGAAAGCTGTCTAAGGAACTCAAGCTCTACAAGCTAGAGGAAGAAGAAAGACAATCACCAATGGATCACTCACAGAGAAGCTATCATGTCTCTCTAAACAGCCTTAGCTTTCTTTCTCCTTCAATCTCAGATCCAAGCTCTCACACTTTTCTCACATCTGAAAAGGTCAGCAGCCCCAGCTCTAAGAATGGCATCTCTTCACTCTGGATTTGTTGTCACAGCGCTCTGTACTTTTTTCAGCCATCTCACCCCTCTTTGTTCAATCAATGACAAAAGAAAAGGCCCAAAATTGCCTTTAAGTCCCCCAACAACCACAAAAATGAGAGGGCCCATCAAAACTGTGCAAGTGAATAATTTTGCAACACAATAGGCCCAAAATTGCCTTTAAGTCCCCCAACAACCACAAAAATGAGAGGGCCCATCAAGACTGTGCAAGTGAATAATTTTGCAACACAATAATAACATTCTACCTTAGTACAAAATCTTCAGCCCTTCCAACACTCCATCATGTATGAACTCACCTTGCTTCGACCATCGGACATATGAACCTCTATCATGTGCATTGAAAATCGCATCCTTTGGTGCCTTAATCCTTCGATAGACATGCCAAGCTCAGAAGTCCATTGAGCCTAGCCTCGTGCATCTCTGTCTCGTCCATCTCCATGTCTGTGGTAAAGTCATCTATCACTGAGGATAATCATGTGTAGAGCTCAGAGCCGAGTGGATCTCCTTTCGTGTGCACTTATCTCTACCCATCGGCGTGTTCATCACAGGGCATGGCAGGTGGGGACGATCTCCAGAGGCTGGATGTTGGTGTGACGGACAGTGTGGCACTGGTGAGTGTGCATTTCTGTCATAAGGCGTCGGCATAGTCAGTCAAGGCATGGAGCCGGTGTTCGGTGAGTCTTGACAGGCATCAGCAGACAGAATGGATACGAACGGCGTGTCAATGTGACCCAGTTGGGGTCAGTCTGCAAAGCAACGGGAAAGACGACGTGTTTCTTATAGATGATGGCCATGGGGAGCATAGGTGCCTCGCAGACTCGTGGGGTGATGATACGGATGTTCATGAATTGACAGAGTGCTCATTGGACGCCGGCACGACGTCATTTTATTCGTTCATGGAGTCCAAGCTTGCAGGGTTATTCTCAGATACATTTGATTTCATCACAAACATGGAGATGCACAAGGCAGAGATGCACGGGCTAGACTCAGACGAATTCTGAGCTTGGCATATCTCTCTGAGGGTTGAGATGCCAGAGGGTGCGATTTTCGATGCATATAATGAAGGTTCACATGTCCGATGGTCAAAGAAATGTGAGTTCATACATGATGGAGTGCTGGAAGTGCTGGAGATTTTGTAGCAAGACAGAACATTATTATTGTAATGCAAAATTCATCACTTGCACAATCTTGATGGGCCATCTAATTGTTGTGGTTATTAGGGATTTAAAGGCAACTTTGAACCGTTTCTTTTACCACCGACTGAACAAAGAAGGGTAAGATAGCTAAAAAGTACAGAGGGCAGTGAAAACAAATCCAGAGTGAAGGGTTGCCATTCTTGGAGATGGGGCTGCTGCCTTTTTCAGATGTGATAAAAGTGTGAGAGCTTGGATCTGAGATTGAAGGAGAAAGAAAGCTATGGCTGTTTGAAGAGCCATGAGAGCTTCTTTGTGAGAGATCCATTGGTGAGTGTCTTTCTTCTTTCTCTAGCTTGTAGATCTTGAGTCCCTTGAGTAGCTTTCCTAGTTTAGAGCTATATTACCATGAGTGATCTAGCTAGGTGTGAGATTGCTCCCTTGAGGAGCTATACATGTTGTAGAAGCTTTATTATCAAGGATTCTCATTTGATTGAGAGAGTGTGTGAGCTTGGTGAGATATCTAGGGTTAGGTCATGTTACTTGAAGCTTTTCTTTTATTGTGGTGGAGAAAGAAGTAGATAATGTGGTCGGTGTATGCCTTGCTTAATCATTAGTGGAACCAGGTGTATTGGATGCTGGATGTAGATTATTCGCAACCGAATCAAGGTAAATCTCCGTCTATTTTATGTTCCTCTTACTTTCATATGATTGTTTCGTGTGCCTACATATTTTTGTCGCAAGATCATTGAGATGTTGGTTATTGGTGACAACTTCTCTTTGTGCCCGTGAGATGTTTGGTTTTATGCATATGTGACATCTCGGAGAAATTTAGGCTTTGGGATTATTTGTGCGTCATTGTGTACTTTGCCGAAGTGTTAGAGATGTGCACGGGAAACCAACACCCCCCACCCAAACAAAACACACACACATGCAACAAAACAACCACTTCTGATAAAACAGACTCCATTTGTGCCAAAGGTAGTCATCAATAGTGACAACTAGACCTCGTTATATTTGTATACTTATCCTCAACGTCATTCCATAATCTTCACTCCATACATCAGTGATAGTTCAACTTTGGACACAGGACACGAGTGTCGAGTGCCCCCGCGCTTTGAACAGACCGACAAGGAAAATTCTAACTAATAAGAATATGACTGCATCTATGCCTCAACGTTAACAAGATTCGTGTTGGCAAAAAACATGTATGCATCAGTAAGATTCCATGTTCTGCGTCACAGTAACACTCATTTTACAGTCAATAGATCGGAGGATTGAAATCAATGGTGTAAATAGCAATATGACATAGCACCTAGTGTGTTTCAAGACACTACTAAAAATATCATTTAACAGGTTACATCCCATATGGCCTGCCAAGGTTAGGTCATTGTCATACCGGCCCACGGCCCACGGCCCACGGCCCATGGCTCCTGAGTTGAACGAGTCAACCCCCACTTTCCTCATGAAGAGCCTTCAATAGTGTGTGGTTACCTTTCATCATAACCCACTTAAATGGCCCATAATTAGGGAATTAAGTGCTACATTCATGGAAGGAGTTAGTCCCATGAAGCCACGTTATTAGCCTAATTTTATGGTGACCGTTATCTCCACTAAAGCCACTCTGATTAGTAGTGAGTTACAAGGCAAAAGGGGGAGGAGATAAATAGCCCAGAGAACAAAGCAACATAAGGAGTCAGATCCTAACAAAAGCTAAGTTTCAAACTACAATCGACATTACTCTTTATTTCCCTCTTTATATTTCTTCCACTAAGAACTACTAGAGCGTCAGAGGGGAATCGGTCGGGCCCCAGCCCCGACCCCCTGGCGATTTTGCCATGGTGCAGATTAATGAAGATAGCGTGCAGCTAAGTCAACCCTCACCTAAGGAGATCAGTCCTACCTATCCACGACCCGGGAATTCCTCTTCGCGGGTCCCACTTATCAGCCGGCAAAAGGTCAGCACAATGAAGACGTCCGTGCCAACCCAAATTTACTGGAAGGCGGAACCGAGTCGTCAACAGAACCATTGCCAACCCCGTTGTAACTGTAAAACCCTAAGATGGTAGTGTTTCTCTCTTCTTCTTTTTGCGGAACAATATCCAAATAACATATCCAACAAATTCCAAAGTTTCAATTAGTCCAACACTAATGGTTATTGTCGTTATTAATATGACTTGGTCTCTTTTCAAAAAAAACAGATAACTGACCTTAAAGATTTCCACAAATATAATTTGGTGGCGTTGGACATTATTAATTCACTCTCCATACGCTATGATCATAAGGTTTACGATTCTAAATCCTAAATTTAAATCCGCATTTAAATCATAAAGCATCTCATTGTTTAAATAATATCCCGTAGTCCCCTAAAGCACACATACATAAAAACACAACATTCGAAGAATAACCACAACGAACACTGAAAGTAGAAAATAACAGTTACAGATCATCTCAATTCTCCACAGTTCATAGTTTCTAATATCTCCATAAACAAAGATTTGATCTTTTCTTTCCCAAAAACAATGATTGGAAAAAACAACAACTAAAATCCCCGAACTTTTCCATGAGAATTTAACGAAATGGAACCCTAGATTTCAAATCGAGAAAGAGAACAGATCGGACCTTCCAGAAGCTGTGGATTCCAGCGTACCCGCCGCGGTGGGCTTCGATCTCGCGCTGGATCGAAGCGGATACCGCACCTTCGATCCCGACGAAACCACTGAACATAAATGATCACAAATCAGAAAAAAAACATACTTAAAAACTAATTTTTGCAGACATTGAGAGATAGTACGGTACCAGGCAGAGGTGATTGATCTTTTTTAATCGTTTCCATCAAATTCTTTTTTTGATCGAAGGATTTTTGGGATTGAGAAATGGGAATGTTTTTTTGATGTCTGTTTTTTTGTAAATGGTTTTGTTTTGTAATTGATAAAATGCCGAACGGATCTAAATGAGGGGGGAAGTTGGGGGGTGGGGCCGGCCGCTGCTGTTTGAATTTGGGTGCTTTGAGCGGGAAAACTTCCTAAAATGCAAATTTAAAATTAATAAATGAATAATTTAATTTAATGCGAAGTGAATGGGTATATCTGGACGCGCCGAGTGGGGTCCGTGTGGAGTCTGCTTGGATAGGGCCTTCGTTTGAGTTTATTTGGGTGTGATTGTGAGAAATGTATACTATTTATGCACTATTCACAACTTTCACCCATCAAAAATTTTTTGTTGTTAGTTTATTTCGTTGTGACTCTTCCTGAGTTGGAGCAACCAACTGTGAAGCCCACAATCCCCGCATTTTGCGGGGATTACTCTCGATGAAGCCAAGCGCGGGGCCCGCCTCTCTCTCTCCCTCTCTCTCCCTCTCTCTCCCTCTCCCTCTGTTTCCCAGCGAATTTCGTTGTTTTCATTTTTTTGTCGGAGCCCGCCTCTCTCTCTCAGAGAGGATAGCTGTTTTCTTTTTTTTATTTTAAATTTAATTTGTGGACCCCACGTCCAACTTTCACAATAGCATTTACACCAAAAAACACAATAAAGTTGTGTGGGACCCACAAAAAATTTCAACATCCACATTCACAACCAGGGGCGAAACCAGGATTCGATGACCGGGGAGGCGGGCGGCGTTGTAAGAAGGCGTACAAACTGCGTTGTAAAGTATATAGATGCGATGGTGTTCAAGTCGACGAGTCCAAAGAGATAAAGAAGGTGTTTTTCCATTATGTTTAAGTATATTTGAGGTGACGAAGTGAACAACAAAATACATATGAAATTCATTGCTCAAAACCCATGCAACATATGTGCTAGTGATCGAGTAAGAAAGTCGAAAACAAAAACAAGTTTTATTTGCATGAGAACGAAAATAAGTTACGAAGATTCAAACTTAATTACTTTAAGCAATCATCAAATTTTCCCATGCATTTATTAAACATAAAATCGTTCACATATTAACGAATATATGAATGAGAAACTGACATTGATTACATTGTTAATTTGCAAAAAAACAAAAATTTTAAAATAATCATTAGAACAAGTCAAGAATTAATTAATCTTTCAAATTTAAAGGAATGGGAGAAGCGTTTGTAACAAAACATTGTAAGGAGATTAAATTAACCATGACAATTTAAAAAAGCTAATTAGAAATCACAATGTTTACTTCTATGATCAAACAATTCATATTTTTTAAAACATTTTTCTTTTATCAATTAAAAGCTGAATCAACAATGTTATAATTAAAAACATGAAGAAAAAATGGGACATAGCTTCAAGTTAAAAACATGAAAAAATGGGGGCATAACTTCAAGTTAAAAAAAATTAAAAAATGGAGCATAACTTCAAATTAAAAACAGGAGGAAAGGAGGTTATAACCTTAAATGAAAAACTAAAATAATTTCCAACAGCCGATCCTCGAACCAGTAATTATTTGCTGGAGTAGAGAAATGCAACACCAACAAACCATCATAACACTGTTGTGCAAGTAGATATATTTTTTAACTTAACCTTAAGTTGGTGCCCTGCCGCCAAAAAAAATCTACAAAAATCAGAGCCAACCAATCCTCAAACTCGTGATCACTAGCTAGAATACCGAACGCAACACCAACATGCTAGCAGGATGACAATGAAGATGGAGATACAATTTTTAAGTTAACCTTAATTTCGTGGCCTACTGCTATATAGATATATGCAAGTAAATTTTGAAAAATGGGGCCCCCCCACATCTCCTACATGGGTCCGCCCCTGTTCACAACCCACTTTCACCCAAAAAAAACACAATACTCACCTTCACTAACACTATTCACAACTTCAACAAACTCCCCACTTCAACACAAAAGAACAAGCCTATACTAGGCCGGGCTCCGCAGATTTCCCAAATTCAATTCTAGTTATGCGCATGCTCTCGACTCGTATTCAAGCCTACGATGATTTTTGATTGAAGGAAACCGCGTCAACAAAGTCATTGAATTTATTCAAGCTTACTATGATTGATGATTCTGATCAAAAGCTTGATAATAAAGAATCAAAGTACTTGGAGCTCATATTGAAGATCAAAAGCCCAAATCAAAAACGCGTGGAGGTGCAAGACTTCAAGATAAGTCGGTCAAGCTAAAGGAATACATCAATACCCCAAAAGAAAGCGTGTGTTGTGTGTAGGGGTGGGCAAAAGACCGGGTTCCGATTTCGAACCCGGTTCCGTATCCGAATCCGGTTCCGAAATTTCAGACATTAAGAAATCGGAACCAGTTTCGGGTTGCAAAACCAAATCCGATAACAATCGGAATCGGAATCGGATTAGAGGATGCAATTCACTGCCCAACCCGATTCCGAAAGCAGAAGCCCGATCTACATCCGCCGACAAATTTCGAATCCAGTAGAGTACTCCTAAAACACCTATTTATACAAGGCTATATCTATATCTCCCGTCGATGTGGGACTAAACAACATAGGATAGAAACTTGCTTGCTGTAGTGAAGAGCAAAGAGGCATGTTTTAGTCCCACGTCGGTGGGAAAAAACAAACGATCATTGTTTAAATTAAGACGATTGTGGCTCACTGCCAGAATTCTGTTGGCTTGTTCCTCTAGCATTTGTGTGCAGTGTGAATTTGTTCTTGCGTAAGTGCATGGCAAAACGAAATTGGAATCGTTACACGTGTACGGTTAGTGCAGAACGAGGTTTTACCCCAGTACAGTTAAATTCGGATTCAATTCGGGTACAGTTAAATTCGGATTCGATTTCCTGTGCATTAATCGGATCCCGAATAATCGGGATCCGATTTATCGGTTTCGGAAACCGGGTAGTAGTATTACATCCGAATTGATTCGGATTCGGATTCGGGTTGCTCTAAAAAATTCGGGTTTACCCGATGCCCACCACTAGTTGTGTGTCATTTTTTTTAACTTGTCTTATAATGTTAAAGTTATTAGTTGAAGCTTACACGCGCACACTTAAATAATGTTTTAAACTTCTTAAAATATTTTGAAAACATTTTGAATAGATTAGATAGAGTTTCAGTGTTAAATTTTTAGATGTTTTCCTATATATTTATGACCGTTTTCTCTCTTCCCTATATAAGTTTGAGTGCTTCAACCCAGTAATTAAAGGCTGCTTTTAGAGACATTTTCACATCCAAGAGAAGAGCCATTCAACTCCATTTCTAAGCTCTCTCATCTCACAAGAATCTCTCCCTTACTCTTTGAGCCCTAATTCCTCAAGAGAGATTCACATTCTTTGTGAGCTACTCAAGCTAAGAGCTTGAATCAAAGTCACCAACTTCATCCTAGCCATCTATTGCTGTCCATCTTGGTGGAGCTAGGGTTTGGTGCTAACTTCTTCCTCAAAATCCATTCTTGCCCTATATTGGTAAGTATTTCTCAAGGCATAGGATTTTGTGGTAAGAGATTTACATTTCATTCTCTATACTTCTTAATTGTTGTATACTCTCGGTTGTTGAGAGGATTGGCTTGATCCCAAGTTGTGGGAGTCAAGATTTCAGTTTTGCTCTCGGTTTGTGAGAGTGTGCTTAGTCCCTAGTTGTGGGATTAAGGTTTTGCGTGTTCCCGGGTTGTGGGATACACGGACATCGATTGTAGGTCGATTGCACTTGTGGGGTTTTCGTAAGTGGGCTAAAGGGAAGCTCTAGTGGTTTTACTAGAGTATCCGGAGGGGATCCGGGTGTTGCTGGATTAGGGCACCGGGAACAAGTCGGGAAGACTTGGGTGGCACCGAACCAGGGTACATTGCATGTTTGCTTTGCATTATTCCTTATGTTGTTGTTCACTTCTTTCATTTCGCATTTGTTAGTTAATTAGGGTTTTATTTGGCGTAAATTCCTTAAAACACTATTCACCCCCCTCTAGTGTTTATTCCTCATAGCACAGGGTCACTACAATTGGTATCAAAGCGAGGTTATAGCTATGACAACCAACAACAACATCACACGAAGTCTTATTCCACCATATCTCATTGGACCCAACTATCAAAGTTGGTGTGTGAAGATGAAGGCCTATATTCAATCCATCGATGAGGATTATTGGAAGCTTGTGGAGAAGCCCCTTCGTGCACCTACCACTTCCGAACATGAATGGACAAATAAGAAAAAAGAATTGGTGAAGAAACATCAAGAAGTAATGGATATCTTGCTTGAGTATTTATCTCATAACATTCTTATGCGTGTGTCCAAGGCAACAACGGCATATCAAATATGGCACATGTTAGCGGAGCAAGAAGAGTCCACCTCGGAGTGTTCTTCCTCCAATGATGAAAGAGATTCATTCATGGGTTTGATGGCACGAGAGGACGACTCTAGTGACGAATCAAGCGATTCAAGTGAAAGCGATAGCGACGATGAAGAGGTAACAACGGATGATCTTAAAATTGAACTTAAGCAATTATTTGATAAATATCAAAAGCTTATGCATAAATATTGTGATGCTAAGAATAAGATTGCTAGTCTCTTTAACACATCTTCATGTAGTACCTCTAACAATGACACCATTGTTGAGACACTCGCTATTGAGAAAGCAAGTTTACTTACTCAAAATGGCATGTTGAGAAATGAGGTGGAGTCCCTCAAATCTCAACTTGATCGTGTTTCCATTGCGGATAGTAACGATCTTGAGATTGAAAATCTTCAATCTCAAAACACTTGTTTGGGCATTGAGAACGAGGATCTCAAATCCCAAGTTCACGAGCTCACCACACGTGCATCCACCTTGGATGTCACTATTTCTTCAATTTCAAAGAAATATGAGCTCATGTCCTCCATTGTTGAGAGATTCAACAAGGGAAAGGACAATTTGGATGATTTGCTAAAGAATCAACTACCGGCAAACCATCGTGTTGGCCTTGGTTATTCTGAGGCAAGTGCATCCAATGCACGCACCTCCTATAGTGAAGTAACTATAGATTTTGTGAGGCCATCCTCCGGTGCATCCACGAGTGGTGTCTATAACTTGGGTAGTTCTACTACTAAGAAAACCACCACTCCTATTCCTCCCTCTTTTGGAAAGAAACCCACTTTGGGTGGACCTCCAAAGAAGGGTCATGCATTCATGTACACAAATACTATGCCACGTAGGAACACACATCCTACACCACATGTTCACACGAATGATGGTTTTTATGTTCCACACCCACGAGCACGTGCAAACACTCATTTGAGACACTCTCATGCACGTACTCATGTCCATGCACCTTCACATGCTTATGATCACACATCACATCCACATGTGCATGCTCATTCTCATGATCATCCTCATGCATACACACCTCATATTCATCCACGTATGTATGCAACACCACACCATGGATCATATGCTCATCATCATGCTTTAGCACAACACAATGTTCCTCATGCTCTTGCTAGAGCTCATGTTCCTAGGCCACATGCACCACGTAGAAATCAATCTTTTGTGCATGCAACCACTAGGAAGAGGATTCCCAAATCATACACTATTTGGGGTCCGAAGAACACTAGCAATCATGCTAAGGATATGTATGTGCAATCTTATATTCATAATATTATTTTGAATGATGATTATGTTGGGAAATCACGGTCCTCTTGGACTTGGTTTCCGAAGGGTTAGTTTACGTTGACCCTTCATTGCTTGGTACCATAAGTTTATGGTCATTTTATAGGTACCAATGCATTTGTGTTAAGATTTGATTTACTCTTTTGTTTGCATTTTGGTCTTAGATGCTCATGTTTGTTAGAAACGTAAATTCATATTGAATTTGATTTCTATTGCATGTTTATTAGTAAATCATTGTGTTTGTGATTTTCATGTCTAAAATATTTAATATTTCTTGTCGCAGCACATGCGTTGGATCATATTCATGTTTTGTTGCATGTGATTCTTGTCATGCGTTTGGATTATTATATATATACTTACTTTTGGTACTTTTGGTATATGCATGTATATGGCTATATATTTATCTAGTAACATGATTACATGCAACATAAACATTGTGTATGATTACATTAAGATATGGGTTACAATAATTTGAATTTAGTTTGTTAAACTTGTTGACTAACCCATAGGATCCAAAAAGGTTTTTGGATACCAAAATTATGTTTTCTAGGTTCAATCCACATTGGGATACCGACCCTACCAACTCTTTGATTTGCAAAGATTTTCATTCAAATGGAGTTGATGGTGCTAAAGTGATGCACCAAAGTAGGGGGAGCTTAATGTAGTAAGTATACTCTTACATTTGGTATCCATGTGTGTTGGATGCATGTAGATGTCACTTTGTGTTTGAGACTATCTCATGCATATCCTATGTTTGCATATTGTGTGTCTTATATGTCATTCATGTCTATGTATTTCACGTGTGTCAAATTCTTGACTGATGTGCATTGTGTATTCATAATCCTTACTCATATGTTTATTCGAGGATTATTTATAACATGTTGCTTAAAAAAATTTCATGTTAGAACTAATGCTCATTTGCATGTTTCACACACGGGACATGCTTATATTTATGTTCCACTTCACAAGCGTGCATCCCAACTTCCTACTCATGCCTCTACAACTTCTTAAGAATCTCAAATCACTATCTTTTGGATTCCTAATATTGTTTCTAGGTATTGTATGAACACACATATAGAATCGTATGTTAGGATTGACATATTCTCATGCGACTACATATAAAAATCACACTCATTCTTTATTTGATTTCCACCTTGCTAAATAACTCTTATTGCACTTCATTGCTTGGGTACCATGCTTGTATGATTACTTTCTGTACCCATATATATATGTGAATCCGTCCACTACTCCCAAGTTTGCATAGTTTGTATGAGTTTGAGGGAGTATGCCATATTTGATTGCTATCTGGGCATTACATTTGGTATCAGATTAGTTGAGTTCGTCCACTACTCCCTACATCATTATATGCAATTACATCTCTCTCATATTTTGTTGTGCATATAGATTAGTTGATTTCTCTAACCCTTGGTGATTTCCTATCTTGTTGATATACCATAGGGAAAGAGAAATTTGGTTTTGAAAATTAATACTTTATGCTTTTCATGCACACTCTATGTGGTATTACTTTTCTTGTCTTCCTTCTATATGTGTTGTGCCGTGAATGTTTATTTTGTGCACATATGCATATTGAACGGGGAATCTTTCTTACACACACTATTGTATTAGTTGTGTGTATTCATAATGATGATTGCTTGTATAATGTATTGTGATTAAATCATATGCATATGAATTATTAGTATAGGTGTATCTAATTTCTAATGGTAGAGAATTGTTAATTCCTTATATGTATGATTTTTGTGATTATAATAACTCCTATTAATGCATGTCATGCATTTCTATTGATGAGTGTTATTTACAATTGGTAAATGATTGGTTATTGGATTACTTGATTTTGTTCCTTAACCTATTGGATCCAAAAAGTTTTTGGATACCACCAATTGTTGAATTGTCAGATTGTTGTGCAAGATGCCTACTCTACACACTCCTTGGTTTACAAATGATGGATCAATTCAAAGGAAAGGATGGTGCATTGGAGATGCACACATATAGGGATAGCTAAATGGTTGTAAGTATGTGTTTTGTACACTTGGTATTTTAATATATTGGTTTTAACTACCATGTTTACAATTAGTATTTTAATATATTCGATTTGTGTAATATAGCATACTTCTTCATTAGCTCATTCTTGTCACACCCTCATGAAGATTGTTTGTTTATGTGACTGCCATGTTCATGTATGTCATGTATGTCTTATTACGACTCATGTATCATGGTAGCTATAACACTCATATAATGATTTGGTTAGTTGTTTATTGATGTTCATATCTTTGGAACACGTTGTTGTAGTGCCCTGTGAAGCTACTGCACATGTACTAGAGGGGGGTGAATAGTACTTTAAAATAATCAAGATAGTTATTCCTAATTATTGTGCAAGAAACAAACGACAATGCAGAATAAACAACAATCAACAAGAATAAGACAAACGCAAACAAAGCATGTAACGGGTTTGGATTTACCCAAGTCTCCCCGACTTGTTCCCGGTGATCCTACGTCCCAACCACCCGGATCCCCTCCGGATACTTGAGTTAGAAACCTTAACTCAATATTTAGCACTATGAAATTCTTGTGAAAAACCTTCACAAGACCAAATCATACACAATATAAATGCGACTCCCACAACCCGGGATCGCACACTCTCTCACAACCGAGAGACAATCTTAAATATCAAATACGATGAAATAAAGAAACACTTGCCACAAAATCTTATGCCTTGAGTATAACTTACCAAATTAAGGCAAGAAGGATTTTGAGGAGAGAATGTCACCCAACCAAAGCTCCACCAATAAGATCAGCGATCGAAGGCTAGGATGGAGGATGGTGACTTTGGATCAAGCTCTTGGCTTCGAAGGCTCACAATGGAGAGAATCTCTATTGAGGAAAATGTCTCAAAGAGTTGAGGGAGAGATTCTTGTGAGGAAGAGATAGCTTTATAATGGAGTTGAATAGCTTCTCTTTGATTTGTCTAAACCTCTAAAATGGCAGCCTTGAATACTAGGAAAGAACCCCTCCAAGTATATATAGGATAGAGGAAAGAGATGAGAGAAATTCGTGCAATAAATGCACCAACGGCTCTATTCTGAATCAGACTAGTCGGTCTAAGAAGGATCACTGACCGACTAGTTCATGAACTAGTCGGTCGGTTATTCAACATGAACCGACTAACAGCTCGACAGCCAAAAGAGTGATTTCCAGGCAATATGAACTAGTCGGTCTAAGAAGACTTGCCAACCGACTAGTTTCACAACTAGTCGGTCGGTGAGTGTTCTTTGACCGACTAACAGAAGAAATAGGAAAGGCTGGATACAAGTTGATTTAGTCGGTCTAAGAACAAATACTGACCGACTAGTTTATCAACTAGTCGGTCGACGAACGTTCTTTGACCGACTAACGATAAACAGTAACTATGGCTGTACAGGGAAAGCTCAACTAGTCGGTCTAAGAAGGATTCCTAACCGACTATATCGTCATCTAGTCGGTCGGTGACTCTTCTTTGACCGACTAATTGATCAACAAATCTGGGCTGAAATGAGCAAGGCATTCTAGTCGGTTCAAGAGGAATTGCTGACCGACTAGATCGTCATCTAGTCGGTTGGTGACTCTACTTGAACCAACTAACATGCACTAGAAGCCGAGGGAAGAAGCGATAGGCTTCGGGAGAGTTTCTAATGGCTTATATGATAATCCTAGCTCTAAGATATGAGCGAAATGAAGATAATAATGTAAGTCCTACTCAAGACTTAACATTCTAAACAATGAAGCTAGAAGACAATAAATAATACATGACGAACTGTCTTCGAAAGCTTCAATCTTCATTCTTGACTTCAATAAAACTCCTTGGGCTTCAACGAAGCTTTAGGCACACGATCACGCGTATTGAGAAGTCTTGAGACGTCGCTTTTGATGTACGTATTCTTTTGGCGACGATCTCCAAAACTGCGCTCACAAATAGTTAGTATACGATATTTATGTTTGCTCATCATCCAAAACCAAATCCGGGGAATCAATACTCAACATTCTCCCCCTTTTTGGTGATGACAAACCAACATTAATAATAATAAAAAATAATGATTCATAAGAAATTTACTTACTCCCCCTGCATTGATGACACGTTAGTCTCGTATTAATTCTTAATCATACGCATCATGAAGACGAGGAAGATATGAAATATGAACCAATTATTGACATATAGGATCTAAATCCATTTTTATATCTTCACTCCCCCTGAATCTAACATATCAAATTAGATTCATGGTCAATTGCTTTGAATTATTAATTAGCACATCGTCATTATTAATTCTCTCCCCCTTTGGCATTAGCAAAAAGAGCGGGAGGAGATCAACGACAAGATTACAATGGCTAAGAAATAAAACACGGGAGTCGAAGAATACGACCATGGTCCAAATGACACCAAAGTAAAATACCGAAGAAACTCAATGCGTGCCAACGTGACTATAGTCGAAAAATGAAAAACGAAATCCTCAAGCCATAGACGAAAATCGAAAAACGAAATCATCAAACCATAGGCGAAAATCGAAAATCGAAATCATCAAACCATAGGCGAAAATCGAAAAATGAAATCATCAAGCCATAGGCGAAAATCGAAAAACGAAATCATCAACCCATAGGCGAAAATCGAAAAGCGAAATCATCAAAAACTCAAATCAATTTCACTTATTGAGTTTTGGAACATACTCTCCAATATCAACATTCTTAGTTAAATAGATTGCATGGAAAACAATTATATGTTTCCATAGAAAGAATTCTATTTAACCAAGATAATCGTCGAGCGACGAAATCAATATCAGAGACATAATTCCAATGAGAATACCAAATGTAGCGAATTGATACCAAATATAATATGCAAAAGATGTTATGCCAAAGAAAATAGATAGAACATCATAAAACTTATGGCATACACTAATCCAGCACACTAGGATTCAAATTGAAACAAAATGATACCAATCGTAATATAATCCAACAATACATGCAATCAACACACATGTAAATCAAAAGTAAGAATATACTTACAACATTAAGCTCCCCCTACTTTGGTGCATCGCTTTAAGCACCATCAACTCCATTTGAATGAAGATCCTTTGCAAATCAAGGAGTTGGTAGGGTTGGTATCCCACGGTGGATTGAACCTAGAAAAACTTAATACGGAGCTAACATTTGATTTGATGCTCCTTCTCTTATCCTTGAGTACCTAAAGATAAAATATCATTCCATGGTACCCAATGACATTGGGTCCTAAGAGATTAGACTTTTGGAAGCCAAGTCCAACTGGACTTAGACTTCCCTACATAATCATCATTGTTCACGACATGCATAAAGTAAGAATTCATGTACGCTTGTTTCTCATGCATATTTGTGTCCTTCGGGCTCCAAATAGTGAAGATTTTGGGAGCCCTATTCCTATTGGGAACATGCATACGTTGTTGATTTCTATGTGATGCATATGGTGGATAGGCATATGGCATATGATGCAATGATGCATGATGATAATTATCCATATGAGAATGAGAATGAACATATGCATGTGGTGGAACACGTGCATGAGTGTGTCTCACATGGTGTGCACGTGCTCGTGGATGCGGAGCATAAAAATCATCGTTCGTGCTAACATGTGGAGTACGATGTGTGTTCCTACGTGGCATGGTATACATGAAAGCATGACCCTTCTTTGGAGGTCCACCCAAAGTGGGTTTCTTTCCAAATGGGGGTGTGTACCTAGCGGACGCACCATTGGTAGAAGAACTACCCATGAAGTGTTTGCTTCCACTAGTAGAAGCATCGGACGTTGGCCTAACAAAGGTGGTGGACGATTTGGATGAATCTCCCATCTTATACCCCAAGCCAATGTGATGATTGGCCGGAAGTAAGTCATTTAGGATATTATCCAAATGGCCCTTACCTTTATTGAATTCATTGATTCGGCCCAATGTGCACTCATATTCCTCGGTGAGAGAATGCATCGAAGCATCCAAGGTGGATACTTGCGATGTGAGTGCGCAAACACGTGATTTGAGATTTTTATTCTCAATACTCAAAGTTGAGTTTTGAGACGTCAAATCCGCTATCACATGTTCATCCGAATCCTCGATATGGACATGTTCAAGTTGAGATTTGAGATTTACAATCTCATTTCTCAACCCTTCAAAAATGGTGTCGTTGTTGACGATGATAGGTTTAGGCGAGTTTTTAAGACTATCTAGCTCATTTTTAGTCTTAATAAATTTAGTAGCCAAATTAGAAAACTTATTCCAAAGTAGTTCGTTGGCTAATCTAAGTTCATCTATAGTTACCTCTTCGCCTTCATCCTCGCTTCCATCATCGCTTTCATCTTCGCTTTCATCGGAGAAGGTCTCTTGAACATGTTCCTCTTTTCCCATGAAGCACGTGTGTGCTTTCTCCACTCTTTCATCGTCTGATTCTCCACTTGAGGAGTCGGAGTCGGTGAAGGTGCCTACAAGTCCTTTCTTGTGCCTTCTCGACTTGTCGTGCTTGGATGCCTTCCACTTCTCCTTGTGTTTGTTTAGAGGACAATCTGGCTTGATATGTCCTGGCTTGTTGCATTTATAACACACGGGAGAGGAGACATTAGTTGAAATAAATTTAGATTTACTCTTCAACTTACCTTGTCGGAAGAATCGATCGAACTTCTGTGCCAAACCGGCCAAAGCTTCCATGTCCAACTCTTCTTCCGATTCTTCATCCGATTCTTCATCATCGGTAGATGGAGCGGCCTTGTAAGCAATCGCCTTTTTCTTTGGCTCGTCTTGCTTCAAGTACGCCTTCATCTTCTCCTTCATCTTGATCTTACTTTCCTTGCGTACCCCGTAAGACAACAAGGTACCCATTAGTTGTACAACCGTGTACTTATTCATATCGTTACCTTCCTCGATGGCGAAGCTACACTTTTCCCAATAAGAAGGAAGTCCGTCGATTATCTTCGCGACTTTCTCCTTTTGGGTGTAGATCTTCCCAAGTGCTTCCAATTCGTTGGATATGTCCACGAAGCGAGCATAGTAGTCCTTCATAGTTTCACCCTGTTCCATGTGAAACAACTCAAATTCTTTGTTAGCGACAACGAGTTTAGAATCTTTTACCGTGCTCGTCCCTTTGTGCAAGATAAGGAGTTGGTTCCATACTTGATATGCACTCTTACATGTGCATATCTTGTTGAAGTCTTCAGGCTCCAACGCACATTGCAAGGCATTCATCGCCTTGGCATTGCTTACCTCCGCGGCGACCTCCGCGGTAGTCCACTTCGCGAAATCTTGTTCGACGGGCTCGACATACTCCGTCATCGTGGCTCTCCAAAGTGAAGCGCTCCGGAGGAAGGTTTCCATCCGGCATTTCTAGTACCTATAGTTGGTACCGTTGAAGTGAGGAGGCCTGATTGAGGATAGCCCTTCCAAAACTGAAGAAGCTCCTTGACGATACTTGAAGACATTGTAGTCGTTGTTTGTCATAGCTTTGAACTTGTAGCTTTAACCTTGGCTCTGATACCAATTGTAGTGCCCTGTGAAGCTACTGCACATGTACTAGAGGGGGGGTGAATAGTAATTTAAAATAATCAAGATAGTTATTCCTTATTATTGTGCAAGAAACAAACGACAATGCGAAATAAACAACAATCAACAAGAATAAGACAAACGCAAACAAAGCATGTAACGGGTTCGGATCCACCCAAGTCTCCCCGACTTGTTCCCAGTGATCCTACGTCCCAACCACCCGGATCCCCTCCGGATACTTGAGTTAGAAACCCTAACTCAAGATTTAGCACTATGAAATTCTTGTGAAAAACCTTCACAAGACCAAATCATACACAATATAAATGCGACTCCCACAACCCAGGATCACACACTCTCTCACAACCGAGAGACAATCTTAAATATCAAATACGATGAAATAAAGAAACACTTACCACAAAATCCTATGCCTTGAGTATAACTTACCAAATTAAGGCAAGAATGATTTTGAGGAGAGAATGTCACCCAACCGAAGCTCCACCAATAAGATCAGCGATCGAAGGCTATGATGGATGATGGTGACTTTGGATCAAGCTCTTGGCTTGGAAGGCTCACAATGGAGAGAATCACTCTTGAGGAAAATGGCTCAAAGAGTTGAGGGAGAGATTCTTGTGAGGAAGAGAAAGCTTTAGAATGGAGTTGAATAGCTTCTCTTTGATTTGTCTAAACCTCTAAAATGGCAGCCTTGAATACTAGGAAAGAACCCCTCCAAGTATATATAGGATAGAGGAAAGAGAGGAGAGAAATTCGTGCAATAAATGCACCAACGGCTCTATTCTGAAGCAGACTAGTCGGTCTAAGAAGGATCACTGACCGACTAGTTCATGAACTAGTCGATCGGTGATTCAACATGAACCGACTAACAGCTCGACATCCAAAAGAGTGATTTCCACGCAATATGAACTAGTCGGTCTAAGAAGACTTGCCAACCGACTAGTTTCACAACTAGTCGGTCGGTGAGTGTTCTTTGACCGACTAACAGAAGAAATAGGAAAGGCTGGATACAAGTTGATTTAGTCGGTCTAAGAACAAATACTGACCGACTAGTTTATCAACTAGTTGGTCGACGAATGTTCTTTGACCGACTAACGATAAACAGTAACTATGGCTGTACAGGGAAAGCTCAACTAGTCGGTCTAAGAAGGATTCCTAACCGACTAGATCGTCATCTAGTCGGTCGGTGACTCTTCTTTGACCGACTAATTGATCAACAAATCTGGGCTGAAATGAGCAAGGCATTCTAGTCGGTTCAAGAGGAATTGCTGACCGACTAGATCGTCATCTAGTCGGTTGGTGACTCTACTTGAACCAACTAACATGCACTAGAAGCCGAGGGAAGAAGCGATAGGCTTCGGGAAAGTTTCTAATGGCTTCTATGATAATCCTAGCTCTAAGATATGAGCGAAATGAAGATAATAATGTAAGTCCTACTCAAGACTTAACATTCTAAACAATGAAGCTAGAAGACAATAAATAATACATGACGAACCGTCTTCGAAAGCTTCAATCTTCATTCTTGACTTCAATAAAACTCCTTGGGCTTCAACGAAGCTTTAGGCACACGATCACGCGTATTGAGAAGTCTTGAGACGTCGCTTTTGATGTACGTATTCTTTTGGCGACGATCTCCAAAACTGCGCTCACAAATAGTTAGTATACAATATTTATGTTTGCTCATCATCCAAAACCAAATCCGGGGAATCAATACTCAACAGTTGTCATCACACATCGCATTCCTCACATGCATGCTTCTGTGTGAAGATTGTTATATGTTCTGGATATGATAACTGATGTGTATCACATGCTTGCTTGTTTATTAGACTGTATTAAGTATATTGATCTTAATCTTCATTGAAATTTTTTCAATTCCTTCATTTAAGATTTATTTCTTACTGGCATGCTATACTTCATCATGTTATACATAATTCATGCCATGTATAAGATTAATGATTTAGGATCTTTATGCGTATTTGTTCATTGTATCACCACACATCTCATACTTTTCTTATGGTTTGTATGATTATCTTTATGAGACGTATTGATATGATTTGGGGTGATCAATGTATGTTACTTGTCATTTTTAATTACTTCATGACTGATGTTTAGCTATAATTTTATTCAAGAGATCTTTCATGTCTATAGCTAAATCTTTCATATATGATTTTTTCACAAGTGACATAACATTCATTCATATTAGTTAGTGATCTTCAAGCTATATTTCTCACTATGTCATGTCTCATCTCAAGCTCATATTGTATGCTATTTTTATGAGATGTTAGAGATAACTTGTGTTATACTCAATCACATAAGCTTTATATTGTGTTTGATGATATGTATATTCTGTCATAGATATTCTTCCGTGAATATATCTTGATGCACTATGACTTCTTTGATGCTACATCCGATTATATTGTGCTTACTCAAGTTTTTAGTATTCTATTCGCACAATGGGTATGCATGCTTGCGATGTTCATGATAACTTTATTCGTTTATGTCCTACCTTGTGACTTTGATCGTAGACTATCTTCATGCCTTTGCTCAAAAGACATTTTGTCACAATATGCCTCATGTTGAAGGTTTTGTGATACTAGAGCTAGGATGAGATCATGTCTCTATTTGTTCACTTGGTTTCCTTCTCAAGTGATATCATGATCTTGACATTATTTGCCTGCTGTGCATACTTTGTTAAACTACATTTGGTATCATCTCTACATTTCATATTTACATTTGGTATTATATTTACAATTGTTAGACTATTGATACAGATATTTGATATTCATTTTCATTGTATCACCTTGTCACCCCACATCGCACACTTCACTTATATTTGGTATGCTTACTTTTGGAGATGCTTTGTGGAGTTTAGCTGGAGATACTTTTGGAGATGACTTGGTATGTCTACAATTGGTTTCTCTTGCCATTATACTTAATGTGTGTTATTATATCATAACTTTGTACACATGGTTAAGAATTTCCATAGTAATGTTTATTTACTTCGTCGCTCGACGATTATATTGACTAAATAGATTTACTTGTATGAAAACATAGAATTGTTTTCCATGCACTACATTATGTTTGATATATCTTGCCAAATATACAATTGGTGTCACAGGACAGTCTATCACATTAAGCTTAATGTTATAAATTTTGTGATAATTGAGTTTGTTTGGGTATTTGACACTATTTATCACAAGTGATGTCATGATTTTTGCATTGTCACTTTTCTAACACGGCTCACACTACTCTTTTCAATTAGTATCTATTGTAATCTTTTATCACATATGCTTATTGCTTATCTTTGTGTGATAATTGAGGGTGTTTGAGTTGTTGTTGAATATGTGCTCTTGCAATTGATATCTTTATTTTGATACCCAGTTTTCAATTGGTAACTTTACAGTAGAGAACTTTACAATTGGTAACTTTACAATTGTTATACCTTCACTCTAGTGTTGCATTTGTTGTTTCTATACCCCCATATGTTTTTGTTAATGACAAAGGGGGAGAGAAATAAACAAAGGATGTGCTTAGTAAAATGATGAGTGTTAAATAATTACTTGAATCATATAGACTTTAAGTATGATCGTTCATGTATATGATTCATGGGGAGCATTGGTGATTACCTTGGTTTATATTGATTACATTATACATGTTGGTAATCATGCTCATGTTTATAATGTATATCACCTATATGATTTGTAATGTGTACGCATATTATTTCTGGTCATTCATGCGATATATACACAACCTCATGTGATACACACACTATTAACTGCTAAATGATGCTATTGATTATTGATATTAACTTGATTGGCATCATTGCAGGGGGAGTAAGTATATTTAATGCACAATTATTTGTTTTGTTTATATTTGGTTTGTCATCATCAAAAAGGGGGAGAATGCTGAGTATTGGACTCTCCACCTTGATTTTGATGACGATCAAACACAAATCATAGTGACTAACCCTTGTGATTGCAATTAGCTAAAAAGTCACCAATTAGATTCAAGAAGATCAAAAGTGACTACACGTGTTGATTCAAGTGGAGAACTTAGTAGATCAACAAAGGTGAAGCATTGGCTTGAAGAACTCAAAGGCTACCTCAAACCTCAAGCCAATGGCATCAACAAATGAATGGAGATTCAATCCAAAGGGAAGAAAGGAATGGATGAGTCAAAAACTTCAAAGACTATGACGTTGGAGATATTCAAGTCATTCAACTAAAAGACTCAAGTCCATGAAGAATTATGGAGATCGTCGCCAAAGTAATTTGTTCATCTCAAGCGACGTCCCAAGACTTCCTCAGAACACGTGATCGTTGTGCCTAGAGCTTCGTTGAAGCTCAAGGAGTATTCATGAAGTCAAGGGATTCAGATTCTCCATGTTGAAGCTTTGAAGACGGTTTGTCGTGTTTACTTTTATGTCTTCTAGCTTCGGTTTAGTAGAATGTTAAGCCTTGAGTAGTACTTGCCTAGAAATCTTCTTAACTTTCATATCGTATCTCTAGGATTGCCTTAGAAGCCATTAGAAACTTTCCCGTAGCTTATCGCTTCATTTCTCGGCTTCGTATGCATCTTAGTTGGTTCAAGTAGAAGAACCAACCGACTAGATGACGATCTAATCGGTTGGAAATTCTTCTTGAACCGACTAGATATCCTTGCTTGTTTCAGCCCATTCACTGTTGGTCAATTAGTCGGTCCAAGAAGGTTCACCGACCGACTAGATGACGATCTAATCGGTTGGAAATCCTTCTCAGACCGACTAGTTATCCTAATCAATTCAAGACCATCCGTTGACCAATTAGTCGGTCCAAGAAGGTTCACCGACCGACTAAATGACGATCTAGTCGGTTGGTGTCTCTTCTCAGACCGACTAGTTTTCCTTGTGAAATTCGACCTTTGTACTGTTGACCAGTTAGTTGGTTCAAGAAGGATGGTTAATCGATTAAAAGCCAATCTAGTCGGTCCAAGAAGGTTCACTGACCGACTAGTTGTCAATCTAGTCGGTTGATGATCCTTCTTAGACCGACTAGTTCTTACCCATGATTTCACCATCTTCTCTGTCAACCATCTAGTCGGTCCAAGAAGGTTCACCGACCGACTAGTTGCAAAACTAATCGGTCAGTGATCCTTCTTAGACCGATTAAGCAGCTTCAGAATAGAGCCGTTGGGGCATTTAATGCCACGATTTTTGTGACCGTTTTCCCTCTTCCCTATATAAGTTTGAGTGCTTCAACCCAGTAATTAAAGGCTGATTTTAGAGACATTTTCACATCCAAGAGAAGAGCCATTCAACTCCATTTCTAAGCTCTCTCATCTCACAAGAATCTCTCCCTTACTCTTTGAGCCCTAATTCCTCAAGCGAGATTCACATTCTTTGTGAGCTACTCAAGCTAAGAGCTTGAATCAAAGTCACTAACTTCATCCTAGCCATCTATTGCTGTCCATCTTGGTGGAGCTAGGGTTTGGTGCTAACTTCTTCCTCAAAATCCATTCTTGCCCTATATTGGTAAGTATTTCTCAAGGCATAGGATTTTATGATAAGAGCTTTACATTTCATTCTCTATACTTCTTAATTGTTGTATACTCTCGGTTGTTGAGATGATTGGCTTGATCCCAAGTTGTGGGAGTCAAGATTTCAGTTTTGCTCTCGGTTTGTGAGAGTGTGCCTAGTCCCTAGTTGTGGGATTAAGGTTTTGCGTGTTCCCGGGTTGTGGGATACACGGACATCGATTGTAGGTCGATTGCACTTGTGGGGTTTCCGCAAGTGGGATAAAGGGAAGCTCTAGTGGTTTTACTAGAGTATCCGGAGGGGATCCGGGTATTGCTGGATTAGGGCACCGGGAACAAGTCGGGGAGACTTGGGTGGCACCGAACCAGGGTACATTGCATGTTTGCTTTGCATTATTCCTTGTGTTGTTGTTCACTTCTTTCATTCCGCATTTGTTGGTTAATTAGGGTTTTATTTGGCGTAAATTCATTATAATTCTATAAAACACTATTCACCCCCTCTAGTGTTTATTCCTCATAGCACAGGGTCACTACAATAGCATGTCAACAGATAGCGAGCATCGTGAATAACTACTAAGACTACGAGAGATATCATCATGCGGACCATCCTTAGCATAAAAAGAGAAAAAACGGAGAAAATAGAAAAAAGAAGAGAAAGGGATGTATGCATGGAAAAAACCAGAAAATATGATGCAGAATGAGGAAAAATAAAAGGACGTGGAAAAGTGGTGAAAAAGTAAAATAAAAACTGAAATAAGGGAAGAAAATATAAATGAAATGAAATGAAAAATAAAGCGATAGCGCTCATCCCCCAAGCTAAACCTAGCAGTGTCCTCACTGCTAAGAAAACGCTAGTAGGCGGGAGATGATGCTAAAGGGGTGGGGTGGGCAGGTGGAAAAAAAATAAAAACTGTGCAAAAAAAGAAAATAAAAAATAGGACGTGATGCAATGCTGATTGAAAATGTGATGCATGGGTGGGGTCCTCCCCCAAGCTGGCTAAGTGCAGGGCCCCGAGCAGACAGATGGGCATAAAAATAAGTGAGGGCGGCAAAAAATGGTATGGACTACATCAAGCAGAGGCACCATCCTCTGGGGGTGGCGATGGGTCCCTCTGTTGTGGACCCGGCAGTGTGGGAGGATCAGGCTGGAGCTCGTGAGGTGGGTCTTAGGTGAGATCAGTGGTGGAAGTGGAAGGCTCAGCTGAATGAAGCACTAGGGCAGACTGGGGATCTACTGTGACATCTAACTCAGAAGTGGGAGAAGCAGGCTCTGCAGAAGCCTGAGAAAGTGGAGCACTGAGTGGTGCAGTGGAAGTCGCAGTTGCTGGCCTGGGTGGTGGTGCATGTGCAAGGATCACTGGAGGTGGTCCCCGTGTCCTGAGGAGTTTAATGATGGATGCCCAGTCTGCCTCGACTCTCGAGTGGTGTGTCGCCGTCGAGCATACAAAGTCGTCGAAATCTCTCCGTAGGAGAGAAGTCGACTCCTCTAATGCTGTAAGGCGACCGTCTGTAGTACCGGAGTCGGGTGGAGTGCGGGGGATGTGACGGTGAGTAACCACTCTCGTGAATCAGTCCCATGTAGCCGAGGCACGGTGCCTAGCGTGGAAGGTAGGAGAGGGTGAGCTCGAAGGTAGCTCAGCGGTGGCAGAAGAAAGATCCGTCGTCGACACAGAAGAGTGGACAGAAGTCGACATGCTTTTAGTCAAAATGGCCGCTGATAGTGAATAGGTGGTGGCAGAGAGGAGAGTGTGGTGACCTAAAGAGATAGGAAGCGAAGCTATGAGGTCTCTGAGGGGTGGAAGAGTGGGGGCAGGATCGTGCTCTGGGAAGTCAAGATCTGCGAGGTCAGGAGCAGACTGGAAATCAGTGCCCTCCGGTACGGAAACAGTGGAGAGAGAAATCTGAGTCTCGGGGCAAGAGGTGGAGACAGTCCCCGAAGACTCGAAAGCAGTGGAAGCAGTGGATACAGAGATGGAAGTCGAAACGGCTCCCGAAGGTGGTGGGTGTGAGGGTGGTATTGGAAGGCCGGCTACTATGGCAGCGATATCATGCAACTCGTAAACAGCGGAGCGTGGGACCGCGTCATCGATTACTGCCTCGACGGGTGCTCCTGGCGGCTCGAGTACGTGGCGGGCTGGAAGGGGGTCTACCCTAGGGATCATCCAGTCAAGCTGGACAACGGAATGTGTGTGAGGTGAGGGGTGGGGAGCACCATGTGAGGAGTGTGGTGGGTGCCTACGAGATATAGCCAATGACGATCCCCATAAGGTCGGATAATATGCATATGCTCGAGCACGCCAAGTGTCAAACGTGTCGGGCCAACGGGGGTGTGTAGGTCATCTGGGATGTGAATATCAAGCATCTTGGCAAAAATGGTAAAGAAGCCACCGCAGCAGATGTCAGTGGCAAAGTAGGTGGTGGCAGTCTGGAATAGGCGATGACACAACCAGTGGGCTGTGTCAGAGAGCATGAGTAAGGAGCTGTCAGGGTGGAATCTCAGAGGTCGGGTCATACCCATAAGATCGGTAAGCTCTGGTAGGGACACGGTCCCGACCTCAGGCCTGCAGAAGAGAGTGGTGGCTAAGTGTCGCTGAGTGTAACAAAGTCATGGGTGCACGATGCACGATGCCTTCGCCCGACTAGGGAGATACTGATCAAGGCCTGAAATACGCTCCCAAAAGGCTCGAGCATCAAATGTGTCCACATCATAGTGTGGAGAAAAGGCTGCTCTGGGCTCGAGGATGGCAGGGAAGTGAAAGAAATCACGGATCGTAGCATGTGTAATAGTGCAGTCTGATCCATGAGCCGAAAAGTGATGCCATCACCCGCCGGGGTGCGAGCGAGGGAGCTGAGAGCATCGAGTGCAATGTGGGTGTAGGTGGGGGCGTGGACACCGAGGAATCGGTCAAAACCAATCGCTTGGTAGAGGTAATGGACCCCCTGAAGGAGTCCAAGGGAGCGTATGGTAGGCACATCTATGAACAAAGTAGGTACGAGACGACGCTGAGAGAGCCTAACAAAGCGCTCTCGGCGTGCGTCGTCTCAGAACATGATGCCATAGGTCCGTAGATGTGCAGGCAGGGCATCCCTGGTGGGGGCGGGGTGTGGGGGAGATGATGTAGAGGCGGTGGTGGTTGTGGAGGGAATAGGGGCAGAGGTGGCAGGGGTAGTGGTGGACGTGATGGGTGTGGAAGTGGTAGAGATAAGAGCTGTGGTGGAGGGGGTGGCAGTGGTGGTGGTGCTGGCGGTGGCAGCAGCGGTGGTGGTGAGTCGTGCACGACGCTGGGGTCTAGAGGAAGAGGCACCGGGAGTGGGCCTCTTCCCACGAATGGGCGGTGTGGCTGCTCCTCTCGTGCGAACCATCGTATCGATGGTAATGAGAAGCTACGGTATAAAAATATATAAAGGAAAGAGTATACCAAATGTCCAGGCGATGCGAGTGCCAAAGTATCCCCCAAGCTAGTCCAGGAAGCAGTTGCTGACGTAGGTAAGGAATACCTGTAATAGAAACAATAAAAACGTCAGAATAAGGCATTTAAAATGGGGGACATACTAAATTTGGGGTGCTCGACCGAGCAGTGATACTGCTCGGTCCGAGCTGTGATACTCGGTTGGAAGTGCTGACCGAGCACTACGCTGCTCGGTCAGTGGACTGAGCTGCTGCTGCCATGCCCTAGGGCACGGGCGATCAGCAGTTGGGGGGGATTTGGGCAGGCGATGAGAGAGGCGGGGTGGCTGAAGGGGAAAGGGGCGTAGGGAGGTGGGGGGTTTCGGGGTGGGCGGATGGGCAGCGCCATCGGCGTCGCTGTTGATTCGAAAGGGGGATGGGGGGAGAAAGAGAGGGAGGGGGAAGATAGAGAGGAAGAAAGAAAAGGAGGCGGGGTGGCTGACCGGAGTTGGGCGGCACGACCGGCGGCGCGACGGCGGCGCAGGCGGAGGACGACGGTAAAGAGTAGGGGGGTCCGAGTAAAGAGTGAGGGAGAGCTCGGGGGGGAGGAAATTTTAGGGTAAAAATTTTTAGCTTAAGGTAATTTTGAAAATGGGTTGGGTTTAAAAACCCAACTCGTCTGGGGTGACACCCACGAGATAAAATAAAACGACTCGGTCCGAGCATTGAAGCTGCTCGACCGAGTTAATCAGCTGAGAAATTTTAATAAATTGAGTTGTAAGATACTCCCACGTATGCTCGATCGAGCAGTATGCTGCTCGGTCAGATCACCTTCTGCTCGGGCCGAGCCAATACCACTCGGGCAGTGTAGGCAGAGTGATGAATTCTCCATTTTTCCAAAAGCCTGTGCAATCCGATCGAGCAGCTGACTGCTCGGTCCGAGCAGATGTCTGCTCGGACCGAGCAGAAGGCTGCTCGGGCAGTGTAGAGGAAGCGTTAATTTCCCTCTTTTTCATCTCTGCGGTAGCTGCTCGGTCGAGTCTCCTGTGTCTCATTTTTCCTTTATTTTCTCTTCAAATCTCCAAATGTGCTGCTCTCCTCCAGCTTCCTTCAGTTTATAATGTCGATACGCATGCCCCAACATGTCCAACCTGTACAAAAGATGAATTCATCAAATTTTTGTGATTTTATAATTTTATCTCTAAAGTATGAAATAAAAATAAGAAATTTAAAAAGAAAATCCGAAATCTAAGAAATTGGGTTGCCTCCCTATAAGCGCTCGTTTTTAGTCGTGAGCTCAACTCCCTTTGATTTATCAATTATCATTTGGTGCGCGTGGATGACGTGCTCATTCTTTCCGACGGTGCAATCCGACGGTACTTGATATCCGCCCACTTCAAGACTCTCCCCCCCGAGTATCCTATGGTCTCCGGTTCATCATGACTCGGAGAATGATTGAGAAGTTCTTCATACAACACTTGGATGTATGCGGCGACCGCTTTATGGTAGGTTGGGTCGCCTTCATCGTCGATACCTGTTTTCACGGGGTCCTTCATAACCCCCTCAGAAGTGAAATCTTCGATAGCTTCATCTTCCAGAAGCTCCAAATAGCTGGTCCCTTCCACATGAGCACACTCTCTCATCGGCTTCTGCAGGCGGAACTCAGCTTCGATATTCCTCACGTTGAGAGAGAGGGTCCCTTCTCGGACATCGATCAGAACACCGGCTGTAGCCATGAAGGGGCGGCCGAGTATAAGCTGGGAGCTCCCTCCCTCGGGCATATCCATGGTAACAAAGTCGACGGGAACACATAACCTTGGGGGTATCTAAAGAATGACATCCCTTGCTATACCCACCGGGTAGGTGATAGAATGATCTGTAAGCTGGATGGACATACTTGTCGGCTCTAGCTCACTTCCAGTCTGTAACCTCTTGAAAATAGAGAGGGGCATCAAACTGATGCTAGCCCCTAAGTCAATCAAAGCTCTGCTGATAGGCATCCCTCCAATAGAGCACGACACAGTGAAGCTCCCCGGATCCGGCAGCTTCAGGGAGAGATGATTTTTAATACGGAGGTGGAGTCCTCCATGAGCTTAATTTCTTCAGGCGTTCTTTTCCCCATGATTAGATCCTTCAAAATTTTGGCATAAATTGGGATCTCCGTGATAGTGTCCATGAACGGGATGTTCAGCTGGATTCTCTTCAATAACTCCATTAACTTGGAGTATTTCCTCTCCATCTTGGCCAAGGCTAGCCTCTGTGGATATGGAGGGGGAGGTCGGGTAGCTTTACTCTTATCTGCATCAATGGGAGGCGATGTTGTAGTAGGCATAATGGATGGGGTATCCGCCTTCTTCCCAATAATTACAGGCTCTTCAGCGGCCTCTTCTCTATCGCTGTCATCAGTGGCTTCTTCGGCAATAACTTTTTCCTTGCTCAGCACCGGGCCCATGACGAGGTCAGTCACCCGTCCTCCACGTGTGGTAACAGAAACCACAGCATTGGCTTGGGCCCTCGGGTTTGTCTCTGGCTGTGAGGGCAATCTCCCCTGATTCTTCAAGAGCTGGAACATTTGACCCCTCAGTTCATCAAGTGAAGAATTTATGCTCTTGAACTGGGTCGAGGTGTCATGATTGAAGTAGGCCTGACCACTCATAAAGGTCTCCAAAGTGGCTTCCAGGTTAGATCGCAGCGGGTTTGGAGCATAGCCCTGCTGAGGCGGCTGGTTGAATTGATATCCGGGCGATCGGTAAGGCCCGGCTGGCCTAAATCTGTCCTGCTGCTGATTCTGCTGATGCCGATGCTACTGCTGAAGAGGAGGTGGCGGTCTCTGAAATTGTGGAGGTTACAGCCCTCCACTTGGGTTTCCATAAGAAAACACAGGGTGATTCCTAGCAGCAAGATGCTGCCATTGATTCTGTCCCTCTCCTTGGACGTACTGAACAGATTCAGATAACTCGACATCATCATAATGTGCCTCGCTAGAAATATAGCTCTGATCCGCATACTCCTCTGCGGGATGATAACCCGATGTGTTAGGTGATGCTGGGATGGAATCCAGGCGCTGTTCAATCCTGGCCACTTGTTTACATAGGGTCTCAATGTGAGAGTGCAAGTGGCTAGCAGCCTTGACCTCAGGGATCCGGGTCACAATGGTTCTTTCTTCACTCCATTGTTGATTGTTGGCCACCATATGCTCCAACAAGTCTATAGCCTCTTCAGGAGACTTATCAAGTAAGGCGCCTTGCGCCGCAGCATCTATGATCATCTTGGTGCTGGACTGGAGCCTGTTATAAAAGGTATGCACCAAATCCCAGGGCTGGATCCCGTGGTGAGGACACTGATGTTGGAGGTCCTTGAACCTCTCCCATGCCTCATAGAGTGATTCCTGTGGGAGCTGCTTGAAGTTTGAGATCGCTCCACGGATCTGCACTGTCTTCGAGGGTGGATAGAACTTATCCATGAAGGCAAGTGCCAGCTTCTCCCAGGTGGTGAAATGATTGGGATGATGGGCCCGGAGCCAATACGACACTTTATCCCTCAGAGTGAACGGGAAAAGCCGCAGCTTCACAGCATCATCGCTCACGTCCTTGGCCTTGAACGTGTCACACTTCACCAGGAAGGTGTCGATGTGGTGGTTGGGGTTTTCATGCAGATGCCCGTGAAAGGGATCCTGTTGCATTAAATTGATTAGCCCCATTTTTAACTCGAAGCTCGCCGCCGCCAGTTACGGTCTAACAATAGAGGAGTTGTTTCCAAACGTCGGCTTCATGTGGTCCCTGATTGACCCGGTGCGAGGAGGAGGAGGATTGTTTTTCGCCATTTGAGTGGAGTGAGATGAACTTCTACTTGAGGCCCTCAAGGCCCTCGATGTCTTCTCGATCTTGGGATCGAATAATAATTCTCTAGTAGATCCCCCGAAACAAGTGTTCATGCACCAACAAAACTCAAACAAATACCGTCAGTAGCACCGAAATAAATAAAAGAATAAAAATGGGTGAAAAGGTGAGAAATTATTAGAGTGCTAGAAAACTTCAGAAAATAAAAATAAACTGAGATAAACACTATTGCCGTTCCCGGCAACGGTGCCAAAAATTTGACACACCCGAAAACATACACCTAGATTCCACCTGGCAGTGTCACGATCGCCAGGCGTGGTATGGCTCCTAGGTTTCAATTTTGGGCTCAATCCGCAAGTGGACGGTGTCAAGTTGTAGTATAAATGATTTCGAATCCCACATGGACGGTGATAGTGTATATGGGTTCTCAGTTTACTTCTAAATCTCGAAGTGAGATAGCTACCGGGTTGAAGGAGTTGATTTGGGTGTTGTTGTTGTTTTACTAATAAAAAGGACTAGGGCGTTAGGGATCACCGCCAAGATCGTTGGGGGTCGACGTTGGAATAGAATCCGTACGTTGCATTAGGGTTAGGGGATTAATCTCCCAGTTCGTACCACTCTCGTGGGTTAGAATTGTGAGGTATCTCGGTAGCTCTCATTGACGCAATGGCGATAGTCATCAACGTAGCGGTATAGTTCGTCGATGGATCCCCTCAAGGCCCGAGCCGGTCATGGTCACGAGCCTTGGTTGGATCCATTGATTTCCCTATTCGAATCCCAAAGATACCCCTTAAGCACATCAATTCCACAGACCGTGGGCATGATCTGCGTATGGGTTATCTAGGGATTCGGTAGGATCGACCGAAATACTCCCCTAAATCCCTAATTCAATGTAGAGATCCAGATCTACGTATTCCCCCTAGGATCTTAGGGCTAACCCATCAACCCTAGAAAGATCTACTCACACATGGCAATATTCACGAATAAAAACATCATTTTAATGGGAGAGAACATCATAGCAATTGATAGAATAAAGATCGAAAACTTATAGCGAAAGATGCAGAAAATAGACGAGAACTAGATCCAACAAAATTCCAGATTCCAATACGTAATCACAATGTAAAACCAAAATAATAATCCAAAAGTTTCGATCTAATATCTTCAACAAAAATTAGTCTAAAAAGCTGACAAGAAATCCTAAGCTCCGCTCTCCAAAGTATTCCAAAAACTCCCCAAATGAATCGCTCTCCCAATTGTCCTTCCGCTCCGCAGCCTTCACTGCCCAGATCGCGCAACAACCGCATCAAAAATTGTTTCCAAGAGTGGCCCTGGCACTGTCGACCGAGTAGGCTGCTCGGTCGAGCAGTGCGTTGCTCGTTCAGTTGCTCGGACCGAGCACATGTGCTACTCGGTCGGATTGCACAGGGAATCGACAATCTTCAAAATCCTCACTCTGCCTGCACGGGCCGAGTCAGCTCAGCTTGGTCTGAGCAGAAGCTGACTCGGTCGCTGAATAACTGCTCGGGCCATGCACCGGGTTGCCTCAGCTTTGGGAGGAAAGGTTGCTCGACCGAGCAGATGAACTGCTCGGTCCGAGCCATCTACGAATCTGCTTCTTTTTCTCCTTTACATCTGCTCGGTCCGAGCATCTGTACTGCTCGACCTAGCAGTCTGGAAAATCATCTCCTCCTGCTGCTGAAGGCTCCTCTCTCTCTCTCTCTCTCTCTCTCTCTCTCTCTCTCTCTCTCTCTCTCTCTCTCCTCCTCCTCCTCCTCCAATGGCTCCAAAAGTATGGCGAACTCCTACATGGCTTCACCAATGAGCTCACGGGCGTGTCGGATGTGTCCATACCCAAGTGGGGTCCCAAATCGCTCCAAAATTCCTGAAAACTCATAAAACACTACGAAACTAGAATATAACGTCAGAAACGTGATATCGTAGTAAGATATGGGATTTGGATGCGAAAATGGCATGTGATCGCTCCGGAATGTAACCCAAAAGTGCGACCGTGTAGTTTTACCACAAGCGCACGGTGTAGCGGCGAGCGGGTTATCGAACACAGGGAGGACGAATGAAAGTGCTTGCTCCGAACAACCTGGCTATTAAGAAAAGAAAAGAGAGAATTTTGCCTTTGGCGATCCTGTCACAATCGTCAGACAAAGTACGAAGATACCGAATCAAATAAAGACGCCTAGGGAATGGGGAATCCCCGCCACTCACCGTATTTCTTCAATGTGGTTCATTGGTATCAAAATTGCTAGAATAAAATTACGGATGAACTAGTTGCAACTGAATGTAAAACCTAGCTCACGCTTTTGCGCTGTTGCCGGTCTATAGCTATCCTAGGTTCGGGTCCAATCTCTTGCAAACCCTAGCCTAGGCAAGCTAGCATTAGGATCAACATCATCGTTCAATCGCGCCCCGAGCCCACTCTCGTGCAAACTCGGGCCACGACCTAGGTTGGGATAGTTCCTACCCGTCCAATCTCTTGCAAACAGGTATCGGCACGGAATTGCAACCGAGAACCCTAGTATCGGTCCAATCTCTTGCAAACCGATACTACGGAAATTCGATTCCAACCCAATTCGGATTTCTAGGGTTTCCTATCGAATTGGGATCCAATCTCTTGCAAATCCCAATTGATATGAATACCTAGCTATCCGTAGTAAATCGATCCCAAACTAACCCTAATAGGCAATTCTAGCAAAATTCCTACCAATTCATCACAAATCTGAAATTGGGCTTATAGGGTTCATCCCCACGCCCCAAGAGGTGAAGACTACTCACAATTTATAGCACAAATACAAGAATAATCAATGAAATTAACAAGAGAATTCATCACAATATTGAGATAAGCAATAAAAATAGTATTTTTAGAGGGGAGAGACACAAACCAATGGAGTTCTTCCAATAAGCCAACAAAAATCCACTTTTGTCTCCTCTCCAATCACAAGAATAAAAGCTAAAAAAGTTAATCTAAAAAGCTGCAAAAATTAAAGAGAAAAAGCTCTCCAACCTAGGGTAAAAACAGGGGTTAAATACCCCCCAAAATCGTCCAAAAAACTGTGACCAAAATGCCCCTGCGCAGCCTGAAATCCGCAATTTTCGCTACAGGCAGCGCGTCGCACTCGGCCGAGTGACAAAAGTCGCTCGGCCGAGTGACAAACCCTGTAAATTTCCAGTAAGTCTGGGTCTTCGGGGGTCTTCACTTCAGGAGTCGCTTGGCCGAGTGAGTTGTCGTCACTCAGCCGATGGCTTCTTAGTACTCGGGCGGTCGGCATTTGCCACTCGGCCGAGTGGGTCTTCTGAAGCTCAGGCAGACGAAAAACAGTAAGTTGGCGATTTTTGATGGGCTTCGTCTGAGTGCCACTCGGGCGGACGGGGTCTCGTCACTCGGCCGATGTGGCTTCCGATGCTCGGCCGAGTGCACATATAAACCGTGTCCGATCTGGTCGGCCGAGCGGTGTCTCGCTGGTCGGCCGAGTGACTCCTTCACTCGACCGAGTGAGACACCAAAAATGCCCAAACAGCTTGTTTTGGCCTCCTCGTCGCTCCTGCGACGTTCTTTCTTCTTCCGCTCCTCTCCAATGGCGAAATACCCCTCGGGGAAGTCGTCGGTGACACTCTGGAGTAGGCGTATCTCGAGATCACTCCAAATCGCTCCAAATCACCTGAAATACGACAAAAACAACAAATCGTGAAAAGCATCGCAATTTCGTCGATATATCGTGAAAAACATGATTTGGGCGATCTAAATGGCATGCAAACATGCGGGAAAAAAGTGTAAAATATGGAGTGATCAAAATCCCCCAAGCTTACCACTTACTCGTCCTCGAGGAAGATAAGTAAAAGGCGAACCCGGTGGATTTCGAAAACGAAAACGGCGGAAAAATGGAAAACTAAAAAAAACGAAGAAGAAAGAAGAAAAAAGGAGGGAAGCTGCTAGATCGTTTTCTCAGGACGCGGGTTTTGCTTAATCATATAGCATGCACCGAATGTCAAACACATGTCAAAGAATTTTATTTCGATATCATAGTATAAAGGTGCAAATAGAAATAGATAACCCACGAACAATGATATAATCATGAAAAACGGAATAATTTTAGAATTAACATCGTCTGAATCATTTAAAGCGGTATACAAATCGCAGATCACACACTTTTCAATTGAACGCTTTCTATGAGGAGTATAAGAATATCACACCGTAGAATAGAAAGAATAGATAAGCATGGATTTCATGAAGTGAGTGCTAGGCATAGATTTCTGGACTTCGTAAAGCTAAAAAAAATCTCACCGAGTATAGAATATTACTTAGCCTAGGTTGTCGCGCAACGTCAAGTAGTCACTCTCTCACACATCAATGGATTCCCTCCCCCAAGCTTATCTATAAGCATGGTGGCATAAAAATATTTACATCCCCATTTCGATAAAGCTCCAAAAGCAACAAAAATAAAAAACAAAAAGAGGGAAGAAAGAGAGATCATGAGATGGGATCGTTTATTGAGATTTTTCTCTTTTCTCTCTCTTTTTCTTTTTCTTTCTCTCTCTCTCTTTTTTTTCATTTTTTTTTCAAATAGCATATACACACAATGATCCCAAATCAAAGAGAAATAAGGATATACAAGAATTTTTCTTTTTCTTTCTTTGGTTTTGGGAAATTTGGAGCTAGGAATTAATAGCGGGGGAAATGCCATATAATAGAATCGCTAAGGGGAGATTCACCAATGATTTTAAAATAGAGAAATGATGTTCAAGATTTGTGGAGAAAGAAATAAATATATCTCTCGGTTCACTCTATATGACGTGCACGACAACTTCAGCAGGGTAATCTAATCTACTCAGTTTCGATCACAAAAAAGCTAACTAATCCAGATTTATCGTAGCTAACATCATTCAATCATCCTGAAGTGAAATGTACAAATCATGCATATAGAAGTGATATAGGAAAAGAAAATGGTACTCCAAATATAAGCATTCAATGCGTGAATCTTGGTGTGTTTTCTGCGATAGCATACATATGAATATTCAGACTCAGCTAATAATAAAATCTCATCCATTTTCATGTGGAAAAAATGTGGGTTACTATCTCCAAATGCAAGGCAAATCACAGCATATGATACCAGAAATAAAATCTAAGACATGACAAATATAGCATGCATATAGAGAAGGCTAACTCCACGTCATCATCATCACAGAAAAGTCATCTCTAGCATGAGATGAAAAAGAAATAAAGATAAAGGGAAAATGAAACTCATTGCAATGCAACACACAAAGAAAATAAGAAAAACATGATGCATGGTAAAAAGAAGAAAAAAGGTGATGAAGATGAGTGCAAATGCGGAAAATGGCGCGAAAAACTAAAATAAAGGTGGTAAATCGAAAGGAACGTGAGGACTCACTCCCCCAAGCTAAATGGCACAGTGTCCTCAATGTGCGAAGTGTGGCACAACGAGAGACAAGTAATGTGAGGGGTAAGTGAGGATGCATGCATGGGGAAAAAGAAAATAAAATAACAAAAGAAAAATAAGAAATAAAAATATGATGCGAACATGATGCATGCAGATATAGGAGTGATACAGATAGAAAGGTGTGACACCAAAAACTCTCCCGCTCTTCCAAAAATGATATATAAATATATGATCAAAATGTGAATCCAAAAACAGTGAGGAGAGGGTGGGGTGGGAAAAAATCAACAGGACCCAGCAGAGACGGGCAGCACAACGGCAAAAGGAATCGATGGCATCAAGGGTGCCTAAGAAGGTGGTGCTGCACCGTCCCCGTCCTGAGGCGGAGGAGGAGGTGGTGGTGGAACAGACTGCTGAGAGGGTGTGGGCGTGGAAGTGGCAGCAGGCTGGGTGTGTGCAGGAGTGGGGGTGGGGACCTGCTGGGTGGCTGTGGGTGTGGGTACGCGGGGGAGCCGATCTAGGACCTGGGTAAGGCAGTAGTGAATGTGCGGAAGCAGGTCGAAGCGGCCAGCCATCGCGGAGATGGTGGAGGACAGGGTCCTAAGGTCGCCTCTGAGGCCACTCACCGCCCCCTCGAGAGCACGAATGCTCTGAAGTACAGTGTCGGGGGGAGGTGGTGCAGAGGGACGCACCGGTCTGTGCTGTGCAGGTCGGGGCTGGCGTACTCTGGTGACGTAGGTGATGGGCTCAACAGGGAAGGGAACGAAAGGTGCTGCACTCGCAAATGTGGGTCTGGCCTCAGTGTGAGGCCGGGCAGGACGGTAAGAAGTGGAGGCAGCAACAACGAAAGAGGAGTGCAAAAGTGGTGACGAGGCGGCCAGAGAGGTCGGTGACACAGAAGTGTGGACAGACGCCACGACACTCTCAGAGAATACAACGGCGGTGGAGACAGAGGTGGAGACCACGGTCTCCACGGCGGTGGCAAAAGAGGGCTCTCCGCACTCAACTATAGTCGGCTGGCGCTCGGGTGGGGCAGAGGAAACGGGCTCGGCAGACAGAGGGCCAGTGGTGGCGGTGGCAGGCGTGGGAGCAGTGGAGGTGGGCTCAGCTAGGGTACTCCCGACACCGACAGAAGTGTGGACAGAGGTGTCGGGAGCAGCAGAAATATCAGGGATAGGCTGAGGGGCCACGGGGTCAACAGGGGCAGCAGGCTCAGCAGGTGCGGCAGGGTCTGCGGGGGCAGCGTGGGCAGCGTGGGCCTGCTCGGCCTCCTCGGCCTCGAGCACGTAAGCAGCAGGGATCAGAAGATCCATCGCCGGGAGCCAGTCCACATGGGTCGGTGCAATCTGAGTCCGAGCTGGGCTCGGAAGAATCATGTAATCGGCACCGAAGGGGCCGTGCAGCCAGACCCAGTGTCGCTCAGCGTGCGGACGAAGCATCTTCATCCGGGCCATAACATCTATGGACAGTGAAGTGGGGCCCGGTGCTCGTCGCAGGTCGTCCGGAAAGTCCTCGCCGGTCATAAGGGCGAGCAAGGTGATCAGGCCGCCGCAGCATATCGGTGAGCGAGCGCCCACCGATACGATGATGCGGTCCAAAAACCAAGCCGTGACATCAATCACGACGACGGGGACCAACTCATCGCCCTCCCTAGATAGAGCTCTGGGCCGTGTCATCGCGTAGAGCATATAGAGCTCCGACGTGGACATCGTGCCCGGCTCATATCTGGCCAAAAAGGTAGTCGCCATGAGGCGCTGAGCTATGCGAAGGCAAGGGTGGACGATGTCCGAGGCCTTGGCCATACTAGGGTCAAAGGCAGCGTGAAGACCCGTAATCCGGGCCCAGAAGGCGCCGGCGTCGAAGGAAGGTGGGGGGATATGTGTGGGGGCGTAACCACGGTCGGCCCCGGGGACGTCGGGCCACGAGAAGAAAGCTCTCATCATACCGAGAGTGACCTGTCACTCTCGGTCCATGAACCGAAACGAGCATCCCTCGTCGGTCCGGGCGATCGAACTAAGAACCTCAAGTGTCGGATGGATAAACGTGTCCACCGACACCTGGAAGAAATCTCACCAGCCCACGTTGTCATACAACATGAGCATCCCCTCGAGTACCCCCAGGCGTCCTAGGTCTGCAAGGTGTGCGAACCTGGAGGGTACGATCGAGCACTGGGAGATACGCTCGAAAGCGACGCGGTGTGCGTCGTCTCGGAACGTAATCCCGAGCGGCCCGACAAGTGGAGCTGGAGGCGGTGGTACGGGCTGTGGCATGGCAGGGAGTGGCTGTGCGGGCTCTGCAGGCTGTGCGGGGTGTGCGGGGCCTGCAGGCTGTGCTGGGTGTGTGGGGTGTGGTGGAGAAGGCGGAGGAGAGTCCTCCACCTCGTGGGAGGGGCCGGCATCATCCGACCGCTTCCGCTTGGCGGAAGCTCTCCTTGACCGCGGCCGTGTCCGGGGCGGCATATGGGCCCCGAGCGCTCACCAAAACCAATAAAAATACGGCGTGCGTAAAATAAAGGAAAGAATATACCACGACACGTCGCGAGTGCAAAGCTATGGAAGCGTGCGAAGACGACGCCTCCACGTAGCCCAAATCAGTCCCTGGAAGCTCCCCTGGGCTCCCCTAAGCTCCCAAATATAACCTGCGCATGAAATGGAGATATCAGCGAGTAATATTCAGTACGTATGGGGCATTAGGGGTATAATAGATAGAAATTGAAATTAATTTGGGTTTGGGGTTCGTTAGATACATGGATCCTCGAAAAATACACAAAAGAGGAGAAAACAGGCTAAAAATGGGGTTACCGGAGTCGGCCGGAGCAGTGGCCGCCGGCGACGACTCGGGCGAGGTGCGGCGGCGGCTCGGCCGGCGGTGGGTGGCCGATCGGCGGCGCGGGGTCGGCGATCGGGCGAGCGAGGGGGATTCGGGCGCTGGGAATGCGAAGGGTCGGGGCGGTTGCGATTTGTTTCGTTTCGAAAAACGAGCCCGACCCTCGCCCCTATTTATAGTAAAAGTTACGACTCGGCCGAGTGACTGGGTCGCTCGGCCGAGTGAGCTTTAAGTAAAAATTCCTCCCTGCTACGCTTCTACCGAGTGGCCTTGCCACCCTCGGCCGAGTGGAGTAAGTCCATTCGGCCGAGTGGCTCAAGCTACTCGGCATGACTCGCCCTAGGAGCGTATCAGTTTTACTCGGCCGAGTGAATATATATACTCGGCCGAGTAGCAGTTATACTGAAATCAGGAAAATAAACAGAGAGTTAGGTACAGCAGACTTCCCTCGTTCGTGAGCGGCTCGGCCGGACGAACTTGTGTGCTCGGCCGAGTGACTAGTATGCTCGGCCGAGTGAGCCTTGTTTTCTGTTGTTTGTCTTCGTTTAGGCTCTAAACTCTGTTTTTCTTCCTCCAGTCGATTTCATCTTCCTGCTAAGCATCGAGCGCCTTCCTGGAGCGTTCCTCGTCGCCTTGTGCATCCTCCTCATGATGGATTTCCCTATCTCCTCTCCTGTCAGGAAAAATAGGACCCGTTATCACAAAATTTTTGGGCGAACGACTCAAAACACTAAAAATTTCTAAAACAAAAATAAAGGAAAAGTAAAAATAAAGCTATAACCGTCGGGTTGCCTCCCAACAAGCGCTCGTTTAAGGTCATGAGCTCGACCCCCTATGATTTTCAATTAACGCGGGATGTTTGGTGCATAGGAGATGCACCCGTCAAACTTTCCGGGGAGAACGCTTGGATTCGGAAGTTGCGGCGGCGTGTTCTCCCTCGGTGGTCTCTCGTCTCGAATAGTGTTGGGGGTGGCTCCCCCAAGCTAGCGTTTGCTCTGGTCCTCGGCTTCACCGGTGACGCCGATTTCTGTGCCGGCGGAGCTTTCTTCGGAGACTTCATCTTCGAGAGCTTGCAGAGCTCTCGGATCCTTGCGACATCAGCGTCGCCTTCATCAATTTCAGCGGAGAAGTCGGGGGATTCGTTCATCTTTCCTTCGTGGTCCAAATCCGGGCTTTCTTCGAAATCTTCTTTGAATAGAGCACCGATCAAATGGGGGATCGCTTCCTCAATTACCTCGTCAAGGAGGTCCATATAGTCCAGCTCCTCGTGGTAAGGCATGTGTTTCATTGCCTTAGGAATATGAAGCTCCACCTCGATGTTGCCGACATTCAATGTTAGGGTTCCTTCTCGTACGTCGACGATGACACCGGCGGTGGCGAGGAACGGTCGTCCAAGTATCAACGACGTGTCTCCCTCCTCCTTAACATCCATAATCACGAAGTCGCATGGCAAGCATATGCCCCCCGGGACTTGTAGCGGGATGTCCTCTGCAATCCCTACCAGCCTTGTGATCCGCCCATTGGCTAGTTGTATCCGCATGTCGGTAGGCTTCAATTTTGTCCTGGTGTTTAGCCTTTGAAACATGGAGAGAGGCATGAGGCTAACACTAGCCCCTAAATCCACCAATGCCTTTTGAAGAGGGACGCCGCCCAAGGTGCAAGGAATCCGAAAACTCCCAGGGTCTTTGAATTTAGCCGGCTCCTTCTCTCTCTTGGTGAACCAAGAGCCCTCCTCGGCGAGCATAATCTTTTCCTTCCTCTTTCTCCCCGAAATCAAATCCTTTAAAAATTTAGCGTATGTCGGGATTTCCACGATGGCGTCGAGGAAAGGAATGTTGAGGCTAACCCCTCTCAGATACTCGAGAAACTTTGCTAGCCTTTTCTCTATTTTTGCTCTAGCAAGCCTCTGGGGGAATGGGACCGGTGGCATAAAGCGCCTCTCTTCAATCAATTGCTCCGCTCTAGATTTCTCCTTTTCTTGCGGCTCTTTCTCCCTATCAACTTCAACTACCGGTTCAATTGGCTCTATATTCTCCTCCACGGGCTCCTCAGTAGGAATCATGGCAGGGGTGGTATCCTTCCCGCCTCTAGTAGTAACGGCAACCACGGCATTGATGTGGCCGGTGTTGCCCCGTGGGTTTTGCTCGGGTTGAGCCGGCAATTGTTGAGTATTTCGATTGAGCAACGCCAATTGCTCCGAGATTTATGCCACAACGGTTGTAAGGGAGTCTTGGCCCGCCTTCAAGGAAGCATTGACCTTCTTTTGCTCGACCATAAACTCCTCCACTCTAGCTTCAAAGTCGGATCGTTGTTGAGCTTGTGGGGGGTTTTGATTTATCCACCCTTGATTGTATCCGGGCGGCCTATAGGGTCCAACTTGTTGCTTCGGTTGGAAATTTTGTTGTGGAGGCCCCCTCGGTGGATAGTATTGTGGTGGTGGTGGTGGTCGAGCTTGTTGAGGTGGTTATTGCGACGGGTTAAAAGCTCCTTCATTGTTTGCATATGAGAAACCGGGATGGTTTCTAGTGGCCGGATTGGCCCAATATCCTTGATTTCCCGCGACATATTGAACTTGCTCCAAGGATCCCTCCCCTTGTTCTCCCCCCAAATATGTAGCTTGAGATTGGTCTTGCCAATCACTCATTTGATTCGTTGGTGCGGATGTGGAAGGGGTTCCTTGGGGCTCCGTGACAAACTTCTCCAGTCTCTCCACTACCGTGTGGAGAGAATCAAACTTGCTTGTGAGTTCCGCTACGGCCTTCGCCTCATAGATGCTAGTTGGCTTCAAGGAGGACGTAGAGTGTCCTCGCTCGTCGCCCCATTGTTGATTATTTGAGGCCATCTCCTCAATTAGGGCCGTAGCTTCTTCGGGAGTCTTTGATAAGATGGCTCCATTCGCCGCGGCATCAATAATTTGCTTGGTCCCCGGTTGGAGACCATTGTAGAAGCTATGAACTAGCTCCCAATCTTCAATGCTATGGTGCGGGCACTGGTGCTGCAGATCTTTGAAATGCTCCCAAGCCTCATAGAGCGTCTCTTGGGGTCCTTGCTTGAAGGACATAAGAGCGCTCCGAATCTTTACCGTCTTGGAGGGCGGATAGAACTTGTCAATGAATGCACTCGCCAACTCGTCCCATGTGGTAAAGACTCCCTCAGCTTGCGTCCTCAACCAATAAAGTGCTTTGTCCTTTAATGTGAAGGGGAAGAGGCGCAGTCTGATGGCATCGATGGAGACCCCTGTCATCTGAAATGTGGCACACTTCGACAAAAATAGCTGGATGTGGTAGTGGGGATTTTCATGGGCGTTCCCATGAAATGGATCCTGCTGCATCAGAACCACTAGTCCAGTCTTCAGCTCAAAGTTCTTGTCAGCCGCCAACTCCGGCATGGCAATGGACGAGGTAGTAGAAGAGGTCTTAGGCCGAAGCCTATCGCGAATAGAAATGATCCTCGCCATCATTGTCGCTAATTGTTCCGCAGTTTCCGGGTTGGTCATAAACCTCCCTTCCGGATCTTGTCTTCTCTCCGCTCTGATTCTCCGCGCAGTACGCTCAATCTCGGGATCACATAATATAGCTTCAGGGTCCGCCGTTGATCTCGTGTTCATGCACGGGAAAACAAAGTTTCAAATAAGTGATTAGCACAATGGAAGGGTTAGATAAATAATAATGAAATAAAAACAAAAAGAAAGAAATAGCTAGGGTGGTAAGATCAAACGCAATCGCCTCCCCGGTAACGGCGTCAAAAACTTGATCGCTCCGGAATGTAACCCAAAAGTGCGACCGTGTAGTTTTACCGCAAGCACACGGTGTAGCGGCGAGCGGGTTATCGAACACAGGGAGGACGAATGAAAGTGCTTGCTCCGAACAACCTGGCTATTAAGAAAAGAAAAGAGAGAATTTTGCCTTTGGCGATCCTGTCACAATCGTCAGACAAAGTACGAAGATATCGAATCAAATAAAGACGCCTAGGGAATGGGGAATCCCCGCCACTCACCGTATTTCTTCAATGTGGTTCATTGGTATCAAAATTGCTAGAATAAAATTACGGATGAACTAGTTGCAACTGAATGTAAAACCTAGCTCACGCTCTCGCGCTGTTGCCGGTCTATAGCTATCCTAGGTTCGGGTCCAATCTCTTGCAAACCCTAGCCTAGGCAAGCTAGCATTAGGATCAACATCATCGTTCAATCGCGCCCCAAGCCCACTCTCGTGCAAACTCGGGCCACGACATAGGTTGGGATAGTTCCTACCTGTCCAATCTCTTGCAAACGGGTATCGGCACGGAATTGCAACCGAGAACCCTAGTATCGGTCCAATCTCTTGCAAACCGATACTACGGAAATTCGATTCCAACCCAATTCGGATTTCTAGGGTTTCCTATCGAATTGGGATCCAATCTCTTGCAAATCCCAATTGATATGAATACCTAGCTATCCGTAGTAAATCGATCCCAAACTAACCCTAATAGGCAATTCTATAAAACTTCCTACCAATTCATCACAAATCTGAAATTGGGCTCGTAGGGTTCATCCCCACGCCCCAAGAGGTGAAGACTACTCACAATTTATAGCACAAATACACGAATAATCAATGAAATTAACAAGAGAATTCATCACAATATTGAGATAAGCAATAAAAATAGTATTTTTAGAGGGGAGAGACACAAACCAATGGAGTTCTTCCAATAAGCCAACAAAAATCCACTTTTGTCTCCTCTCCAATCACAAGAATAAAAGATAAAAAAGTTAATCTAAAAAGCTGCAAAAATTAAAGAGAAAAAGATCTCCAACCTAGGGTAAAAACAGGGGTTAAATACCCCCCAAAATCATCCAAAAAATTGTGACCAAAATGCCCCTGCGCAGCCTGAAATCCGCAATTTTCGCTACAGGCAGCGCGTCGCACTCGGCCGAGTGACAAAAGTCGCTCGGCCGAGTGACAAACCCTGTAAATTTCCAGGAAGTCTGGGTCTTCGGGGGTCTTCACTTCGGGAGTCGCTCGGCCGAGTGAGTTGTCGTCACTCGGCCGATGGCTTCTTAGTACTCGGGCGGTCGGCATTTGCCACTCGGCCGAGTGGGTCTTCTGAAGCTCATGCAGACGAAAAACAGTAAGTTGGCGATTTTTGATGGGCTTCGTCTGAGTGCCACTCGGGCGGACGGGGTCTCGTCACTCGGCCGATGTGGCTTTCGATGCTCGGCCGAGTGCACATATAAACCGTGTCCGATCTGGTCGGCCGAGCGGTGTCTCGCTGGTCGGCCGAGTGACTCCTTCACTCGGCCGAGTGAGACACCAAAAATGCCCAAACACCTTGTTTTGGCCTCCTCGTCGCTCCTGCGACGTTCTTTCTTCTTCCGCTCCTCTCCAATGGCGAAATACCCCTCGGGGAGGTCGTCGGTGACACTCTGGAGTAGGCGTATCTCGAGATCACTCCAAATCGCTCCAAATCACCTGAAATACGACTAAAACAACAAATCGTGAAAAGCATCGCAATTTCGTCGATATATCGTGAAAAACATGATTTGGGCGATCTAAATGGCATGCAAACATGCGTGGAAAAAGTGTAAAATATGGAGTGATCAGCATGGAATGCAATGAAATGATGATATGAAAATAGTGGAAAATTTGGACACATCAATGGACACATCCAGCATGCCCGTGAGCCCGTGAGCCCGTTGGCGAGCCTCTACAAGAGTTCACCGAGGTTCGGAAGCCTTTGGGAGGAGAGGAGGAGAAGCTAGCAGGAGAAAGGAGGCATTTGGGATGTTTCCCAGGCGACTCAACCGAGTAGCACAAGCTGCTCGGTCGAGTTGATATATAAGCCCAGCAGAATGCACATCCGACTCCATTGAGCAGAGTGGTGACTCAGCCCCAGTCAACCTATTTTCGAGCTGCATCTCACCGACATCCTGCTCGACCGAGCAGGACCTACTTGACCGAGCCAGCAGACGACTTGACCAACCAAGGCTTACTCGGGCCGAGTAGGCAGAGCGACATTTTAGAAGGAGATCTGATCCACCGACAGCTTGGTCGAGTAGGCGGGCTGCTCGACTGAGGAGCCCGGACCCCTTCGCCCAAGCCAAGAGCTGTTAATGCGCCTGCTCGACCGAGCATGAGTCTACTCGACCGATTCGTCGACTCGATCAACGACATATGGGCCCCTAAACTTCAGAATTTCGGATCTTTTTCATGGGGTTCCCACACTGATGTATTAGAGCTAATTTTGACTGATGTTTGAAAGAGCTTTATATTATGTTTTTGAATAGAGCTTAGGGAGAGGAGATAAAAACTATTGTAGATCTATATCTAGGTTTTGAGATTTGAGTTGTTTTTGGAGAAAGATTAAGTTTTTATTATTTCTTTTGTCTTGGAATCTGCGGGAATTTGTTGCTCTCTATTGGTTATTGCTCTTTCTCATTCGCGGTACGTAAGATCTTAATCTCTAGCTTGATTTTATTGCTATGATGTTTTCTACGGCAGAAACTGAGTTTTCATCTGTCGTAATCGCTATGTGTGAGTAGTTTTCCCTAGGGTTGATGGGTTAGCCCTAAGACTCTAGGAAAGAGATGTAGATCTGGATATCTAGGTTGTATTGGGAATAAGGAGGATTATTTCGGTCGATCCATACAAATCCATAGGAGAACTCGTACTGATCATGCCCACGGTCGGTGGAATTGATGAGCTTAAGGAGTATTTTTGAGATTTAAATGGGGAGTTAGTGGATCCAACCAAGGCTTGTGACCATGCCCGGCTCGCGCCTTGAGGGGATCCACCGACGAACTATGTCGCTACGTTGACAGCACCGCCATTATGTCAATAAGAGCCACCGAAATACCTTGAAATTCTAACCCACGAGAGTGGTATGAGTTGAGAGATCAACCCCCCTAAATCCAATGCAACGTAAAGATCCCAGTCTAACATCAACCTCCGACGGTCTTAGCGGTGATCCCTAATGCCATAGCTTCTTTTATTATCGAACCAACAACACCATCACAACCAATCTTCCCAAACCGACTGATATCTCATTCTAAGATTTAAAGATAATCTGAGACCCCAATACACTGTCACTGTCCTTGTGGGATTCGACAATCTTATATACTATAATTTGACAACGTCCGCTTGTGGATAGAGCCCAGAGTCAGCACCTAGAAACTTTATTGCACTCGACGATTGTGACACCGCTAGGTGGATTTTAGGTGTGAGTTCGGGGTGCGTCAAGTTTTTGGCGCCGTTGTCGGGGACGGTTACAGTGTATCTCAATTTATTTTTATTTTGAAGAATCTGCTAGCAACTCTCACCATTTCTTATCTTTCCACCTTTTTCATTCTTTTTAATTATTATCTTGCTACTCATGGTATTTTTCTGAGCTGTCTTGTGCATGATCACTCGCTTTGGAGCTTTTGATAAAGAATTGTTATTCGATCCTGAAATCGAGAAAACAGCAATTGCTCTCATGACCTCTGTTGCGGGGTGGAACTCGCGTACAATGAATTTGTATTGAGGGAAACCAAGGGCACGGTGGTTATATTGATAAGAGGATTTAGGTGGGCTATTTAACAAGTGATTAGTGGGGTGAAGAGGCTGAACTTGCCGCCGGGGGAGACCACGGGGTCAAATCTCACCGGACGCGGCGGAGGAGGATCGGGCGGCGGGAGCCGAAGGCGGATGTCGGCCGAGGGGCGAGCTACCCTGCACCACGAGCAACTCGTCAGAAGGGCTGGTAGGGGTGAGCACGGTTTGCTTAAACCGCCCGAACCGAACCAGACCGAACCAGACCGAGCCAAAAACCGAACCGAACCGCTCTCCATCAGTCTGGTTTGGTCTCAATCGTTGGAAACCGCCACTTATATGGTCTGGTTTGGTTTCACCCTGTCGAAACCGATTAAACCGAACCGAACCGACTCCTAAGTCTTAACATATATTATATAGTGTGCTGGAAATCTGTTGGGATTTTTACCATAGTAGGGGAGAGTACGGTCTCAAAAAAGAGAAGTTCATCTTGGTTAGCGCTGCTACGCTCAAGTACGGTTGACTGTGAGCTCAATATTTCCTTATCCTGTTATCTGTAATTCTCTCTCTTTCTTGAATCTGATTGTCCTCTTAATTTCTTCTCCATTACGAGCAGGCAGCAACGCATTTCATTCCATTTTCATTTTGTTGCGACTAACCCTCATATTTTGACCCATAGTTCTAAAAAAGACGTCGTTACTTCCACTCCAACGACGCAATTGACCGTCAATTCAGCATCAAATACCATTTTGATACAACTTCTATTGATGAATGCACAATAACTGTTATAGAAAAATGAAAATACATAGAACAATAATAACCGCACCTGTCGTAGTCACAGTTAAAACTCCTGCAAGCGATGCAGTGCCTAATTTTCCCTGGTTTGATAAGGATCACAAAAATGAAGACATGTCATGAAATTATTTTAATGACAAAGTCTATATTTAGCAAAATTGGGTATACGAGGGGATCTTCCGTCATCATATGTCTGAACCGCGGTTCCAAACCGAACCAAACCGCTCCAAGCGGTTTTCGTCGGCTCGGAAACCGTCGGTCTGGCGGTCTGGTTTGGTCTGGCCTGTGAGAAACCGCTACTTATACGGTCTGGTTCGGTTTAGGTCCCAAACCGCCAGTTTGAGACCGTGCTCTCCCCTAAGGGCTGGGGTTGGGGTCCAACCCTTAGCCCCTCCGATGCCTAAGTTAGTAACTGGACTTAAAGCGGGGGATAGGCACGCAGGTCGGACTGAGGGTGTGTCGACCGTACGTGACGAGCTATATATGGGAGAACAAAGATATGGACGACCTTTGCTCTCGTGTGTGAATAATGGATCGAGAGAGAATTTGCCAACCCCCTCACTATAAGAAGTGAGGGGGTATTTATACCTGATGGGAGATGATTAGGTGGGGCTGACCTGGCATGCTGACTCGACATGCTGAGCTGGCTGTCAGCGGAAGCTTCGGACGAGGATGTCAGGAACAGGAGTGTCTGCCCCACTTTTGTCAGTCGGCGCAACGGCCAGGGGCACTTTTGTCAGGGTGTCAGGGCCGAAAGCATTAAGTGTCAGGGGGCTCAGCGGCCAGGGGGTGCTTTGTCAGATGGTCGGGCGGCGTTAGTGTCAGTCATGTCCTTACACTAGGTTGTTTGTCGTGCGTGATGAACCAAAGGTCCGGCAATGCTATCCCCGGCAGCGGGGTTCGCGGGGACCCGTCGGGTCGACCCGTTCGAGGGTTGTCCGGCCCGGCCGCGCACCTTTTCGGTCGCGGGTCGTGGACCACTGGCAAGGAGGGATATGTACATGCCTCTGTCATCATCCCAGGCGGCACTGTCTGGGCGCTCCCCAGGCACACTGCCCCTGGCGGGCCGAGTGACTGCGGTTGTACGCCTCGGCAGGGAGGGGGAGTGCTGCGAGGTGCGCCCATTCTCATGTAGCCTCGGACATCCGGGACGGCTGCCCTTTCGCAAAGGGGCGATTCAATGAGGTATGTCAGTGGATCTGGGCGGGAGTCGAACTCCCACGATCTTTAGGTCGTAACAATTGCCCCCGGCATTCGAGTGCGAGGCGGAAGCCTGGCTCGGCTCGGATGACGTAACGCTACCTCCCTTCTAGCATGGTTCGGACTTGGGTCCACACTCAGGAGTGGCGACGCGGCTCCTGCGGAGTATTGCCCGCTGTTGCGGGATCGCGGGGTCTCGTCCCGAGTGGGAGCCAAGCGAGGAGGTGGGACACTGCGATTTGGGGAGGGGCGTTGCCCCTCAATGACCTACCGTTGTATGTGGCGGCTCGGACTTTGGGGGAGCCCGGCTTTTTTGAGAAGGCCATGGTTTTCGTTGTGATGTGTTTACCGGACGTGGTTGTTATTTTTGTGGGGCTCTAGCCACATTGTGTCTGGTGAAATTCCTAGCTATTGTGCGCTTGGGCTTAGGGTGAGGATTCCGTAAGGAGGAATATTATTCATCAGCCTTTACAGGAGATCTAGATGGTATTTACAACAATAGGGCAGGTGTGACCAAACCCGTGGACGGGGCGGGAGGTTGTTTTAACTTGTCTCCCGCTGCATCGGGGTGAGCGGGTCTCTGTTGCGGGGCGGCCTTACTTTCTACTGACCGCTGAACTCCTTCTGCCTCATTATCCGGGGGCGAGCTGACGTGCCATGAATCACCGTTTGGCTTCATCGGGGATGCAGCCCTGCAGTGACCCCCCTCGGGAGGGCTGACCCTCGTTTGTCGGGTGGACCTCCTTCCTTCCCCTCCCTTGCTTCATTGCGTTCTGTCTCGCCGTCGTCGTGCTGGATGGTTGCCCGGCCTCGCCGGGGATCCCGTACATCGAGGGGGAACCCTGGAGGAGGCGGAGGACGAGGTGGAGGCGGTGGCGTCGCCCTCCCGGAGGGGGGGTCCGGCGGGCAGGCCTCGCGGGGAAGGTTGGGGGCATGCAGGTGGGTCGTTGGGAGACCCGTTGGGGGTTTCCACCCTCACACCCGGTAGGGATCGCCGTGGGGTGGATGTTAATTGGGGTGTGGCGGCCCGCTGCTAGTCTTCCGGACCTGCTGTTTCATCTGGTTAAGATCAGGAGGAAGGCTAGCAGGCGGGACCTCCCATGTGTAAGGGGAATATCCTATCAGAGGTCGCGGAGTGGAAGCGGTCACCGGTGGGGGAAGTGAGGCCCGTCTGTGGACATCGGCCTTCTCCGTAGCTCGGTGGGGCGTCCATGGCTTTTTCATACCCGGTGTGAGGGGATGTGATTCCCTCTCGTGTATCTTCTCCTCCTCCCTAAGCTCTGAATGGGGAGTACTTATAGAGGGATTCTGCGGAAGGGTTCGCCTTGGATAATGTGAGGGACTAGTGCCATTAATGGGCAACGTCGAATCACGCGCTTTGGGAACCGCTTTTCCCTGGCGGCACCTGACGCGGTTCGTCTGTCCTGGCCTCTCGGGGGGCGTGTTGCTGCCGATGGCGTGTTTTCCGAGCGTCCTTTCGTTTCGTCGAGTCGCGTCGTGGCGCTGCCTTATCGGGGCCAGGCGTATACCTGACAGGCATTGTTTCGCGGTTTCTAGTTTACGACCGGTCGGCCCCGGTTTACATGTCCTTGTCCTTATCCCCAGGTTTTAGTTTTCGAGGATCGTGGGCCTAATCTGGGCGGGGGAATCTAGATGTGGTTTGGGAGGCCGGCCCCGGGTAGTTGGTCGCTGTGCGGTCCGAACCGGTTAGCCCCTACCGAGGCGAGCGAGTCGCCATTGGGAAGCCGGTCTTTGCCGTGTTTTATCGCTGGTGTTACCTATTTTGTTTTCTTACTTGAGTACATAATTACTGTCCCCAACATTCCCTTGTCCAAGAGCGCAAGGTCTGGGGAAAGGGGATGTTGATGGTCTATGTGTTGTCTTTGGGCGGGACGAAGGATCACTAGATACGATCGGGATGAGACATGCCGCCCTATCATGAACATGGGCTAATCATAGCATGGCTGACCCCTGGGTGTCTGTCGCGAGTGGATTTTGCCTCGGGCGGAAGTGGCCTCGCAGAGCGGGCCTCAGCTCAACCCCTCCCCCTTTGTCTGAAATGTATCGTAAATTTTAGTTGGTGAGGGGTCTCGTTTTGAAGCGTCGGTCCTTCCTGTTATCGGGGGGTTCGAACTGCGGGGGTATACTTACTGGGCGTCCTAAGTTAGTACGGGGGGGGGGGGGGGGGGGGGGGGGGCGATGCTCTGTTCCTACTTTTCCCGCCGCGAGGGGTGGTTCCGTTTCGCGAGCTCGCCCGGCCCTTGGCAGGGGGATCGTTTCATGCTATGGCATTCTCAGAAAGTTAAAGCGACTTTGATAGGGAAAAATGTTTTCATTTAAATTTACAAGAACTCTTCTATGGTTCGCACACGAGTACTTAGATTATCGCCCGTTGGGGGGGGTAAGATCCGGCCCTGGGGCGGGCTGTGGAGCTGTCCTCGCCTGCGGTGAACGACCTCAGGATTTAGGGGTTACCCTCTGCCGGGTGGGCCTTTTTATCTTCAGTTGTTCTTGGCGCCTAGGTGAGCGTCCGTCCTCTGCGCTGACGGGTTGCAAGGTCTCCTCGACCAGGTGGATGCAGTAGGGGAGCTGTCTTGCTGTGGCGTTTGTCCGGGGGGGGGGGAGAATCCTGACGATCGGGCCGCCTCCCCTCCATTGCTTTGTCATCTCCCTCCACGCCTCGCGGTTTGGGTTTGAGGGCGGGGGTAGATCTTGACGATCGGGCCGCCTCCCCTCCACGCCTCGCGGTTTGGGTTTGAGGGCGGGGTTCGGGTCCCGATTGTGCTGGGGTGGGCTGACACGCCATGACTTGCCTTTTGGGCTCGTCGGGGATGCAGCCTTGCTGAAGTCCCCGTCCGGAGGTCGAAGGCGAGGAGGTGTAGGCCTGCAAGCCTGGGGGGCTTTCGCCTTTCCTGCCGACGGGGAGCGGATGCCTACCTTTCTCCGTCTCGTCCTGTTTAGAGCAGACGGAGGAGTGAAAGGTAGATTTCCCTTGTGTAAGTGGAATATCCTATTGGCGATCCGTTTGTAAGGGGAATATCCTATCGGAGATAGTGGAGATGCAGCGACCGCCGCCCAGGGGGGAGGGAACCACTGGTGGCCGGGGACCTCCCTTTTGTTAGGACGAGGCAACTCGGCCTGTTTCCCAGCGGGGGGGGGGGGGGGGGTGTGTCGGGGCCGATTTCTCATATCTTTCGACTCTTTGTTCTTTTCTCTTTCGGGAGGGTGAGTGGTGTCTTTATAGGGGGATTTTGTTGAAGGTTTCCTCCATAATTATTGCGATGAGATGGCATTATTAATGGGCTCCTCGGAATCACGCCCGTTGGAAACCGCTTTTGCCAGGTGGTGCTTAGGGAACCTCTTTTGGAGTGTATCATTAATGGTGGTGTATTTCTCGAGCGTCCTTTCGTTTCGTCGAGTCACATCGGGGCCGCCTCCTCGGGAACTGACGCCTCGTTTGTCCCGGTTTACGTGCCCTTGTCCTCCTTCCCAGGTTCGACTTTTCAAGGATCACGGGTCTGCCAAGTGTGGGGTGTGGTTACGCGACGAGGCCTATGCCCTGCCCCAGAGGTCTTGAGGGGGGGGAGCGGGCGCGTAGCCCGACCCGTGCCCTTCTCTGGTTTGGGTGGCTAGGGTTGGCCCTGCCCCAGAGGTCTTGAGGGGGGGAGCGGGCGAGTAGCCCGGCCCGTGCCCTTCTCTGGTTTGGGTGGCTAGGGTTGGCCCTGCCCCAGAGGTCTTGAGGGGGGAGCGGGCGCGTAGCCCGGCCCGTGCCCTTCTCTGGTTTGGGTGGCTAGGGTTGGCCCTGCCCCAGAGGTCTTGAGGGGGGGAGCGGGCGCGTAGCCCGGCCTGTGCCCTTCTCTGGTTTGGGTGGCTAGGGTTGGCCCTGCCCCAGAGGTCTTGAGGGGGGGAGCGGGCGCGTAGCCCGGCCCGTGCCCTTCTCTGGTTTGGGTGGCTAGGGTTGGCCCTGCCCCAGAGGTCTTGAGGGGGGGAGCGGGCGCGTAGCCCGGCCCGTGCCCTTCTCTAGTTTGGGTGGCTAGGGTTGGCCCTGCCCCAGAGGTCTTGAGGGGGGGAGCGGGCACGTAGCCCGGCCCGTGCCCTTCTGTGGTTTGGGTGGCTAGGGTTGGCCCTGCCCCAGAGGTCTTGAGGGGGGAGCGGGCGCGTAGCCCGGCCCGTGCCCTTCTCTGGTTTGGGTGGCTAGGGTTGGCCCTGCCCCAGAGGTCTTGAGGGGGGGAGCGGGCGCGTGGCCCGACCCGTGCCCTTCTCTGGTTTGGGTGGCTAGGGCTGGCCCTGCCCCAGAGGTCTTGAGGGGGGGCCGGGCGAGGGGCGCGTCGCCCGGCCTATGCCCTTCTCTGGTTTGGGTGGCTAGGGTTGGCCCTGCCCCAGAGGTCTTGAGAGGGGGGGAGCGGGCGCGTAGCCCGGCCCGTGCCCTTCTCTGGTTTGGGTGGCTAGGGTTGGCCCTGCCCCAGAGGTCTTGAGGGGGGGAGCGGGCGCGTTGCCTGGCCCGTGCCCTTCTCTGGTTTGGGTGGCTAGGGTTGGCCCTGCCCTAGAGGTCTTGAGGGGGGAGCGGGCGCGTAGCCCGGCCCGTGCCCTTCTCTGGTTTGGGTGGCTAGGGTTTGCCCTGACCCAGAGGTCTTGAGGGGGGGAGCGGGCGTGTAGACCGGCCCGTGCCCTTCTCTTGTTTGGGTGGCTAGGGTTGGCCCTGCCCCAGAGGTCTTGAGGGGGGGAGCGGGCGCGTAGCCCGGCCCGTGCCCTTCTCTGGTTTGGGTGGCCAGGGTTGGCCCTGCCCCAGAGGTCTTGAGGGGGGGAGCGGGCGCGTAGCCCGGCCCGTGCCCTTCTCTGGTTTGGGTGGCCAGGGTTGGCCCTGCCCCAGAGGTCTTGAGGGGGGGAGCGGGCGCGTAGCCCGGCCCGTGCCCTTCTCTGGTTTGGGTGGCTAGGGTTGGCCCTGCCCCAGAGGTCTTGAGGGGGGGAGCGGGCGCGTAGCCCGGCCCGTGCCCTTCTCTGGTTTGGGTGGCTAGGGTTGGCCCTGCCCCAGAGGTCTTGAGGGGGGGAGCGGGCGCGTAGCCCGGCCCGTGCCCTTCTCTGGTTTGGGTGGCTAGGGTTGGCCCTGCCCCAGAGGTCTTGAGGGGGGGAGCGGGTGCGTAACCCGGCCCGTGCCCTTCTCTGGTTTGGGTGGCTAGGGTTGGCCCTGCCCCAGAGGTCTTGAGGGGGGAGCGGGCACGTAGCCCGGCCCGTGCCCTTCTTTGGTTTGGGTGGCTAGGGTTGGCCCTGCCCCAGAGGTCTTGAGGGGGGAGCGGGCACGTAGCCCGGCCCGTGCCCTTCTCTGGTTTGGGTGGCTAGGGTTGGCCCTGCCCCAGAGGTCTTGAGGGGGGGAGCGGGCGCGTGGCCCGACCCGTGCCCTTCTCTGGTTTGGGTGGCTAGGGCTGGCCCTGCCCCAGAGGTCTTGAGGGGGGGAGCGGGCGCGTCGCCCGGCCGGTGTCCTTCTCTGGTTTGGGTGGCTAGGGTTGGCCCTGCCCCAGAGGTCTTGAGGGGGGGAGCGGGCGCGTAGCCCGGCCCGTGCCCTTCTCTGGTTTGGGTGGCTAGGGTTGGCCCTGCCCCAGAGGTCTTGAGGGGGGGTGCAGGCGCGTAGCCTGGCCCGTGCCCTTCTCTAGTTTGGGTGGCTAGGGTTGGCCCTGCCCTAGAGGTCTTGAGGGGGGAGCGGGCGCGTAGCCCGGCCCGTGCCCTTCTCTGGTTTGGGTGGCTAGGGTTGGCCCTGACCCAGAGGTCTTGAGGGGGGGAGCGGGCGCGTAGCCCGGCCCGTGCCCTTCTCTTGTTTGGGTGGCTAGGGTTGGCCCTGCCCCAGAGGTCTTGAGGGGGGGAGCGGGCGCGTAGCCCGGCCCGTGCCCTTCTCTGGTTTGGGTGGCCAGGGTTGGCCCTGCCCCAGAGGTCTTGAGGGGGGGAGCGGGCGCCTAGCCCGGCCCGTGCCCTTCTCTGGTTTGGGTGGCCAGGGTTGGCCCTGCCCCAGAGGTCTTGAGGGGGGGAGCGGGCGCGTAGCCCGGCCCGTGCCCTTCTCTGGTTTGGGTGGCTAGGGTTGGCCCTGCCCCAGAGGTCTTGAGGGGGGAGCGGGCGCATAGCCCGGCCCGTGCCCTTCTCCGGTTTGGGTGGCTAGGGTTGGCCCTGCCCCAGAGGTCTTGAGGGGGGGAGCAGGCGCATAGCCCGGCCCGTGCCCTTCTCTGGTTTGGGTGGCTAGGGTTGGCCCTGCCCCAGAGGTCTTGAGGAGGGGAGCGGGCACGTAGCCCGGCCCGTGCCCTTCTCTGGTTTGGGTGGCTAGGGTTGGCCCTGCCCCAGAGGTCTTAAGGGGGGGAGCGGGCGCGTAGCCCGGCCCGTGCCCTTCTCTGGTTTGGGTGGCTAGGGTTGGCCCTGCCCCAGAGGTCTTGAGGGGGGGATCGGGTGCGTAGCCCGGCCCGTGCCTTTCTCTGGTTTGGGTGGCTAGGGTTGGCCCTGCCCCAGAGGTCTTGAGGGGGGGGGAGCGGGCGCGTAGCCCGGCCCGTGCCCTTCTCTGGTTTGGGTGGCTAGGGTTGGCCCTGCCCCAGAGGTCTTGAGGGGGGGAGCGGGCGTGTAGCCCGGCCCGTGCCCTTCTCTGGTTTGGGTGGCTAGGGTTGACCCTGCCCCAGAGGTCTTGAGGGGGGAGCGGGAGCGTAGCCCGGCCCGTGCCCTTCTCTGGTTTGGGTGGATAGGGTTGGCTCTGCCCCAGAGGTCTTGAGGGGGGAGCGTGCGCGTATCCCGGCCCGTGCCCTTCTCTGGTTTGGGTGGCTAGGGTTGGCCCTGCCCCAGAGGTCTTGAAGGGGGGAGCGGGCGCGTAGCCCGGCCCGTGCCCTTCTCTGTTTTAGGTGGCTAGGGTTGGCCCTGCCCCAGAGGTCTTGAGGGGGGGAGCGGGCGCGTAGCCCGGCCCGTGCCCTTCTCTGGTTTGGGTGGCTAGGGTTGGCCCTGCCCCAGAGGTCTTGAGGGGGGAGCGGGCGCGTAGCCCGGCGTGTGCCCTTCTCTGGTTTGGGTGGCTAGGGTTGGCCCTGCCCCAGAGGTCTTGAGGGGGAGGGAGCGGGCGCGTAGCCCGGCCCGTGCCCTTCTCTGGTTTGGGTGGCTAGGGTTGGCCCTGCCCCAGAGGTCTTGAGGGGGGAGCGGGCGCGTAGCCCGGCCCGTTCCCTTCTCTGGTTTGGGTGGCTAGGGTTGGCCCTGCCCCAGAGGTCTTGAGGGGGGAGCGGGCGCGTAGCCCGGCCCGTTCCCTTCTCTGGTTTGGGTGGCTAAGGTTGGCCCTGCCCCAGAGGTTCGGAGGTTCGCGCTGAAACACTCATGTGGAAACAACCAAGTTGGGGAAAGCGGGTAGATGCGTATCTCGTATATATAAAAGAAAAACTTACAACTATTGGTAGAACTTTAGCAGGTGCTTTGCATTCCAAGGATGGGCCAGCTCACTCCCGTCTGGGGTTGCCAAGATGTATGTGGCTGGTCCGACGATATCGATGACCTTGTAGGGCCCTTCCCATTTGGTGGCTAGCTTTCCCCGAAGGGCGGTCTCGGGTTTGAAGGTGGCGTCTCTGAGGACCAAGTCGCCGATCCTGAAAGTCCGCTGCTTCACCCGGGAGTCGTAGTGTCGTGCCATCCTCTGGCTGTGCCTGACGAGGTTCGTCAGGGCTCGGTCTCTTATCTCGTCCACCAATTCGAGACTGAGGCCGAGCCCCTCTCCATTGATCTCTTCGTCGAAGAGTTTTAGCCGGAGCGTCTCTTCTCCAATTTCTACGGGAACGACCGCCTCCGATCCGTATGCCAGCATGAACGGGCTTTCTCCGGTCGAGGCCTTGTAGGTGGTGCGATAGGACCATAGGATTTCCGGCAGCTCGTCGACCCATGCCCCAAGGGCGGCGTCCACCTTTTTCTTCATAAGGTTCAAGATGCATTTATTTGCGGCCTCCACCATTCTGTTGCATTGCGGGTGGGCAACTGACGCGAAATCGAGTTTGATCCCCCAGCCCGAACAGAAGTCACGGAAGCCTTCGCAATCAAACTGCCTTCCGTTATCCGTGACTATCGAGTGGGGTATCCCGAAGCGACATATCCGTGACTGCCAGATAAAGCCCTTCATGTCCGTCCACATGATACGCGCCAGCGGCTCGGCCTCCACCCACTTCGTGAAGTAGTCCACGGTGACGACTAGATATTTTCTTCCCCCGGAGGCCTTCGGAAAAGGCCCAAGGATGTCGAGTCCCCATTTGGCAAATGGGACCGGGCTCACAATGGGCATCAAGCTGGCCGGAGGTGCAGTTGTCCGTCGGCAGAATTTCTGGCACGCCTCGCACCTCTTGACGTATTGAACCGCGTCCTGGATCATTGTCGGCCAATAGTACCCCTGGCGCATTATTTTGTGGACGATGGTGCGACCGCCATGGTGGTTTCCGCAGAAGCCTTCGTGCACTTCGCGGATGACTTGCTCAGCCTGCTCCGGGCCCAAGCACTTTAGATAGGGCAGGACGTCGAAGTTGGCGCGGCGGTGGCGGTACAACACTCCGTCGAGGAGTACGAATGACAGAGCCCGCCTCTCCACCTTTTTAGCCAGCATCCGCTCCTCGGGCAGGTCCCCCGTTTCCAAGTACTTCATAATAGGGGTCATCCACGTCGTCACCGTGCCCGCACACATTAGTTCTTCTTCGTCAATGGTTGGGGTCAATAGGCTTTCGACGTAGATGGCCTTCCCGATCTCGGCCGGGGAGGAGGAAGCCAGCTTAGACAGGGCGTCCGCCCGAAGGTTGTTGGAGCGGGGCAGGTGCTGGACGTCCGCCTTCTTGAACTTGCGGAGCTCGATCTGGATGCGCTTAAGGTAGCGCTTCATCGTTTCTTCTCGGGCCTCGAAGCTTCCTTGGATCTGTTGGACGACGAGCCGTGAGTCGCTAAGGAGCAACACGTTCGTCGCCCCAACCGCCCTACTGAGCTTCAGCCTGTTGACCACGGCCTCGTATTCTGCGACATTGTTGGTTGCTGGGAAGTTGAAGCGCAGGGCGTATTCCAACGAGCATCCGTCGGGGGTTTGAATGACGATACCCGCCCCTGTCCCGGATCCCGTCGCGGAACCGTCGACGTGGATGGTCCATAATTCGTCCACGTCCATCCGGGAGGGCTTTGAGGGTTCGGCCCCCCTGGCCCCCCGCGGGGACTCGGTCGCCGATGGGGGCTCTGGTTGGTCCCCTGGAGCGCCCCCTGCGGTGCATTCCACCACGAAGTTGGCCAGCGCCTGGCCCTTGATCGCCGTCCGGGCTTTGTATGTTATGTCGAACTCGCTGAGCTCGACACTCCAATTGAGCATCCTTCCCGACCGCTCCAACCTCTTCAGGTTTTTCTCGAGGGGCATGTCGGTGTGGGCGGCGATGGGATGGGCCTGGAAGTATGGTCGGAGCTTTCGAGCTGTGGTGATCAAGCAGTAAACGGCTCTCTCGATGGGACTGTAGCGAGTCTCCACCTCCCAGAGGATTCGGCTAGCGTAGTATACAGGGCGCTGCACCCCCCTTCCTCCTTGATTAGGACGGAACTAACGGCCTCTTCGTTGGTTGCTAAGTACAACCCTAGGGGTTCGCCTTCTTCCGGTCGTGCGAGGAGCGGCGGACTTTGTAGGTAAGCCCTCAGCTCTGCGAACGCCCGTGCACAGTCGTCGTCCCATGGGATCACCTTCCTTTTGTCCTTAGCTTTGCCAAAGGCAGTGCGCAAGACCCCGAAGAAGGGGAGTGACTTCTCCGCCGATTTCGACAGGAATCGCCCCAGAGCAGCGATGCGGCCGTTCAGTCGTTGCAAGTCCCGGATCGTCCGGGGTTCTGCCATATTGATGAGGGCTATCACCTTGTCGGGGTTCGCCTCGATCCCCCGCTTCGTTATCATGAAGCCTAGGAATTTCCCCGACTGCACGCCGAAGATGCACTTCGCGGGGTTCAGTCTTAAATTGTATCGGTGGACCCTTTGGAACGTTTCCTGTAAGTCGGCGAGGTGGTCTGGGGCCCTCTTACTCTTTACCAGCATGTCGTCGATGTAGACCTCCAAGTTTCGCCCCACCTGTGGGCTGAATATTCGGTCTACCATCCGCTGATAGGTCGCCCCGGCGTTCTTCAGTCCAAAGGGCATCTTGGTGTAACAGAAGGTGCCCTTATCGGTGACGAAGGACGTCTTTTCCTTGTCCTCCTCGGTATCTGGTTGTAGCCCGAGAAGGCGTCCATAAAGCTTAACAACTCGTAACCGGACGCCTGGTCCACCAAGTGGTCGATCCGTGGGAGGGGAAAACTGTCCTTTGGGCACACCCTGTTAAGGTTGGTGAAGTCGACGCACATGCGCCATTTTCCACTGGGCTTCTTCACCAAAACGACGTTGGCGAGCCAGTCGGGGTAGTCCACTGGCCGGACAAACTTGGCTTTGAGGAGCCGCTATACCTCTTCCTCGGCCGCCCTCTTCTTTTCGCCTCCCGCGCTCCTCTTCTTCTGTCGGACCGGTCGGGCTTCTGGGTCCGCGTTCAACCTATGGGAGATCACCGTCGGGTCAACCCCCGGTATGTCTGCGGGTGACCAGGCGAATATATCCACGTTTTCCCGGAGCAGGCCGACGAGGGCCGCCCTTAGGGCTGCCGGGAGTTTCGTCCCGATGGAGACGGTTCTTTCTCCCTCCGCGGCTACGGGCACCTCCTCGGCCGGGGTCGGTCGCTGGTCGCAGAAGTCCTCCCTCTCGTCGGGGATGCGGACCGTCAGGGCCCGCTTCGGGCTCCCGTGCCTGACTGGGCCCTTGTCGCGGCCTTCAGACACCTCCTGGTTTCCCCGCACCAGTCCCACCCCTCGCGGGGTCCGGAATTTCATCATCTGGTGTAGCAGGCTGGGGAGCGCCTCTATGGCCGTCATGTATGGATGCCTTATGATTTCGTTGTACGACGACGCGATGTCGACGACGACAAACCATGTCCCCCTGGTGACGACCCTCGATTCCTCCCCCAGAGTCATCGGCAGGGTGGTCGTCCCCACCATGGGGATCGTATGGCCGGTGAAGCCGACAATGGGGCCCGCGCAGGGCCTTAGGTCCACGCACCCCCACCCCATCCTTTCGACGGTTGACAGGAACAGGATGTCGCAGGAGCTTCCCGTGTCGATCAGGAGCTGGCTGACAACGACCGCCCCGATCCGAGCCTCGACGACGAGGGCGTCATCACGCTGACTCCCCACCTCCTACTGATCTCCCTCGGTAAAGGTGATAGGGGGTCGGTTTGCCCTTCTCCGCTTCGTCCTGCTGCTGGCGCCCGCTACCATCACCTGTCGGGCACCTGCCTCCAAGATCGTGGGCGACGTCCCACCTAGGGGCGGCCCCCCACTTATCATCTCTATGCGCATGATCGCCCCCGGGGGGGCGGCTCCTCCTGACCGTGGTCTGCTGGCGGTTCTGGCCCCCGTGCCTCCCGGGGGGCTCTCTCTCCTTGTATTGCCCGCCTGTCCCCCACGAAGCCTCCCAAGTGGCCCGCCTGGATCAGCCGCTCGATCTCTCTCTTAAGAGTGTAGCAATGGTCGGTATCGTGGCCTTGGTCACGGTGATATCGGCAATACCTCTGGAGATCCCGCTTTGCCGGATCCGACCTCATCCCCCGGGGAGGCACCGGTAGCAGTCCGGCCCTCGTCGTGGCGGCCAGAACATCTAACATGGGGGCGTTGAGCTGTGTGTAGTGGGCCTGCAGGGGGCCTTCCTATCTTGGGATGGCTCGGGCGACCCCTTGGGGCGGGGCAAGCTCTCGGACCGGACCAGGGTGATCCTGCGGGCGACGCCCCGTCGGGTCGCGCCTTGGTCGGGCCAGTTGGTCGCGGCCCCGATGCCCCTCCTCCTGCCTTGGCCGAGGGGGTGATTTGGGCTCGCCTTGAAGCGGTTTCACCGGGGGAAATAGGGCCTTCGGGCCGAGGGTCTCTTCGGCCAATGCATGCCTCTCCGCCATAGCGACCAGCGCCTCATAGTCGGCCGGTGGATCTCGGAGCATGGATTTATGGAGGCTCCGAGTCCGTAATCCTGTCTTGAAGGCCAGCATGAGTACCTCGTTGCCACAGGTTATCACCGCCCGTCTCTCCTCCTGAAATCGTCGCAGGTATCTTCCCGTCGTCTCCCATTCTCCTTGGACTATCGTGCTGAGATAGTCCAAGGGCTTCTTCTTCGTCTGCCCGGCCCGAAACTCTTGGCAGAACTTGTGGGACAGCTCGCCAAAGCTCCCAATGGATCTCGTGGGTAGGCCGAAGTACCAATCCAACGCCGTGTCCCTCAGACTTTGCGAGAAATACCGGCACAGGAAAGCCTCATCCACATCCTGCGCCTCCATCGCCCCCCGGTATTGTTGCACGTGCGTGAGGGGGTCGCCTCTTCTGTTGTATGTGGCCAGGTGGGGGCGTTTAAACCTTACTAGCCTCGGGGCAGACGTGATCCACCGTGCCAGTGGCGTAGCCTCCTCCGGGTAGGTAGGGTGCTCGGGCGCATCCCCCCTTCGCCATTCGGGGGTCTGGCTCCGGTCGCGCCTCGGCTGCCGACGGTCCTCCCGCCCCGGGGAGTAGCGTGACGGTCGCCAGGCGGGACTCCTTCCCCGGGTTGAGGATTTGATGGGTTGCGGGCTACGGTTCTCCCAGTACCATCACCCTCCGGCCGCCTCCCCCCGGATCTCCATCCGCTCTTGATTCTCCCGCAGAAGCCTATCGCGCTCGGCGGTGAGGAAGCGTAGTTGTCGACAAACGGCTTCCTCGTGCAGGCGATCGGGGGAGTGGTGCTGGCGGGGCGGACTCCCTCCTCCCGGTGGGGACCTGGCCAACAACGGGCCCCGCCCGTCCCCGAGCCGCCGGCCCGTCGCCGTCACCTTCGGGATTTCCCGGTTGCCTTCGTTCTCCCTCCTTAGCCTTTCACGCTCCGTGATGATGAAGCGGAGCTGGTGGCGGGTGGTTTCTTCGTCCTGGTAGGCCCGCCGGGCGGTCTCGAACGCTTCGTCCAAATGCCTTTGCGCGGTGGACGCCTCCTCCCGGTGCCTCCACAGCCGCGCGACCTCCATTTCCTCTTCCAAGAGCTTCTGCTGGGCCACAATCTCCTTGGCGAGCCCCCTGTCTCCCCCTCCTCCTCGAACTGAGGGTGAAGATTCCGTCTCACGTTCAGGGGCTCTGAGGGGCCAGGCGGTGGCTCCGCTCCCGCCACCGCGTAGCCTCCCATCGCCTGAGTAACGGCCTTGAAGCTCTTCTGGATTGCGCGGGCCGAGATTTGGACCGTCCCGGCGTCTATCCCCGGAGGGAGGTCGGTCGCCGGGGTGATTAGTAAAGAGAGTGGCTCCTGACCCACGGGATCCTTGCCGTGATCAGGGTTCCGAGTGATCGGCATGAGTCTAACATGGGTGTGACCCTTCGTTCCCACAGACGGCGCCAATTGTTCCGGGGTGGAACTCGCGTACAATGAATTTGTATTGAGGGAAACCAAGGGCACGGTGGTTATATTGATAAGAGGATTTAGGTGGGCTATTTAACAAGTGATTAGTGGGGTGAAGAGGCTGAACTTGCCGCCGGGGGAGACCACGGGGTCAAATCTCACCGGACGCGGCGGAGGAGGATCGGGCGGCGGGAGCCGAAGGCGGATGTCGGCCGAGGGGCGAGCTACCCTACACCACGAGCAACTCGTCAGAAGGGATGGGGTTGGGGTCCAATCCTTAGCCCCTCCGATGCCTAAGTTAGTAACTGGACTTAAAGCGGGGGATATGCACGCAGGTCGGACTGAGGGTGTGTCGACCGTACATGACGAGCTATATATGGGAGAACAAAGATATGGACGACCTTTGCTCTCGTGTGTGAATAATGGATCGAGAGAGAATTTGCCAACCCCCTCACCATAAGAAGTGAGGGGGTATTTATACCTGATGGGAGATGATTATGTGGGGCTGACCTGGCATGCTGACTCGACGTGCTGAGCTGACTGTCAGCGGAAGCTTCGGACGAGGATGTCAGGAACAGGAGTGTCTGCCCCACTTTTGTCAGTCGGCGCAACGGCCAGGGGCACTTTTGTCAGGGTGTCAGGGCCGAAAGCATTAAGTGTCAGGGGGCTCAGCGGCCAGGGGGTGCTTTGTCAGATGGTCGGGCGGCGTTAGTGTCAGTCATGTCCTTACACTAGGTTGTTTGTCGTGCGTGATGAACTAAAGGTCCGGCAATGCTATCCCCGGCGGTGGGGTTCGCGGGGACCCGTCGGGTCGACCTGTTCGAGGGTTGTCCGGCCCGGCCGCGCACCTTTTCGGTCGCGGGTCGTGGGCCACTGGCAAGGAGGGATATGCACATGCCTTTGTCATCATCCCAGGCGGCACTGTCTGGGCGCTCCCCAGGCGCACTGCCCCTGGCGGGCCGAGCGACTGCGGTTGTACGCCTCGGCCGGGAGGGGGGAGTGCTGCGAGGTGCGCCCATTCTCATGTAGCCTCGGACCTCCGGGACGGCGGCCTTTCGCAAAGGGGTGATTCAATGAGGTATGTCAGCAGATCTGGGCGGGAGTCGGACTCCCACGATCTTTAGGTCGTAACAACCTCGAATAGCAGTCAGACACTCTTTGCTCTAATGGCAGAAAATACCGCCACTCCACCTCGCACCGGGTCCATACAGGACCACATGAAAACGACCTTCGAAAACAATTCCTCCAGTTTGAGACCGTAACTGGTGGCAGCGAGCTTCGAGTTAAAGACCGGGCTCATAAATCTGATGCAGCAGGATCCCTTCCATGGGCATCCGCACGAGAACCCAAACCATCATATCGACACTTTTCTGGCGAAGTACGATACATTTAAAGCCAAAGATGTGAGTGACAACGCCATTAAGCTAAGGCTCTTCCCCTTCACCTTGAGGGATAAAGCGTCATACTGGCTATGAGCCCACCCGTCCAACCACTTTACTACATGAGAGCAACTGGCGCTTGCCTTCGTAGACAAATTCTATCCACCCTCAAAGACGGTGCGGATCAGAGGGGTTATCTCTAATTTTAAGCAGCTTTCGCAAGAATATCTCTACGAGGCCTGGGAAAGGTTCAAGGATCTTCAGCATCAGTGCCCTCATCATGGGATCCAGTCCTGGGATCTGGTTCAAAGCTTCTATAACAGGCTACAGCCCAGCACGAAGATGATAATTGATGCCGCCGCGCAAGGCGCCCTGCTGGACAAATCGCCTGAGAAAGCCATCGATCTACTTAAGCATATGGCGGCGAATAACCAACAGTGGAGCGAGGTGTGCACCATTGTCACTAGGACCCCCTGAGATAAAAGCTGTTAGCCACCTCGATTCTCACATTGAGACTTTGTGTAAACAGGTGGCTAGGATCGAGCAACAGTTGGACTCCATCCCAACAACTGCAGCACCCCAGCCTATCATCCTTCGGAGGAATATGGAGAGCAAGGTTACGTTCCCAATGAGGGACATTATGACGGAGCCGAATCATCTGAGTCAATACAGTATGTCCAAGGGGATGGACGAAATCAGTGGTAACATCCGGCCGCAAGGAATCACTCCGGATTGTCTTACGGGAACCCAAGTGGAGGGCTGCAACCTCCACAGTTTCAGAGGCCACCACCCCTTCCTCAACAACAACAAGGACAGCCGTCACATCAACAGCGGAGCAGGTTTAGTCCATCTGGGCCTTATCGACCATCGGGCTACCAATTTAATCGCCCGCCCCAGCAGGGCTATGCTCCAACTCCACCGCGTTCTAGTCTGGAGACCACCTTAGAGACGTTCATGAGCGAACAAGTCAGATTCAACAAAGACACGTCTACTCAATTCAAGAACATAAACACGTCGCTTGATGAGCTGAGGGGTCAGATGTCCCAATTACTTAAGAATCAAGGAGGTTGCCTTCGTAAACGGAGCCGAATCCGAGGGCTCGAGCTAATGTCGTGGTCTCCGTTACCACGTGTGGAGGACGAACAACCGACGTTGTGATGATGTCGGTCACAAACAAAGAACAAGTTACAATCGAGGATGGCACTATTGGCGGTGATGATGAAGAGGCTACGGATGAGCCTACCATGAACGGAGAGAGGACGGATTCACCTTCCACCATACCCACCGTCATACTGACACCAAGGAAAGATATAACTAGTTTTAGTAAGCCGTCTCCTAAGAATGCCGTAAAGGATAAGGGAAGCCGACCCCCTCCGCCGTATCCACAGAGGCTAGCTTTAGCTAAAATGGAGAAGAAGTATTCAAAGTTCACGGAACTTCTGAAGGGCATCCAGCTCAACATCTCCTTTATGGATGCCATTACATAAATTCCTATCTATGCGAAGTTTCTTGTCACGCCACATTCCCCAGAATGCCCGGGTCTAATTTTTTTCCAAGTATCCTGAAGAGTGGGGGTGATGAGAAAGGTAAAGAAAGAGAAAGAAGAATCGAATAAGCAGGCCACTGCGCATATGCTGGGATAGTACAAGTGAAGCTCCACTAAAATATCCAACAGTCACACAAAACAACAACAACATTTAATACATACATGCTTCATTTCTATACACAGTCCAAGTACACCAATACATACATACAACTACTCTCCACCTTCAAAAACATCCAAGTCACTCTGCAGGCTACATCACTCATCAAACGCTACCCCTAAGACCCCACTCCAAGTCACCACCAACCAAACTGCCCCTGCTACCTGAAAAATAGGGGGAGCACGTCAATGCGTGCCCCAGTAGGAACCAACTTGGATTTGGAACACTATTTTAAGGTTATTAAGTCTATAAGGTAAGGCAAGAGAAATAGAGCATGTGCTAAGTACAATAATGAAAATTAAATAGCTAAACAAGGGGATCATACCTGCGGTCCAATGTCGAATTACTGCAAGAAAAGGGTTAGCACGAATAATAATAATAATAATAATAATAATAATAATAATAACAACACAAGTGTACAAGCAACCATTATCTAACAAGATAAGTGCAAGTGCCTAAGGCATGGCACAGAGTCACAAGAACAGACAAATGGAAGGAAAAGTGTTGCTAGCAGAAGGAGTATCGCGCAATTCTTATTTTATTATTTCATAATTGAGTTAATTGGAACTTGGGTAAACTATGTGATTCCAGGACCTGGACTTCACCCCCAAATGTGGGGTGAATATATAGCACACGACGCAGTGGACACGGGCACTGTACGCCGGGCCTCTCACCTCCCCCGTCCCTGGCAGGAGTGAGGCTATCCACATATAAGCCAACCTCCGTATGACCCCTCCACTCCCGGTAAAGGCGAGTGGGTGTAAGTATCCCCTCCACTCCCGGTAAAGGCGAGTGGGTGTAAACTCCACACATCACATAATCATCTCCCAACTTCACAGTCCAGGCCTCATATCCACAATTTACTCAAATTCCCCCTAAACCCGGGCTCTGCTAACTCACCCTCATTAGAGAGGACTGAGATATATCCAATTTTATAAGTTAACATCATAAGTGACACGTTAGGGGCCTCAATGGCATGGGTATGCACACATCACCTCAGCTGTCCATCATTAAACATAGGGCCATGCACTCACGTGACATGCCCTCTATCACAACACATCACCCATTCACAATTACAATATATTCATGCCATTCAAGCCTCTAACTTCACTAATTATCAATGTGGCTCACGGCCAACACTAACACATTCACGTTTCTCAATTTACCGAATATTGCCTTCATTGAGGCATTTCACCGAACACGTGACGTGCATCACGTTCCACATCTCAACCACAATAGCAATTTAATAGT